>JAINUG010000239.1:243338-662507 GCA_029706075.1 Aldrovandia affinis
GCCCTCGTTGGCTAGTGCTTTTAGTCAGTGTCATGAGGACAATGTATGCTTTCTGAGTGAATTGTTGAACAGCTTTATGTCAATGCTTGTTTGGAGGATATGTATGAAGTGTTTTGGCATTGAAGGAGTTTGCGAATGTGAGATTAACTTGCCGTCAAAGATGGCGTTGGTAATGACTGTATGAAGAGTTTGGTGCGGTTTATTGGACTGGCGCTTATTAAAAATTAAAAACCGCCAGGATTCTGTAAATTAGGATGAATATCTGCAACTGATGTGATATACTAATATTTGTAGTTCACAACTTGGCTCAGTGAGTTTGACATTGGCTAGGATGATAGATGCAGTGGTTCGCAAGCTTGGCTATTTTCAGTTCACTACAGGTGCTCATCTAGCACGATAACTCGAACGCCTTTAAAAATAATCTTAGGTTGAGTTTTTCAGCAAATTATCCTATAGATATACCTTTCCGCATTGAAGCTTCGGCTCAATTTACTTACCGCGATATATGGGTGGGGAGCAATGGATATTTGAGGGAAATTAGGTGGGTTCAATATGACTATCAAATTAATCAATTGATAAAGCAGAAACATAGCCATAGATTTAATTGAGGTTGAGGATGGACATTCAAATGAATTACTCTGGCCTTTTTGAACAATCAACGGAACAATTCCTTGCACATGAGTGGAATGTTGAGAAGTTTTGTTTTTTGACAACTACAACTCCAGAGTAGGTGAGGCTTTAGATTCAGCTTTACCTCTTGGGGTGCCTTGTGAAATGGCCCAGGTGGGATCCCAGCCAAGAATATATTAACATGACATTCAGAAAATGATCTGAATTAACTGGATATGTACAAGACCGAAATAAGCATGATTGCCAGCACACCTGCATTTATAGTAATTCACTTGTAATTTTCAGTTTCTACCTCCAGAGGGGGTAATATGATTTTGTCTCATCCATAGAGTATCATTGGAGGGAATACTAGGTTCTAAGACAAAAGCAAGATTGCAATAAAAATGGTCTAGGGGCATTTTCCAGCTTATGCAGGTGTAGTTTCTGGTGTAGTTAATACATCATTGCTGGATATTCAATTACTGCGTGTGACCTCGAGAATGCAACCAATGTGTCAACGTTAGCAGCCCCAACAAAGTCAACTCTGCCCTATGGCTACAGGTATTTGTGGTAACCAAACAACTGAACCACCTTATATCAATTGGATCACCTCTTAAACCAAGGGGTATACTAATCAGACATCAATCAATCAATCTTTATTTTTGTATAGTGCCATTTACAAACAGGTTGTCACACAGCGCTTCACAATTGGCATTTTTCAGAGGGAATCAAAAACCAGAAAACCATTGGAACCAATGTGGGAGACTGGAAAATATTCCCTGACCCCTTAAAAAGGCGGTCGAGATGAACTGTGGGTTACAGAGAAAAACAAAACAAATAGTCCTTGAGGCTCATGAGGCTTAACAGGCCACCGGAAGGGCATTCTAAGTGTAGGGGTGGGGTGGACCTCATCCCTCCAGATACCAGGGCAGGGCGGGGGATGGAACCAGCAGCTAGGGTCCGGGCCAGCGGCATCCAGCTAACACATGGCAGGGGGGGGGTTGACTCTGGGGCAGGTGAGTTCGGGCAGGTGCCACGGGCCGGGAGAAAAGAGGAAAGGTGCAATTATGACTATGATAAATATCACACCGGATCAGGGAAAGAGTAGAGTGATAACACTTTTGCACCAGCAGAAGTAATCTAGGGCAGCATAACTAATTAGGTGAGTGGCACAGGAGCATGCAGCCATGAGGGCACTCAGAGACCATCCCACCACATCATCAGCAGTCCTGATATAGGCGGATCATCACTATGATTGGTGACAGTAAGGATAGCTCATTGCACCCAGAAGGCTCTATTACTACGCCCCCTCCACATCTGCACCTAATGACTATAAGAGAGACTAAAGAGATGTGTTTTAACCTAGTCTTGAAAATTGAGACCGTGTCTGACTCCTTCACAGAGACGGGTAGACTGTTCCACAGTAAAGGAGCTCTATAGGAGAAAGCTCTGCCACCTGCTGTATTTTTTTATATTCTAGGGACTACCAAGTTGCCTGCATCTTGTGAACAAGTGAACGTGGGGATTGTAGGGATGAAGTAGATCCGTCAAATAAGAGGGTGCAAGTCCATGCAACACCTTATAAGTTAAGAGGAGTACCTTATAGTCTACACGATAGTTTATAGGAAGCCAGTGAAGTGGACGCTAACACAGGACTAATGTGCTCATACTTCTTTGTTCTATCAGGATCCTTGCAGCAGCATTCTGTACGAGTTGTAGGCTCCTGAGTGAGGTATTGGAACAGCCAGACAGTAATGCATTGCAATAATCGAATCTAGATGTAACAAAGGCATGTACCAATTTTTCTGCATCTATTAATGACAGGAAGCCCTAATTTTGGCAATATTCCTCAAGTGAAAAAGGCTACTCTGGAAATGTTTTTGATGTGACTATCAAATGAGAGACCAGGATCTATAGTAACACCAAGGTCTTTTACCATCAAAACTTGCAGCAACAGAGCAACCATCCAGATTAAGAGGTTCTCTGTGGCTCAGTTGGTAGAGCACAGCGTTGGCAACGCTTAGGTTGTGGGTTCAATCCCCACTGGGCCACATGTACTGAAAATGTATGCATTCACTACTGTAAGTCGCTTTGGATAAAAGCGTCTGCTAAATGGCGTATATTATTATATTATTATTATTATAAGAGATAAATCAGATAACCCTCTTCTGAGGTTTTTGGGCCCCAAGACCAACATCTCTGTTTTATCAGTATTCAACAATAGAAAATTATCTGACATCCAGTCTCTTATGTCTTTAAAACAGGCCTCCAACTGTTCGAATTGTCCTTCGCCAGGTTTCATTGATAGGTATAATTGTGTGTCATCTGCGTAGCAATTAAAATGTACGCCATGTTTACGAATGACATCACCAAGTGGCAACATGTAAAGGGAGAACAATAATGGCCCCAAAACAGAACCTTGAGGGACACCATATTCCACTTTGATGAGAGCAGAGGGCTCATCATTTAACTGCACAAATTGATACCTATCTGACAGGTAGGATTTAAACCAGGAGAGTGCCTGTCCATGCAGTCCAACTAGGTTTTCAAGTCTGCTCAGAAGAGTTTGGTGGTCTATTGTGTCAAATGCAGCACTTAAGTTCAAAAGCACAAGAATAGAGACACATCCACGGTCAGCTGATATCAGTAAGTCATTGACAACTTTAATAAGAGCAGTCTCAGTGCTATAGTGTTGCCTAAATCCTGACTGAAAAGTTTCATAGATGTCATTTGATATCAGGAATGAAGTCAGTTTCTGAGCTACAGCTTTCTCTAGAATTTTTGAAAGAAAAGAAAGATTAGAAATTGGCCTGTAGTTACTGAGATTTTCTGGGTCAAGGTTTGGTTTCTTTAAAAGTGGCTTAATTACTGCCATTTTTTGAGAATTTGGCATATAGCCTGATGAAAGAGACAGATTAATAATGTCTAGCATGGATTGCCCCATAACAGGAAGAAGTTATTTAACAAGTTTTGTTGGTATTGGGTCTAATTGGCAAGTAGATGGTTTGGAGGACATAACCAATTTAGAAAAATCTGTCCACTCCAGAGCACTAAAACTCAAGAGTAGCCATAGGACCCCTGTCCTGGTAAGCCTGTGCTTTCTGATCAGTGTCCGCTACAGCAGAAGGTGCCATTTTAGTAATTTCATCTCTAATGTTCTCAATCTTCTCAGAGAAAAAGTTCATGAAATCATTACTATTATAGGTTCTTTGTCAGTTTGACCACTGTATCAAAAATAAATGTTGGATTATTCTTATTATGCTCAATCAAATCAGACAAATAGGTTGACCTTGCGGAGGAGAGAGCATATTTGTACTGTACCAGACTGTCTTTCCAGGCAGAATAAAATACTTCTAATTTAGTGGATCGCCACTTCCGTTCCAACTTGCAAGAAGCTTGTTTAAGAGCACGTGTGTGGTCAGTATACCATGGTGCAAGCTTCTTTTGGCTAGTTTTTTTCTTTTTGAGAGGCGCAACAACATCAAGAGTGTTGTGCAGGGTGTAATTTAGATTGTCCGTCAGCTGATCAATAGATTGTAGACTAGTGGGATCCTGATTAACAGTAAATGATTCTTGGAACAGGCTGACAAAGTTAGGTATCGTAGAGGAATTTAGGGAGCGACTAAAGTAGAACACTGGTTTTGATCTAATAGCAGTGGTAGCGTGAATTTCAAACGTAATAAGGAAATGGTCAGAGAGCACAGGATTATGAGGAGAGACAACTAGATTGCTAATGCTAATACCATAGGATAAAGCTAAGTCCAGTGTATGTTGATGACAATGAGTCGACCCAGACACATTTTGGACAAAACCAATGGAGTCAAGAATAGAAGCAAAAGCCTACACTAGAGAATCATTTCCATTATCAACATGAATATTAAAGTCGCCTATAATCACAACTTTATCTGCCATAACTGCTAGGTTTGATAAAAAGTCCGAAAACTCTGAGAGGAAAGCAGCATAGGGTCCAGGGGGTCTGTAGATAGTAACTAGTATAAAAGATGAAGTAAATATAGATCTATTATCTACATTAGTCTGTATGGAGCCCAGGGAAAGCACTTCAAATGAAGAGAATGTTTATAGATTTCTTAGTAAGGCGTAGTCTAGTGTAAAAAATAACAGCCACGTCACCACCTCTGCCTGACTGTCGAGGATTGTGACAACCAGAGTATCCAACCGGGGTAGATTCATTTAATGCTATGTACTCATCAGGTCTAAGCCAAGTCTCCGTCAAACTTAAAATGTCAAGTTTATAATCAGTGATCAGTTCGTTCACAAGGGCAGCTTTAGGAGCTAGTGATCTTATATTTAGCAGCCCAATTTTAAGGAGAGTTCTATCGAAATTAGGTTTAGCATTTGCATTAGGATGGTTCATGTTGATCCTTATCAGATTATTAGAAAAAATCCCAGGAGAGGGTTTGAGTTTCAATAGACTACGGTTTTCTTTACGTGGAACAAACACAGTCTCAATTATGTGGGAACTGGAGTGGAAACTAGTCACGAGCTCAGGGAAACTTGCAGACAATTGTTTAAGACCGTCTGTCTGCTGCCTGGCTGTAGCTCTTGAATGTCAATTTCGCTGATTCAGACTATGGCACTATATTATAGCTAGTGTACATTAGATAGGTAGACTTTTATTTTCTATAAAAGTTTAGATAGTCAGAAACTAACTATCTTAGTTTTTGTTTGTAGCTAGCCTGTTCTGTTTTACTAAGTTCATTTCTTTGGCAACACCCGTGTCCCTTGGCCTTGTGTCTTTGTGTTTGTATTTGACCTTTGTAAATAGCCTCACTATTGTCACTAAATATATGTATATAAACACCGACTGCACCTTCCACTCTTGCCTTGTCTTTATTATTTACCCTCATCTTTCGTTCATGACCCGATCCAATTATACTCTTATGTTACGGTCTCCCCCGTACCCCTAAAACCCGTCGGGGTCGTAACAGCTATGTTATTAGATAAAAGAAGAGCACCCCTCCGTCTCTCTTCAGTAAACCAGGCTCTTCCCAAAACGTAGGCCAATTATTAACAAACCCTATGCTATTTGATGTACACCACTCAGTCAGCCAGCGATTTAGCGACGTTAATCTACTGTATATTTTGTCTACGAGCTGGGAGGGGATCAGAGACTATTACTTCCCGACATATCTCGTTTGCCAATTTACACAACGAGACAAAATTTGTTTTAGTGATCTCCGATTGCCTCAACCGGACATCATTAGCGCCAATGTGGATAACAATTTTGGAAAATCTACGTTTACTTTTAGCCAGCGCTTTTAAATTTGATTCAATGTCGGTAGCTCTAGCCCCCGGAATACAATTGACTATGGTCGACGGAGACGCTATTCTCACGTTTCGAAGTATGGAATCGCCAATGATAAGAGCTTTCTCTTTTTCCTCAATAGGTGTGAGTGGGGAGAATCTATTTGAAACCTGAGTTGGCTGGTGTACGGCCGGCTTAGGCCGACAACTATGTCCCCGCCGAACCGTGACAAACTGGCCGTGCTGTGTCGGCTCTTCTGCTGGTGCGATGGGACAAGCGCTCACAGGTGCATCCGGCGTAGCTACACATGACTGAATAAAACTCTCATGATCTTTAATCTCTCTGAGTGTCATGGTTTTTCCCCAGACTCACCGCTGGGTGGTGGTGTTGCGCCTTCCTTGTGGGAGGCGCACAGGTGGGGTTCATTTAGTAATCACCTTCCTATTTAAACCCGCACCTGTAATTGATCGGGGCGAAATCGTAAGCCATCTTTGCGATTTAGCCGGGAAGGTAGTTGTGTCTTTTTAAAGACGTAACATAAAAACTCTTTCTGTCCGAAACCATCTCCAAATAAGAACATCTTTATTTGTACCTTCAATAGGAACCTTGCTCTCTATTAGGAGCTTCCGTTTGGTTTCTTTTGTTCAGTCGGTTCGACTGTGTTTTGGGTTACATTCTTGTTCTTTTGGCTCTCCTAGCCCTTTTCTCGTTTTCGGACACTTTGGTTTAGTTGTTTGTTTTCTATTACCATTTGGTAATCCGGTGGACGTATTTCCACCACCGTGTGTTTTGTTTTCTGAAAATAAATTGTATAAGGTATTTTGTTTGTCGGGTGTTTTGCTACCCTCACCTTATTAACTCTGCAGAGTTTTCTTTATTTCTTTTGTTTGTGTCAGTGTGACACTTAGCCACCCGTTGGGTGATATTTTCCGTTCCTCCCTTTTGTTCGTCCCTTCCCTATTTCTCTGTTTATCAGAGGTAGTGGTTAGACTGTAGGGCAGTACAGTTTAACTTATTGATCCCCTGGGGTTCTGCGAGTGGCGCCTATCACCATCCACCCTCACACTGAGAGTCTGGATGCGGGCCTCTAACTCAACTATCCTCTCCGCCAATGCTAAATTAAGCTCACACTTATGGCATGTAAAATTAACATTATCAGTAACATCGGCAGGAGAGCTAAGACTATACATGCTACAACGAGAGCAAAAGAGGGGAGAGGAAGCAGCCATTGTTTGTGCTAACCGTATAGGTTGATTAGTCAGGAGTAACCGAAAAAGATTAAAAAATAGAAGAGTTTTGTGTTTAAACCAGTATAAAAATGCAGAAAATGCGGCCAGTGAAACAGCAGGGAAAAGTATGATTTGGAGCAGCAGTGACTACAGCGCGCGTTGCGTTCAAATGGCAAACAGGAAGTCAGCAACTTCAGGAACAAATACCTGCAGCCCTCAGCACCGAGAATTGAGTACATTACATTACATTACAGGCATTTGGCAGACGCTCTTATCCAGAGCGACGCACAACAAAGTGTACAAACAGAGTACCTATGCCCTAGCCAATGAGTGCAAATAATTTCTATTTAGGTTTATGTAGATGATTTCTGGACCCGAAATATGATTCAGATAAAACCATTTCACAAAATTAGATGATAAAAATGAGAAATTAGAACATTTAATAAAAATCTATGTTGTGTATATGATTGTAGTAGTATAATTACTTACAATCCTATACAGAACTTGGGTAATAACTATGACAGCAAATTCAGGGTTGTGGATATCAGACTACTTCAAAATGAAAACAACAACACCTTTTAGCATGAATGCAGAGCTCTTTGGAAAACCTTGTACATCCGCTTCTCTGTCAATGTCAGAGACGGAGAAAATAATAATTAGCTACATACACGTCAAGCCTGTGACACAATAAATAATAATTATATACAGGCATGTGATTGGCAAAGGACAAAAAAGCAGGAAAGAAATTGAGCGCGGCAGGTTGGGGGGTCCAGGGCCCCCCCGGAGAAATATTTTGGCCATACAATCCCACATATGGTGGCCCCTGGCACATTCTAATGCCACTATTCCATCATATACACTGATCTTAATTATTGCATATAAATCAGCATATTTATTCACTGACACCTTCACTGTAAGGCACTGTATATCAAGACATGCCACAATGATGGTTAATGTATTGTTTTACTAGAAACATCAAATTAGTATATGGATGGTAAAGTATGAGCCATGACAAGAACTTATTTGAAAAAATAATCATTTAAATTTATTTACCATCACACACAAAACCAGCAGCACATTACAAACAAACATTTAACCCATCCGCCCCAACAGTACAGAGAAGAGAGACTTTTGGCGCCCTTTATTGACGCTTGTCATGCCATTTTCCAAAAAACTTTAAAAAAGGTACAATATACAATATTAATCCACAAATTACAATAAAGAGAGAGAGAAGAGAGAGAGAGCCAAAAGGGAATCCAGAAATGAAATAGTAAAACTTCCATTGTTCAATCAACTGGCTTAAGTATAAACACCAACACTGGCCTGATGACATTATCTGCTGGTGCTATCTCAATGCGCATGTTTTGTTGTTGGATCTTCCACGCTTTCACGTTTTGGATACTCCATATTTCCAGAGTCTTCCCACTTGTGCCATAGTTAATTGGGTCGTTGCATAGGTTGCAAATAGCCTTGCCTGGTTCCCTAATTTTGCTGAAGCAATTCAGTGAAAAGGTGTTTCCTTGAACTTGGACAGTCTCCTGCAACCAGCTCCATCTAAACCGATTCTTGACCCCCTCGTCAATAGATTTTACTTCAGGGCTGTTCAGTGCTAGCCTGGCCATGAGTCCGTGTATGCTGGAAATCAAGAATAATGGAAATTATATTTAGAATGTAATAATAGTCAATTCCCTTAATTCATTTGGTCTGGCAGATAAAAGCAGGATAAATTATTTATAGTGCTATAATGACATAAACAAAGCAATCAATATCAATATCGAACTAATTTTCCATCTCCCAAGTGAGTAATTTAACGCTAAACCGTGAACTTTTTTTTTTACATTTGCTTTCGCAAAATCAAGGTCGTTTTTGACTCAGGTTATGTGAGGGCTGAATTCTACTGTGGATGATGAGTATGTTTACATGCACACTAATAATTCGACCTGATAATTTAACCTGATTAAGGCAATACTCAGACTATGGCAAATGTCATGTAAACGCCTTGGTCTTGTTATCTTAATCGAATTAAGGTCATGCGAGGCAGAAAACTAGAGCAGAGGCGGGAAGCGCAAGCCGAGCGCAGGACACAGCTGTCCGCGTACTAGGCTCCGCGTCCACACCAGTGTTTCCTATACATAGATTTAGTGCAGTTTACGGATCTCTCGCCACAGTATCATAATGAAGCATTCCTCTTCCCAAATCTGATCAAACAGAATCTATTCAACCTGTCCCCTGCCCTCTCACTTGCTACTTGCTAGACACACAATCGTCTGTGCTCTCAGCACCACTTGTCCTCTGGTGTGGCCAGCTAGCTAACTAGCCATCGAGTGCTGCAATGATAATCATTGTAGCACTCGTTAGCTAGCGAACGTTAGCTAGCTACAATCATTGCAGTTACACTAATTGCTCATTTGATTTACAATAGCTAGCGAACGTTAGCCTAACATAGGCCATGTAAACTAGCTAGATAGATCAGACAAGCCTTTGTCTCCCCCCGCCACAGACACACTCCATTCCTGTGCTAGCTAGCTACAACATGGTAAGTCATGGGACCCTGCGATAAGTGAAATTCAATCAATAACTGATCATCTGATTGATCAATCGACAAAGTCAAAGTGGACCTGCATATTAGACATAGACATATCACAAGGAATAATCTTGACATAAATTTACCGAATTATTCCATCCGGCGATCTTCTACTCAGGTTCAACTGACGCCCGCGCGCTCCTTCTTATCAGGTTGTTGGACATGCTGAGCACGAGCTGAACGCAAACAAACATCCGCGTGGATACTTGGAGGAAAAAATATATTTTTTTACGTCCTCAAATCCTCTCCATTTCACTCAAACTCGGGCTTGGCCCCTGTGGGAGATTTTTTTGATAAGTTTGAGCCCATACCCTGTCCCTGCGTTTCTGGTGGGTCAATTTGTGTGGCCTAGTGTCTGCACGTGGCCAAATTCCTGCTTAGTATGGAGCAGGCCGTGCAGACTACACACCTCAATGCAATGGATACAGAGATGGGACCAAACGTAAGTCTGAACTGATGATCCAAGTGTCCATTAGCGCAGCAATAAACTAATCCTGTCCGAGGAAGCAATGGTCACAAGGGGGGGAGAGAGCTGGACTTCATACCCTGAGGGCCCGCACCAGACCCACAAACAATTAAACTAGTGAACCCATGCTTTAGCCCTTTACCTTTGTATCAGGGATTCTGCAAAGGTTGCCACCAAGCATTCTCGGGTCATGGGGTAGAGTAGACAAGGGGAGGTTGTCCTCATGTTAACCCCCATGATACACTTACAAGCTATTATGGAAGGATAGACACTAAAAGGTTGTGGTCAATGATTCATTCATGACACTCTCACAACAGGTCTGTGTGTGAAATCCTGGGCAGAATCTGCCTGAGGGGCACACACACATGACAAGCTTAGGAGCCACAGAATAGACCCAAGTCTGTGGTCTGTCCCTACTCCGTCCTTACAAACATTATTTCATGATGTATCCTAGTGAGTAGACATTATCTGATGGTGTAGCTTATTGAATTACTGGTATAGCCATTTAGCAAATAGCCTTATTAACACATGATTTTATATGTATAGTATGCAGGTGGGTCAGCTTAAGTGACTGTTTATTCTTTGTATTGAAGAGTGAAGGGCAGAGGAGTAATGGGGGAAAGGGGGGAGAACATAAAGATATAAATAGATAGGGGCCGGGGAAGAAACAAGGGTGAATAGACAACATGGTGGAAATGTCAGGACCGGTAGATGTGGAACCCAATGCGGGTGAGAGAGAGAGAGAGAGATCCGGAAGCAGTGACGCGTTTATGCCAATTATAATGCTTAACCATGGACAGGACAGAAAAGCGATGAACAGAGAGAATCCCGGAGTATAAATGTTCTCACGGTTAATTATTTCCAACCGTCGATAATGACCTGGCTAGAATCTTTGCATTCCTCACGCTTCTCCTGATTGCTTGATTAGTGACAGGAAACATAAAAACGTTAATGGAGAAGAGCAGAAGGAAACCAATGGTGTATAGAGAACATGCCATGAGGTCATGGGGAGGGATTGAGCTAAGTGGGAGTGGTTATGATGTCAAGCTTCAAGGCAGGAGGAGTTATGACATGTTAAAAGGTTGATGCACGGAAAGGAGGCCAGAGCTGCTTTCGTGAACAGCCTGGTTTTCTTGTAGGTGATTTCGCATTGCATACAATAAAACCCGATTACATCTGACTCGAAATGTGTTGTTTTTAAGAAGTATTAAATGTGGCTTCGGATCACTCAGTCTATCTGGCCCTGGCTGAGATCTGATTCCAACCACAACACCCCCCTCCAAAAATAATAAATCGGATTTACATGATTCACGTGGGTCACATTTTCACGTCGGAAAATCCAGAATTCTGGATTTATCCGGAAAAATCACATCCATGTACTAATCATTGCCATGGAACTAAAGGCAGGGAATGTATTTATTTATTTAGTTTCCTGCCAACCAAACATAATTTGGAGCCACTCCGCATTCAAGACCATTCAACATTTGAGAAAACCCTCTGTCTCCTCAAGTGTGCCTCTGGTAATAATTTAAACACTAACTACATCGCGCTTTCATTTGGGCAACAGCCAGATCATGTAGGCTAGTTTTCTATGTGAAAATGTCACGAGGGTTTCTGGGTTGCACTCCTAAATAAATTCTAGAAGCCTTTCATACAAATAGGCTATTCTTATATAGCAGGGGTCTTCAACTCCAGGCCTCGAGGTCCGCTGTGTCTGCAGGTATTTGCTCCAACCATGCACTACACCACCTGATTTCACTAATTAGCTCGCCTCCTGGACCAAGGAGGTAAACTAATTATTCTAAATCAGGTGGTGTAGTGCGTGGTTGGAGCAAATACCTGCAGACACAGCGGACCTCGAGGCCTGGAGTTGAAGACCCCTGTTATATAGTATATCTGCTATTGTTTATAGACATGCATATAATTTAAATATAAATGAATTTCGAATAAAAATTCAAGCACGGCTTGCACGTTACTACCATCTAGTGTGCGGAACAGGAATGTTTTCACAGTGTTGGCTTGCCTCAACTTGTCACACAACAATGGACTACGTTTATTTGAAAGGTCAGAATTTCAAAGATAAATTCCTGGTGATTTGGGGTCATACACGTCTAGACTAACAATGCTTGTAAGAGTGAGTATTAAAGACTAATTTACTTACATTTTCATAAAAAGCAAGGACTCATGAACGCTTTAAGTATAATGCCATAGATAGCTAATTAGTAAAGCAAGTGGACAACATAATTGAGTGGAACATCACAGCGTGTCCACTTGTAACATAGCTTTAGCTAACTAGCTTGCTAGCTTGTTTTGCAATAAGCCGTGAATTATTGCTTGTGTAACGTTGAATCAGCTATATGTGTGGGGGGAAACACGCGGCCATGAGAGTTCCAAACCATCGACACCTGATCAAGGATAACCAGCATAACAGTGGGGGAGGTGACAGTATGGAAGGTTTCTCACTCCATATGACACTAGGGCATGGCCTTCTCCATCTCTCCACCTAGACTATGTTTGGCAGTAGGCTAGGCTGAAAAGATATGTTTTTAATCTAGACTTAAAATTTGAAACTGTGTCCGAATCCCTAACATGCTTTGGTAAACCGTTCCACAACAGAGGAGCTCTAAAAGAGAAGGCTCTACCACCAGCTGTGCTTTTCAAAATTCTAGGGAGTAATAGATGGCCGGCTTCTTGTGAACGAAGCAGTCGTGTCGGCTTATAAAGGGCAATCATTTCGGTCAGATGTGCTGGTGGTGGAATTTGACTTGCTTTTTCCTGCCGTGTGGAATGTATATTATGGTTAAGTGCATAATGTCACAGAGAACATGGAGTTACAAGGAGTCAAGTTCCATGCCGAACAGTTCAGCCTCAGTATAATTTATAAGTAAATGCATTCTGATATAAGCCAGATGCATGTAACCCTAATCTTTTTTTTTTTTTTTTTCTCCTTCCAGGGCCGGGGGGAGCATGCATATGACATATACTCCAGGTTGCTAAGGACGAGGATCATTTGTGTGATGGGACCTGTAAGTCCTTCAGCGTACCTGGTATATAATAGAGCAGTGGTTTCCAAAATTTGTTTTTTGAATCAGTTACCCCTACTTGGGTCTACAAAGTACCCTCACCAGCAAACATAGTGGTTAAATTGGCACTAGTGAGATGCACCATTGACTGATAGTGTCACCCAGAGAGGGACGGTTTCAGTTGGAAGGGTATTCCTCTCCTCCTTGCCCAGTTGTGTCGCCTCTTGCTGATTGTGTGCCTGAGATCTGCGCATCTCGCTTGAGAGTGTATGCTCTCCAGAGTCAATGGCGAATGTTGCAGCAATTGCATGGGCCTAGAATTGCAATTTGTTTCCCAACTGAAGAGAAAAATGGGTAAAAATGTACCAAAAAAAAGTCTGTGGTAGGCTCCTCTCTGTGATGACTGAACATCAAGGTGTAAAAATGTGTGCTCACGTTAGTAAAGTATCTGCTTACTTGTGGGCATAAGAGTCCTTCTAATACTTGAACAGGGCAGGGAAATTAAACCCAACAACAGAAAAAATAATTGAAGTCAGATATTTCATAAAATCTATGATTACAGTTCATTCCAATGTCTGAATGGGATACAGCTGGGTAACCCAGTTTGGAGACCAGATGAATAGGGAGTGTAGAAGCAGTCTCTGGGGGATGGCAGTATGTGTGTCCCTGCTGTAGATTGTATGGATTTCCCAGCACAGCTTGGGTTTCTGTCAGTTTTTAAGATAAATGTTACAATGCTTGGTCTTCGATGTGTGTGTGCACACAAGGTACTGATTTATTTAGTGATCTTAAATCATCTCTTTCTCCAATTCTCTTTCACTATCTCAGATTGATGACTCAGTGGCCAGTCTGGTTATTGCTCAGCTGCTTTTCCTCCAGAGAGCAATAATAAACCCATTCACATGTACATCAACAGCCCAGGTGAGGTATGGGGGAGTGGTAGGTGTAGCTTCCAATGTAGTGGGCAAGGTGTCACATCTTGGGTGATATGGGATGGCAGGGGGTGTAGTTACATCGAGGGAAAATTGCATCTCAGCTGAAAAAAAACTAACATCTGATAAGAGTTTTGAGTATTTCAGTACCCACAGCCAGTCCATGTATTTGTTAAATTCCACCACCAGCACACCTGATTGAACTCATTAGCTGCTTTAACAAGCATTGATTACTTGAATCCGGTGTGCTGATACATGGACCGGCTGGGGGTACTCGAGAGGTTAGGGAACCACTGGTGTAGGGGAACAGGGTACTTACTGCCCATCAGTATGTGTCAGCATGATGGTTTGCTGCCCCCTTGTGTGCACTGGGGGTAGGAGCATTTGAACTTGGTCTCCCCCTCTGCCCCAGGGGGTGTGGTGACGGCAGGTTTAGCCATCTATGACACCATGCAGTACATTCTCAACCCCATCTCCACTTGGTGCGTGGGCCAGGCAGCCAGCATGGGCAGCCTGCTGCTGGCTGCAGGCACCAGCGGTATGCGGCACTCCCTGCCCAACGCCAGGATCATGGTGCACCAGCCCTCTGGGTGGGCGCAGGTAAGGAAAGTGACGGGAGCTCAAACTGGGCTTCGGTATTGAGGGCGTTGTTGCTTTGAATACAAAGTGTGTTCAATGCAGTGATGGGACAAGTGGGGATTCAAGAGACCTTAAATGGGCAGACCTGTGTTACCCAAACCACGTGTTACCCGTGACTCACTGATTTGAACCACTCCTAGCCATTCTATTATGAAAAGCGAAGCCTTCTGGGATTAATGGTATGTGACAGCTCCACCCTAGTAAAATGTTTCTTTTGTATACACAGCAGTGTCTATTGTTTTGAGCATTAAGCAATACAGGAATGGTGTTTTATGTCATTTCTGGAGGTCTGCATTGTGGAGACGAGTGGGGAGCTCTGGGTAAAAAGAAAACATTAAAACGTTGTTTTGCTTTCAGGGTCAGGCCACGGATATTGCTATTCAAGCTAAGGAGATCCTTAAACTGAAGAGACAGATTAACAAAATGTACAGCAAACACCCTGGTCAGTCCCAGGAAACTATAGGTAATGTACTGGGCTATCTTCTGTGAGAGGAAAAATAAAGGACATGACATCAGGGCTGTGCTATTGCCAGTTTATAATTTTTATTTTTTTGCCTGCCCTGCCCTATCCTGACCACCAGAGGGGGTGATGGAGAGAGCTCGCTACATGAGTCCTATGCAAGCCTTGTGCAGAAAGAGCTGTCAGCCCCTCTCCCTCCTCCGACCCCTTGACCCCTGAACCAGGATCCCCTGGACCCAATCCCATCTCATCCTACAGACACAAACTCTGAACCACAGCTCAAAACCAACCCTGGAGAACTCACAATTACCATACCCCATTGTGTGCCGTACATAAAAGACATCCTGGGAACAAAGCCTAGTTCTCTGGAGGAATTGAGAATCCTTGTTTCGGCAGTTTCACAATGTCCATGAAACTCAAGGCCAGAATATCAGAAGTTGTACCCTGGGAAAGTGTCCTTAATTGGATGGCATATAGAGGCATGTAACATGTATGTATTGTCTTATGTTGATTACCACTGTAAAAAGTTTTTTTATATTTACAGTTTCTAATTTTTCCCATTTTTCTCCCGATTTGGTTGCTAATTGTACCCTCTATTTATTTCAATTCACCCTCCCCCACGAGTCCGCTGCCCATCCTCCGGGTAACGAGACAATTTTTCTGGGCCGGTAGATCTGCCTCCTCCTCGACAGAACCCGACCACGGACGCCTTCCCTGCTCCTTGACGGACTCGTGCCGGCTCTCCCTCACCCCTCCGCCTGGGGCGGACAGCCAAATGCCGCCCCCGATCAGGGCTGACGACAAGGGCTGGTCTGGTAGAGACGCGGGTTTTGAACCGCGTCCCCGATAGGCAGCACACACCACACCAGACCAGCCAAAGTGTGGTGTGTTAGATCGCTACGCTATTCACACCCCATGAAGTTGTTTTAATTGTAAATGTGACTTGCCACAATTGGTGTTGTTTGACATGTGACATTGCCTTCTGGGGAATAAAATGCACTTAAATTTCTTACAAATGCATTTGGAAAGAACAATATGTAACGTCTTAGTACTTGGAATCTTGGTCATGTCACAGTTCCTTCAACTAGCACTATATACTTTCCATACTGGTTGGGTGACATTTGTAGGCATGGAATTCACACAATTACAAGTGTTAGACTTGAACAGTAATTCATTAAGCTTTAAAGCAGTTTGGAGATTTAAAGGAAAGAGACTAAACTGTAGGGTGTTCAGTTTGCCACTAGGGAGATAGAAAAAGAAAGGAAAAAAAAAAAAACTTCAGGCAAACGGAAGAACTGAATACTAATTGCACCAGCGCCAATGCATTACTCCAGGAATTGCACATACTGTGATGCATACTGTAGCACTACCCAGGGGGACAAGGTATTGGTGGGCAGGATTTTCCCCACAAATGATTGTGCAAGATTGATTGACAGGTTGATCGGGTGCCAGCTGCCTAATGTGTGCAGTCCTCTGGCGCAATGTGCTGGCATTTGAGTTTAATTTACATTTGTGATTATGCATTCCAAATGAGATCGACACGGAGCACACAAAAAAATGTGTAGGGGGGGCCTCCAATAGTGTAGCAGTGTAACGCACTCGTTCACGAGTGTGAGCTGCCTATCACGGTCGTGGCTCGAAACCCAATTTCCAGACCCGCCAGGCAGAGGCGTTGTTTGTGAACAGGCAAGGCAGGCAACTGCCTGGGGCCCCCAGGCCGTTAGGGGGCCCCCGAGGGCTGACAAACTTTACCCCACAGCAATGTCCTTTTTTTCTTCTTCTTTTTTTAAAAGATTAGAACGTTGTATTTAATTGCTTGACATATAAAGTGACCAGCTGGATCACGACAGCAATGTCTCAAAATGTGGCAACCGCAGACAGTGACTGCAGCAACTCCCTCCCCTTGGCTTAAACAACCAATGGGTTTGCAATGACATCTCAGTAGGAAACCTCCCTAAAGGGGGCCCCATGTCACTCCCCTGTTGACGTTCTCTCGCGTCTCCAAGTTTGAATAAGTCAGTCGAATGAATCCAGAAATGAAAACTGATGAAGAGGAGCTATGTTTCTGGAAGCGAGAAAAGAAAGAAACAAAAAGAAGACGAGGAAAAAATAAAGAAATACAGTGGTAAGTGGAACAGATAATGGCAGATAATTATGATTAAGTATAAAATAACTGAATGCTGAACGAATAAACACCATTAGTCTAACGCTAGCTGCTGCTAGCATTTTACCAGGAGACGGGAGAATGATGCTAAGCTAGCGGCGTTAGACTAATAGTGTTTATTAAGTTTCACGTTTTTTGTTAGTTCACCTAGCTATATGTGTGCTAGTAGTTAGTAGTTAGACAGCTACGTTTGATGTTTTTCCATACTGTGCACCCTGAAAGCTGAATGTTTTGTGTCATTAGCTAGCCACTGGTTACCGTGTCTTGCTGTTTTACAATTACACTAGCTAGTTAGACATAGCTAGCTAGTAGCTAGTTAGCTAACGTGTAGCTTGCTGGCCGGATAATGTTAGCTAGCTAGCAGAGCTGGACCCACTAACGTTATATCACTTTATCTCTCCTCAGGATCATTATGTAAGTTTCTGACAGCAAAAGAGAAGGATAAAGTGCCCCCTCCAAATGCTGATAATGAAAACTGTAAGTTCAGTATTACACTTTAATTGATAACATGCCATGCCCTCTAAAGATTCATTATGATAATATATACCGTTTTTGTTTTTTTGTCATATCAGTTCCGTCAACGTCCACCTCCAGTGAGACAGCAACACCTGACCATGATGAACATAACACGTCACCCCCTACCTCAAGCAGTAGCATCACCACCACTACAAAATGCTTGACCACATCAGAAGACCCTGCACAATGGCCAAGTGTCCTAGGCCATACTGAACTGTGCGCAATAGTAACAAGAGGACCTATACAGGTCAAAGATATAGTCTTCTCCCAGAATTCTGAGAAAAATCCACGTAGATTCACAAAGGAACACTACAAAATGGTCATGAAAAATGGGGAGAAGATACAGCGAACATGGCTTCTGTATTCAGTTAGCACAGACTCAGTCTTCTGTTTTGCGTGCAAACGTTTTGGAAAACTGGACAATGCACTAACCAAAGGGGGATTTAGACATTGGAAGAACCTAGCTAGTAATTTAAAGGAACATGAGTATTCAAAGACACACATTACCAATATGAAGAGTTGGCATGAACTCCAGATGAGGCTCAAAACTAAGACAGCCATTGATCAGATCAATGTCAAAGTCTCACTTTAACGTATCTTGTTCTGAGCTGTTTTGTATTCACCACATCACCAGTAAAATATTTGAACTGTGATCCTGTCTCTGAGTCGTGCGATTGAGTCCTCAGCCTAGTGGTTGTTACTTACACACTGACCTTACATGTGTACACAGAACTCAGATAGATTAGGGCTGGACCAAGCGTACATTTTTCATTGGTGTCACATTATTTATAACATAATGGCGATGAACGCTGGTTGGAGGGGCCCCCTGGGAATTTTTGCCTAGGGCCCCACCAGACTCTAGCAACGCCCCTGCCGCCAGGGCCGGAGCCCTGATTGGGGGTGGCATTTGGCTGTCTGCCCCAGTGGGAGGGGGGAGGGTAAACCGGTACGAACTAGCTGAGAAGCGCAAAAGGGTGTCTCCAGAACGTGGGTGAGTGAATTCCATCTCGAAGGAAGCAGTTTGTTGTCCTTGGAGAATTAGCTTGCCTCGCAGAGACGGGCAGCGAGTTTGTGGGGGGAGGAAAAATCTAAATAAATGGAGAGTATAATTGGCCACTAAATTGGGAGAAAAATGGGAAGAAATCAGAAACAATGTATTTTTTTTTTAAATGTGTAGGGAAAATGGAAAAGGAATCATTCTTCCGAGAAGAACCAGCAGAGATGACTTTTCAACAAAGCCTTTCAAGGCATTGTTTCTTTTTCAATTTTGTTTCTCCCATTTTGAGATGGATTGGGTCATTAACATCAAAGATTAAACGTTCATTACACCCAAGCTTGTTAAAAGGATTAATCAAACTTTATTTGTATAGCGCATTTTACAAAACATTTGTTTTGGCCTGAACCCCCCCTGCAAGCCTAAGGCAACAGTGGCAAACATTGGCACTACATTGGCTTCCTGTTAAATATCGGGCTGATTACTGTTGCTAACTTTTAAAGCAGTGAACGGACTTGCACCTATATATCTGACCGAAATGATTGCCCCTTATAAGCCAACACGACTGCTTTGTTCACAAGAAGCCGGCCATCTATTACTCCCTAGAATTTTGAAAAGCACAGCTGGCGATAGAGCCTTCTCTTTTAGAGCTCCTCTGTTGTGGAACGGTTTACCAAAGCATGTTAGAGTCTCGATTAAAAACATATCTTTTCAACCTAGTCTACTGCCAAACGTAGTCTAGGTGGAGAGATGGAGAAGGCTGTGCCCTAGTGTATTATGGAGTGAGAAACTTTCCATACTTTATCCTTGATTGAGTGTGGATGGTTTGGAACTCTCTTGGCTGTGTGTATTCTCTGTCCCTCTCCTAATAGGTATGCTGCCATAGCTTACACCTGTCGGGGCTATCTGTATATTTCCTATGCTTGTGCTCCCCTGCTCTTACATAATGCTACTGGCTATAGCACTGCTTTTTTTTCTGACTGCATGTTCTCTTCTCTGCCTTGGCCTCTGACTTGGGGGCACCTGCCCCCGAGCCCTAGATCCTGCGAGAAGTGTGAGCTGCCCCCATCAACCCTCACCCCCACACCTACCCCAGTTCCTGGATCTGGACCCCCTTCACGTGGTTTAGCCCCCCCACTGACTACCTAACTCAGGAGGGGCAAAGTCGTTCAGCCCTGAGTCACCTTTGCGCACACCCTGTGCTGGCCAGAAGAGGATGGGCTCCCCCCCTCAGCTTGCTTTTAGGGGGGTCTAGGCCTGGGTTCCCCTTCTGTTAAGCGTTTTGTGACAATTCAATTGTGAAAAGCGCTATACAAATACATTTGATTTGATTTGATTTGAGTAACCAGACCCAAGATGGGAAGCCCATCCTCCTCTGGCCGGTTCAGGGTCTGAGTTTGTAATGACCAATAGTGGTCAATGTGTCCATGTGCAAGACAACTCAACATGCAACTTCATTTATTTCTAAGAAACTGGAACCAGCTGTCCTGGGGTGGGGTAGCAGGCTGGGTGCCTGCCGGGTAGATGGCATGGGTTCTGAAGATGGAGTAGGCTCAGGACTCTGGGCAGACACCCCAGCGGTGAGAGAGGAAAACAGAAACAATATGGGGAGTTAGATAAAAGCAATACATGTGTATAGCGAGAGATTAAATATGGGGGCCACAGGTGACCCCGCCAGAAGTCAACTATGGCAGCATAGCTACTCGGACAGAGATAGGGAATCTAAGCAGTCATGAGAGGGGCAAGAAATAGACCCACCACATCAAGAGTGCGCTTGAGAAAAGTGGGGTCACAGCTGTTGAGAGACGGCAGTAAGCCCCACAAAAACTCCAGAATGTCCAGAACTCCAAAAATGTCCAGCTCTAGATTATAATTGATTGTATGCCTGAATATAGAGGTGTTTTTAGCCTAGACTTAAATAGTGAGACTGTCTGATTCCCTTATCAGTTTTAATGGGTTGTTCCACAGTAGTGAGGCTCTGTATGAGAACACTCTACCACCAATAAAATTATTTGAAAGGAACAACCTGCATCTTTAGAACGAAGTGACCTTGTGGGCTTGTATGGTAAGAGTAAATTATTTAAATACGCTGGTGTAAAACCGTGTAGGGCTTTGAAAGCCAGGAGCAGAACATTAAAATCAGCCCTGTAGGTCATTGGTAGCCAGTGAAGTGTTGCTAGCGCTGGGGTGATATGCTCATGCTTCTTTGTTCTGGTCAAAATACGAGCAGCTTCATTCTGAACCAGCTGGAGGCTCTTTAGAGAGATATTAGAGCAGCCAGATAAAAGGGCATTTCAATCATCTAGCCTTGACATGACAAAAGCATGTCTCCATTTTTCTGTGTCCCCTAGCGATAAGAAGTTCCAAATTTTTGCTATATTCCCTAAGTGGAAGGCAACCACTGTGGAGATATTTTTTATATGAGTCTCAAGAGTAAGATCTGGGTCAATTGTGACACCAAGTTCTTTCACAGCCATATTTGGCACAACTACACAGCCATCCAGATTTAAAGTGGGGTAAGATCATTTCTCCCTTAGTTATTTGGTACCTAAAACCAGCAAATCAGTTTTATCTGAATTAAGAATATCTGCACATTCCTCTAAATGAGAAAGCTCTAGTACTACACATTGTTTTGTTGAGATGTATATCTGCGCATCATCAGCAGAGCAGTGAAACTCTGTACTCTCATGTTTGCAAATAATATCACCAAGAGGCAGCATATACAAAGAAAAAAGTAGTGGCCTAGCATTGACCCTTGCGGAACACCGTATTTCACCTTTGAATAATGAGAATATTCTTCATTTAATTGAAGAAACTGGTATCTATCATACAAGTATAATGTAAACCAGGAGAGTGCTAGGTTCCAGTAGGCAGGTGGTAGGTTTTGAGGACACAACCAGTTTGGTCAGCTCATTAATGTCAATTGGAGCAAAACATTAGAATATTACTGTCGATACCTGTGATGTCAGCGTGCTGGACTGTTCACATTTTTGTAGGAAGAGTGACGCTAGAAGAGATCTGGGCCCGTATTCACAAAGCATTTTAAGGGTAAAAGTTGGTCGTAACTCCGCAATTTAGGGGCAACTCCGAAAAAGAATGGGCGTGTCACTCATAAATGTAGGACTCCTAAATTTTGGGGATAAGAGTATTTCACAAAGGGTTTGAGAGCGAAAAACAGCTCCTAAGTCCAGGAGAAGTTAGAAGCAGCCAAGAGGACTTCTAAGTCGCTAAAGACCTACTGACAGCGATCTGAAAATCTGCTGCTGTCGCAATCGTGTCAACACTGGAGATATTGAATGATACAGAGCTCATAAAAAGGTACCGCCTCAATCGCGAGGGTATTATATATATTATATTATATATAGATACCTGCTGATTGTTTACGAGATGCAGACATGTAACCAATTGACTAGTCAGTATTCTTGGTTTCATGTTAAATCAGTGACACGTAGCCTACATTTGTATTTTAGAATCTTTATTAGAATATAATAGGGGTGCATAGGATCATTTTTCGGATCAGCAAAAAATAATAATAACGGGGACCAAAAATTGCCAGGAACTATTCTCAAGGAATTGAATGAATGATCATTTCAGTTTTTCAATTAAAGTTATTTCACTAAATCTTTATTCGAAATTTTCACAAAATACATTTTTAGATTCAGTACGCCTTAGGCAATTTAACTAGGATGGTCTTATGCCTGAATTAATTTAATTAAAAAACATGCCTCCCAGAAAGGCATTAGTATGAAAAACAAAGCAAACCAAAACATATATGGTTTATATAACAGCGGCTGTATTTGTATTTCTCTATGATGGTTCAATTTAGCTATTAATCCGCGGATCATATGCGTGCCGATCCGTACGCAGGCAGAGACCCATCCCCTATATCAGCCAATCGCTCTGGGCATTCTGAGTAAGCTTGTTCATGAGAAACAACGTCATCCTTAGCAACGACGTCAACCCCGCCCTCACTCTTAGCTTGAAAATTCTAGGAATTCCTTACTATGAGTTTGTCTTTGCAGCTTTGTGAATAGGTTTTAAGGTGGGACTCCTAACTAAAAGGTTTTAGTGCGATTTAGAAGTACTCCTAGTGATAAAATAAAATTATTTGTGAATACAGGCCCTGGGCTCTAATAGTTTCAATCTTTTCATTAAAGGTATTCATGAAATCATTACTACTGAAATTAGTGGAGTTGCTCCGATTATTTAAGAATAGTTTTTTAGTTAATTTTTCTGTGGTGTTTAGCTATGATTGTATGAAATGTTCATGGTAAGATAATCATACTACTCAATATCACAGTTTTCGGTATATCACGGTATCATGGTTTTAAGCTTAAAAAAAAGTATCACACAAAGTTTACAACTCAATCTGTTTATTGCATGGCTCTTTGCAGATTTTTATACCATTTTAATTGAAAAATAAAACAAAAAATGCAACTGAATATAGAAACGTTCACTCCTGTTTAAATCAATTTAAATCATTCACTTAGCCAATTAAGCAACATTATGCTTTATCGTGTTATCAGCGTTTCAGATCAGCTTTAGCCACTCACTTTTTCCATTGTGCCATAACCTGAAGGATGATGCTCATGCAGGTGGAATGCAAGGTTTGACTTGTTCCCTCCTCTGGCAGTTACGTTTCCCACATTCTCTACAGATGGGAGATCCATTCTCAACAACACCATCTTTTTTTAAATTGAAAGTGAGTCCATACGGATGAACGAGTTCGCTTTTTGGGGTGATATAATTCATCATTACAGAATGCCTCGGCATCGGAATCAGCGTCGGACATCGCAAGTTTTATAAGGGACTGCAAACTCAGATTTATGCAGTGTAGCTAGCTAGCTAATAACCGCTACCTACCAGGTTTGGGAAATGCAAGGGAGCTGTCTGCAAACAAAACAAAATGCAAGAAGAAGAGGTGGTGGGATTAAATGACATTAGTAGACACCCCAGGTCCAGTATTATATTATTTAATATGGGTTATTTAGACATTTTAGTAGGGTAACGGTTGAAATATTTTTTCCCCCGCATTAAAAATAGTTTTGCCACATGATTTACTATCACGGTATCACGTTAAGTTTATGATAGTACTATTTCATATTTTAATATTGTGGTATATCATACTGGTATACAGTCACACCCGTGATGGTGTTAAATAAAAATCTTGGGTTATATTTATTTTGCTCAATCAGATTTCAGCAGTGGTGGGCCGTCAGGGCCTGCAAGGCCTTCTCTGCTGGCCTAAAAAATATCTGAATCACAGACTGATGTTAATTATATTTTGTCCATGAATACTTATTAAATAATTCCAAATGGTCTGTTCGCTTCCTTTCATAGCTGTTCCCCTGGTTGCGCTGCATCCAGACGTGTTTTTTCATATTAAAGCATTTAACCAATCACATTTCAGCCATCATTTGTTGCCAGGGTCAAATAAATCTGCCCGGAGGCCTTCACAATCCGTTCTGCAGGCCCTGTAGCATAAAATAAGTGTTGATCAAACTGTTGCTTCAACCAATCAGATTTTGAGTTGGGGACACGAAGGCCTTCTAGAAGGCCTAGGTAACATCAGCGTATTCACACCCTTTGATTGGATAGTCAGAGAGTGTCTGACTATGATGTAATGTGATTGGTTAAATGCTTTAATATGAAAAATACACGTCTGGATGCAGCGCAACCAGGGGAACAGCTATGAAAGGAAGCGAACAGACCATTTGGAATAATTTAATAAGTATTCATGGACAAAATATAATTAACATCAGTCTGTGATTCAGACATTTGAGCGGACATTTTCAGCCCTAAAGCGAATTAAAACTTATGCCAGAAATACGACAGGGCAGGCTCGACTTTCAGCATTAGCTTCGATGGCGATAGAAAAGGATGGAACTTCTTGATGGAACTGAAACACACGGATAATCTGTACGACAGAGTAATTGAACTCTTTTTGAGGAAAGAAAGGAGGATGGATTTTGTGTACAAATAATAAGGATTTTTGGTGAGTAAAATGTTGCTATTTTCCTAAATAATATTGCAATTTTATGAGGTTATTATTATTGATGCTTTTTTATGTGTGTCGCAGCTGTAGCACCCCAGGTTTGTTTCTTCAGTAAAGGCATTTATTCTGGATACACGAGTTATCTATCTGCAATGCAACGGCAACGGGTGTTTGTTCGGTTTGTTTTTGCACTTTGTTTATTTAGCTTTCTTCAGTCATGTTTCATGAGAGAGAATGACAGCGATAGAGACGAGAGAGAATGACAGCGATAGTTAGAAGCGTGAGATAATTAGTGATTAGTAGTGTTAGTAACTTAATCTAAATCCCTAATGTTAGTAGATTAGTTGGTTAGTACTATATACATCTAACTAATATATACAAAGTGTAATTAGAAAGTAAGAAGGAAGTAAAACGAGATTAGAAACGAAGACGGAAAAACCGAAACATAGAATTTCCCGAAGTGCATGACAGAACAAGAATGAAACATGACTGAAGAAAGATAAATAAACAAAGTGCAAAAACAAACCGAACAGACACTCAAAACATAACAATAAGATGGCTTTTATAGCCATAAAATAGTTATTGAGGGGTGGATTGATTCAGACGGAGCACTACTGAAGGCCTAGGTGTGAAATGCACGGCCCGCCACTGGATTTCAGAAATCAGTGGATCTAGCAGAAACAAGGGCTTGCTTGTACTGAAGAAAGCTCTCCTTCCATGCAAGGTGAAAAACATCTAGTTTTGTAGAACGCCACTTGCACTCCAGTTTTCTTATTGACTCCCTCAGGGTGTGGGTATTATCATCGTACCACAGTGCAAGATTCTTCTGACTATATTTAATTCTTTTGAGAGGGGCAACCATGTCAAGGATGCTTCTTAGTGTACAAGATAGCTGGCTAGTATATTTTCTTTGCTGGTGAAGAATGACTCTTGGAATGTATAAAATTTGGAAGAGCAGAAGGGTTAAATGACCGGCTATATTGATGTTTAAGATTCCAATGTAGATGGGCTGGTTGCCTAGATTTCAAATGTAATAAGGAAATTATATGACAATACAAAATTATGGGGAGTGATGGTAAGATTGAAAATCAATACCATAGGGTAGCACAAGGTCTAAGCTATGGCTATGGCAATGGGTAGGTCCACAAACATTCTGTACAAAACCAACAGAGTTAATGAATGCAAAGGCTGTTCCTAGTGGATCACGAACCTCCTATATTGAAATCCCCTACAATCACAACCTTATCTGCTGAAACAGCAAGGTATGAGAGGAACTCACATTCTGAAAGAGAACCTGAATAAGGCCCAGGTGGCCTATACACCTAGACACTAGGACAAAGGACTCCATACTACAAGTTGCTTTAATTAGACCAGGCTGCGCACAGTACATGGTGAGAGATTCATAAGAGGACTTATTTCCAGACTTTGGGGTTAAAGGTCAGAGTGGACTGATATACACTACCGTTCAAAAGTTTGGGGTCACCTGCTGGAAACTATTTTTATCTCATAATTGACAATGCTTTACACCGTATACATTTCTGTAAATACTTTAAAATGACAAAAAACACATGTAACAATGAACAAAATGAACATCAAAGAAATGTTCAAGAAAATTATATTGAAAATGGAATCTTGGATTCCTCAAAATAGTCACCCTTTGGCGTGAGAATAGCCTCACAAACAGTGGCCATTCGGTTAATAAGTTTTAGCAAGAAATCACCCGACATGTTTTCCCAGCTATCCTGCAGCAATTCCCAGAGAAACTTGTGGGTTGCTTTGCTTTGACTCTTCCTTTCCAGTTTGTCCCATACAAGTTCTATGGGATTGAGGTCTGGACACTGGGCAGGCCAGGTCTTTAGTTTGAGTTGTTGTTCACATTCCTCCTTCACCAGATAGTTCTTGCACAACTTCAAGGTGTGTTTCGGGTCGTTATCTTGCTGAAGAATGAAGGAGTGCCCGATTAGCCATAGTCCAGATGGAAGGTGACCCCAAACTTTTGAACGGTAGTGTATAGTTACCACCCCTGCCTTATGGACATGAGTTGAGTACTTAAAAAACCCATAGGAGATGCCTCATTTAGTAAAACAATCATCAGGCCTGAGCAATGTTTCCATTGAACATAGTACATCAAGATTGTTATCTTAGGGGTGCATCGATATATTGGTGGACTATCGGTATCGGACGATATTTGCCTTGTTGACTGCAATCGGCTTATCAGCCGATAAACTTTAATTTACCGATGGCAGTGGCCGATAATTATCTGTCAGTTTGTGTTACGTCAATCTGGTCCAAATGTTCAAACTTGGAATGGAACAGCATCTTTTATTTACAGGCTAAACTGACTGAAACCACGCCTAATTTACTGCTCTGACCATGCTGTGATTGACTAGCTATCACAAGCACTCCGGCACTCCACGCAGTCTTTCACAAGATGCAATCTAGAGCTGGGCGATATGGCCAAAAGTAATTAGCATGATATGTTTACCAAATACTTAGATACGATAATTTGTATAGAATTTGAAAAAGCTGAGTATATACAGATATTCAAACACAACTTTATTTAATATTCAATTCTTGTATGTGCGGTCAGTTTTCAAGCAAAATTTCAAGTATAAAGTCTGCTAAACAAATACAAAAATGTATGGCCGCCTCACTTGGTGCCCTAGGCGACATCAATCATATACCCCCCCGCAATAGGCACCCATTTTATTTGAAGAAAATATACTAATAGACAAAGAAATACTGAATAATATTGCACACAAATATTAAATAGTAAAAATCCAAGATATATACAAATAACAAATTTAAATGTAACAATAAATAAAAATAAATAGATAAATAAAAATCGCATACTTCTTTTAAAAGGAACAAAAATAAGGAGGTGTTGTCCAAGACAATAAATAAGAACACTGAAACACAGTGCACACTAATTTAAACATTGGAGGTGCACACAAATAAAACTAAATTGAACACAGTGGAGTTGCACCTTTTCAATACTGGAGTCTGGCTCAATGTGGCTGAAAGTGAATTATGCACAAACTAGACTTAAGATAGCTTCTGCTGTTTTGCTGCTAGTTTAGCTGGACTATATGCATGTGAACTACCTAGTAGTAAGCTCACAGTGATGCAGTATAGCGCTATTATTACCCCCAAAAATTCACAGAAAATGTTCATGATGATAGTCAAGAAAGGCATTTTTGGAGAAACTTCAGTGTCATTATAGCCAGTGTAATGTTAGTTAAATGCTTGAGCTACTAGCTAGCATTAACTTTAGTATAGCAATTGATGCAATACCTAGCTAGCACGATTATTTACTAGACTACTTCAAAATGTAATATAATGTGATGACATAACACATACCTTAATCTTTGGCCCATTTCTCCTCTTCTTTTCTCTTTTTTCTAAACTGAAATCCCGAAGGCTTTGATCTTTTCATTTTGGCAACGTACCTCAATGTGTGTGTGACACGATTGTTTGTGTGACTAAAAGATTGCCCATCAATGCAGGGTCAAGAGACTAAACGATTTAACCTTGGTGGTGTACAGACTCGTTTTAATTTATCATATTTTAAACCAGGCAAAATTGCAGCTGTATATCACTAGCTATTGAGATATTATTTACATTTGCTTGTGTGTGTTACGAGAGCAGGGGCGCATTTGGTTGCAATGTTATTTTGTGATTTCATTGATTGACTTGTACTGTACAGTGTGAATTTGAGCGGCACTATTGACCTCCACTCCTCTCCCACTTCGGGTTTCTACCAGGTGAGGACTAGGAGACTTTCATAGGCTGACAGACAGCAGAAGTAGTGGGACAAATGCTTGCCCGATGCTAGCGTAGCAATGTAACGCAGTGCTGAGCACAGATGAGCGAGACTGAACTGAGCGCGCGTCTGTGTCTGCGTGCGTGTGCCCCTTGCCGGCGTGCCGCCCTAGGCGACTGCCAGGATCCGCCCCTGGTCTTTAGCAAAGGAATAGCAGCTGCATTGTTGGCTCTCATTTGTTTCTGCCCTGCACTGCTCATGAGTCACCACAGTTAATTTGTAGGCATAGCATAATCTATTTTATTTAGTCCTATTTTTTATTTATAGTATAATTAAAATATGTATAATTTAGGCTATATCCTAATTGAGCGAGTTGTAGCCTAATTAAAAACACTTGCAGTTCTACTCAAATGAAGAGAGAAGGGAAGGGGTAGGCTATTTGAAACGGATAAATCTGAATGAGCATACTTTCACGGGTTTGACACTGATATTGATAAAGGGGAGATTATCTACTTTCGAGCGATACCGTAATTATTTTTCAAATCCTAATCTTGAACAACTTCACACTTTAGCGGGTCACTGCAGAATCGTGTTCACCCGCTAATTTGCAAAAGTCAAGGCAGCGCGGGTTTCGGTTATGAAGCTCAAATCATCTTTCCCTCTTTCTCCAATGTCTTGAATTTAGTGTAGCTAGTAAACGTACTAAGTCGTTGGTGAAAATAACTGACCATTAGCTGTCCTACAGGTTTATAAATCTGAGTTAAATGAAGATTTACTGGCATTTGTTCTAAATTAAGCCTAAAAGTAAAAAAGGCCTAATATTGCTAATTTATTTAATCATGTAGCCTATTGGCCTAAATATGATACATATTCAAATGTATTGTAATAGTAATAATTTTTAGTAATGAATGGCATTCTTGGGGACAGTTGATAGCCCTACTGTATTTCATAGCAGCCTGTATAGCAGCCTAGGCCCATATGACACGGCCAGCTAACTTAGCGGGTGTGATGCTGACTTTTCTTATTGAATGGGATGAATAAATAATTTATTGGCACGGAGTTACTTTTGTAATTGAGTCAGTTCAGTAGAATTTCTTTTTAGGCCAGTAGACTTTCTGACCTAGGATACCAACCCAACTGGGCCACTGGAAAAAAAACAGTTGAACCCAGTGCTTTCTGTGGGGGAAATAGGAACATGTTAGTGTGTAGTCATAACAGAAAAAACTTTGCCATTGGCCTTTTCACCACAAGTGACTTTGACTGTGGAATGATTGTTAGTGCCAGACGGGGTGGTGTGAGTATCTCAGAAACTGCTGATCTCATGGGATTTTAGAGAATGGTGTGAAAAACAAAAAACATCCAGTGAATGGCAGTTCTGTGGGCAAAAACACCTTGTTAATGAGAGAGGTCAGAGGAGAATGGCCAGACTGATTTAAGCTGACAGGAAGTAACTCAAATAACCATGCGTTACAGTCTGCAGAAGAGCATCTCTGAACGCACAACACGTCGAACCTTGAAGTGGATGGGCTACAGGAGCAGAAGACCACACCGGGTTCCACTCCTGTCAGGCAAGAACAGGAAAATGGGGCTACAGTGGGCACAGGCTCACCAAAACTGGACAGTTGAAGATTGGAAAAACGTTGCCTGGTCTGACGAATCGCGATTTCTGCTGCGACATGCAGATGTAGGGTCAGAATTTGGTGTAAACATGAATCCATGCATCCATCCTGCCTTATGTCAACGATTCAGGCTGGTGGTGGTGGTGTATAACAAATTATCGGTATCAGCCAATCGTGTCATTTGAATTATCGGTATTGGTCCAGAATTTTCATATCGGTGCATCCCGATTATCTATAATTAATTTGTTCACAAGAACTGCTTTGCAAGCGAGGGATCTGACATTTAGGATCTTTATTGCCTTCCATGTGGAAATAAAGTGATGAACAACTTAATGAGACCCAAGACAAGTTGGTCTGGGAATGAGCAAATATTAAGAGAACACACTCATGAGCTACTGTGGGGTCATGTAGAAAGCATGCAATATATAAACTAGTGTATTGATCAATATTCCATTTTATTAGTCATTTTATTTACAATAGAAAATGCAAAGGATAAAAAAAAAATTAAAAAAAGTTATTTGGTTTCCAAAGAGTTGATTTTCTCCAGGTAGCAATGTCCTTACTCTGAATGGGGTGATGGCAGAAATGTTTATACACATCACATGAAGTGTATTTTCAATGGATCTGTACAACCTACCATCTGTCACTTAATTCAGAAATATGGCTCAGCACAATACTGATCTCAGTTCAAAGCCAAACCTCCACCAATACAGCATTAATCAAGTGCAAAGCATTTGCTTCTTAAAGTGCCCATCAATTCAGTTTTTTTCTTTCTTCCTTTGCATGTGAACTACACATACAAAGACTTTTTTAATTTTTTTAAAGCTGCAAGTCCTCAGATTACTTCCAATAAAGGGCCAAATGTAAGGTGAGCCAGGACAAAGTCATTTAAAGGCCTGGTCAAGAGAAACCTTATTTTAAACTAGTGTAACTATCTTCCATGAAAATGACCCTGACATTTTAAAAACTTGCAAGCCATTTGGCTAATTGGCTTAAATTTAAGCCTCACTTTAACACTTCAATGCACTGCCAACCGAGGTTTTGGGTCAATAGGAGGGGAATGTACGATGTGTCAAATGAAACCCACCCGTTAAGTAGTGGTAGACAGACTGAGGAAGTCTTCACAGTGAGCATTAAGGGGTATAAAAACATATTGCATTGGCAGCAGGGTGACCAATTATTCAAGCAAAGAGGTAGAAAGGTTCAATCACTTGGCAGTTATGATCGTATTTAGAGTACCACTTCCCACAGGAATAAAATCATCTAAAAAAATCTGAATATTTTAACGCAATCAACCAGTTAGGTTAGTACCATGGTGATCATAGTGTTAAACTGTAAATGCAGCAGAAGGGACAGCAGTGTAGTGGGTGGGGGTTACAGTACCACACATCCACCCCAGCCCTTCTTCTTGATGACAGTGGCCCAGCGCAGCCAACCCAGATTGGTCTCTTGGTAGGGGGGGTAGCGCAGCACGTTGATCTGCTCCAGACCCCAGCCCCGCAGCATGCACCCCCGCCGGTGGGTGAATGTCTCGAACCCCCAGCGGCCATGGTAGCTGCCCATCCCGCTGGCCCCTGCAGTGTGAGAGGTGGAGGGGGATGAGCAAGGTAATCAGTGTACATTCTGTGCAAATACAAATCGAAGCACAAGTATTGCATTACAAAACTGAGGCAAGAGATGAGCACATGCACACACATACACTCACCTACTCCTCCAAAGGGTAGCTCTGGCAGGGTCATGTGGACTATACCATCATTTGAGCAGAACCCCCCACTGCTGGTTTGCTCCAAAACCTTTCCAACCACCTAACAGCAATAGGGGTATGCCACAGACACATGCACGTGTTAGATATAATTTCACTCCCTTGTACACATGTTGGATGGGATTTTGGACAATGCTACCATAAGGCAATAAACAAATTCATTTTGTTAATCAAGGTGAGCAATTTCAGACCAATAAATTCACACTGAAAAATGGCACCTTTTTATGCTCATGGCTGATCTGTTCAATGATTGACCTGATAAAATAATGAGTGGTGTCACATGACCATGGCTGGTGTGGTCAGATGACTACATTTTAAGCATTTAGCAGACACGCTTATCCAGAGCGACTTACAAGATGTGCATTAATACATGGTGACTACCCATTTCAGTCTGCTGATCACATCTTGGCCACACACAAAAGGAGTCCATTGGCCAGATCAAGAGGGCCACCCTCTCCCAGAGGGGAATAATAAACAGAAGGGCCAGCAGGTGTCCTCATCACCACGCAGGTACATATAATATTGTACAGACAAGAAAACAGGCAATTTAACCCGAAAAAGTGACAGAGGCAAAACATCACTTTGTCCTGGGAATGAGGGGTCTGGTGCACTTACCTGGGGCTCGTCGGAGAAGACGTACAGCGCCAGGGGAGGCTCTCTGCGGTTCATGAAGTTGATCCCGTCTTCCAGGGTCTGGATAGTGAGGATGGGTAGAATTGGGCCGAAAATCTCCTCTTCCATTAGCACATCGCTCTCCTTGACGTCCACAAGCACTGTAGGGGCTGCCGAAAAGCCAAGCAGATCTGTACATGACAACTGCCCACACTTGCTCTTCATACTGCACTGACCATCGTTCTACTGGTGTTAATCTACAGTAAGGCTGACTCAGCACTGATCGGAGGGCAGAAGCATTGGAATTCATTCCAGACAGATATTTGCTGTAACCACCAGATTCATCCCAAAATAACTGTGCTGACTGAGCAAATCTGGCTTCTCTCCCAAGTTCGGTCTGATTAGATGAACCCTTTTGATCTCAAGCAGTCCCTTAGCCAGAATATTCCAGTTTTGGAATATGACCCCCCAAAAGAGATCTACAGACAGAAATAAAAATGTAACCATACCCCTCCCCCACCCCACCCCACAGTGCTCACCTATGTACTTCTCCTCCTTGTCACTCTCCCCACCTATCTCCACTGTCCCTGCTGATCCCCCCAGCATTTTGATCAGCCTGTCCCAGTGCCTATCGGTCACTATTCGGCCCACATCGGGACACTGCTGGGGCTGGACAGTGTAAAAAGTCTCCAGGGCTTCACGGAGGGCAGGGATGAGGGAAGCTTGAATCTGGGGGGTACAGAGGACGTAGTCAGGGGCCACGCAGCTCTGTCCCGCATTGAAGAATTTGGCCCAGGCCAGCCTCTTGGCGGCGGCCTTAATGTCCAGCTTGCCGTAGATCAAGCAGGGGCACTTCCCTCCCAGCTCCAGTGTGACAGGGGTCAGGTGGACTGCTGCAGCCTGGAGGATATTGCGGGCCACCTTCTGGGAGCCTGAGGGAGGGAGGGAATCACTGCATGGTGTCCAAACTCTAGTATGAATGGAGAAGAAACTAGCACTGGAAATGAGCAGGAATTGCATTTTTTAATGGTTTTGTGTTGCCAAAATACACTTTTCATAAATACACTAGTTTTGCCATTTCATTGGTGACACCAATCTTTTTCTACATTCTTCACCAATATTTTCTATAGAAGAAAACACAATTATCCAAATGGAACATTGGAAAGCAAATCAGGATATTCTCAGAACACACTAGGAGAGGGGTATTAATATGCAAGGACAACTTTCGTTCTGGAATTGAGGCAATAAAACTGACATTTAATAAACACCCAGAAGCTAAAGAATTTCAGATCCACCAATAGGCTTGAAACCGTATACGATGCGACAGAACACTACAGTATGCAAAACGACTAGAATGGATGGGAAAAGCTTATAGTGCCCTTGTATGGTTTTATACCTGTATAGAAGATGTGATTGAATCGATTCTCCAGTAATGCCTTTGTTTCTTCAGCTCCGCCACACACGACAGCATAGCACTCCTGTAAAAGCAAACAGGCAATCATCTCAGCAGAAATTATGTTAAGGCTAAGGGTTAAATAAGGAATGAAACAAGGAGGAACAGGTGCTCAATGACACAGATCTATGCACAAACATACCAAACGACAGACAGGGTGCACAAAATCAGCACAGGCATGCAGGCACACACACACTTACATTAGACAGGTACTTTGGAATGAGCTCGGCCAAAAGCTTCTCGGTCGCCTGGCTGATTTCAGATGGTTTGAGAACAGCGCAGTTCCCTGATCAATAACAGCAGCATATTGGAATCTCATAATTCACAAATAAACCCTTACCATAATGAAATAATTAAAATGTGCAAATGCGTACCTGCAGCAATTGCTGCAACCAAAGGCAATAGAATGAGTTGGAGAGGGTAATTCCATGCCCCAATTATCAACACCACACCTAGGGGCTCTCTTCGCACAAAACAATCATCCAGCTTTGTTGCCTAAGAGAGACAGAGGGGGACATTAAAGCACAGACACACTATTTTAGCAGTGCCGTACATTAACATTGTAACATGTCACCACACTTGGAAAGTCTCCAAAGGAGTCAGTTGATATTGAGCAATGTCCTTAACAGAGCGGTTTGGGCAGTTTGTGTGAGTGTGCGTACTGACAACCTACAATATCGCGGAAGTGATAAACCCAACTTCTGCACCTTTAAAATGAAGGAAACACACAGAAGCCTCACCAGATTTTTTCCCACATACTCGGGCTGCATCCAGGTCCGGAGGTTATTTATTGCAAAGCAGGTCTCATTCATCACCATGTCAATCTCCGACAGCACAGCCTCAAACTTGGGCTGAGGGAGACCAAGGGAAGTGGTTGAATGTGCCATGATTTAAAAGGGGTCAATTTTAACACCAAAGACTTTTCAAATGTAATCATTAATTAATCAAGTCAAAGATTAGTTAAGATGAGCATCCAAAAAATGTACAAAATGATTGGAAATTGCAAATCAAAATCAAAATAGCTTCTTTGCAGAGCAGTGTAACAGAATTAATCTTGGCACAAGTTAAGGGTGTCTGTGGGTGGGATGGGATGGAGCAGGGTGGGGATGTGGGACAGACCCTACCTTGGCAAGGTCCTGGTGCAGAGCTGCCAGGATCAAAGTCTCATTCTCTTTCACAAGAGAAAGGACAGCATCCAGCTGAGCCAAGCGAAACTGCTCCGGGAAGGTGACCCCCAAGCAAAACGACCTACGCAATCTGTCAATGATCTCCTTCTGCCCCTCCATTCCTACACACCTAGCAGAGGAAGAGAGACGAACACAGAACAGCAATATCTGCATTAAAGGCTAGTCATCCTGTGGGAAATGTATAAATACCCCCCAATGGGCTGATCCTAGATCAGCATCAACATTGATGGATGGGGACTGGGGGGAAACCAATGTCTAGGTAAGTGTAGGGGAGAATAAACCAACCAACCATCCCTATAGTAATGACAATGCAGTCAGCACATCTTCCCAAAACAACCATCAAATATACAGATGAACCAGGTAAATATGCAGAGTAATATCACCGGTTTAAAAAAGAAAAGAAAGTCGTATCAAGTCAATCCTCTTAATGAGGAAGTCTAGTTTGTCTGCTCACTAGCAAGGACATGTATAGGATTCATCAACACACCGAGGAAAATCTAAATATAGTAAAACATTATCCATAACTTACTTATTGAAAGTGATCAAGTAGCTTCAAAAAATAAAGCGCCAAAGTATTTCTTGCTGAGACCAGTACTTGCGCAATTAGGCAAGCCACCTTCTCTTAAATAGGACGCACCCATAATCACGCACAGGTGAACTCAAAAGTCCCATAGATCGCGGGCAATTAGAAACCGGTTTAAAAATAATTAACATAAAAGCAAACTAAGCTTTAACACATTTTCATATAAAAAATGATTACATTAAGTTGACACAAGAAAAAAGACAAAGCATGCTTTACAAATTAATATTAATACATGGGACATCCCTAATTGATGGTAGTATCAAATGGTACGGTAGCCATAGGTTAAAAAAGTAAAGGTCTTGGTAGGGGTATCATGTCAATCGTGCCCACCTGTATATTACTAATTAGCTAAGGATGGTGTCCAATTTTAAAGAAGGCTATGAAAAAAAAGGTTATTCAATCATGTCTAGACCCTTTATGGACTTTTATAAGCGTTAAAACAGTGATACCTTTGGCGTATCTGGCTAGCTAAACTAGCGGAGCTAACACTTTATGGATAATTTAACTTTTCACAACCTCGGAAAATAATGAGGCGAATCATTTACGGCAGCCCAATAGGCTACTCCCTTAAATTCAACCTCAGTGCTAACATTAACTAAGATGTTTGAGCAGCGCTTATCCAAACATCTACCCTGAATGTCGGGAATCCTCCGCGCACCCCGGCCCATGGATATACAACTATATAAGTACATGTAAATTGACTGTAGTTTGTCTGCCGTCATTAAGGCAACTCCTAGAGATGTTGTTGTAATGTCAATTTTGTTTAATTGCGGCGATTCCAATGTCTTACCTCGTCATGCACAGTACTAAATGGCTGCCTCTCCGATCCGGAGTTTCACATTCAGTCATCTAAGTTTGCAAACAGGAAGAAAAAGTATTTCCGGGTGCTGGCGTTTTGAAATGCACAAGTGCATAGTAGTTAAGCGTTTATGAAGTCATAACAGGAATTAACTGGGCCTTTCGTTTTTGTTAGTAACACGTTTAAATGGTTAAATTTATAAGACTTGAACTTGAAATGATTTCCAACTTGAACAGAAAATGTTCAAATATTGTCATTCGGGTGAAACCAAATAAGCTAGCTAGCTATACAACACCTATTGTAGCTTCTAACCCCAAATCCTGAATATTTAAGCAGGAATAAGAACCATTTCGAAAATCTTTAACATTTTCTTCTGGGCCATTTTTTAAATAATTTTATAATCACGTTCTATGAAAAGGGGAATGTGCGTGTACCTTCAGATAACTATAATTTCTCGTTTTCAACCTCAAAACGAAATGGCAATAAAACACTTTATTTCGTTTATTTCCTAAAAGTGTCTCACTTGTGGGATATGTATATTTCAAGACGATTTTTGTTTAAATGTATCAAATAAAAATACAATTAAACGAAAAAAATCATTTTTAAGGATTAAATGCGTTTTGCTCTGCCGGGAGTAGCCTTTTTTGCGCGGTTTGTAGCAGACAATCAGCTTGCCTAAATGCTATGCTATGCCGGACAGCCTGAAACGATTGTGACCGACCTACTTTTATTGGTGTCATTCAACTAATAACAGGTAGGCTGGATAGGAATACCCCAGTGTTAGACGATGTATTTCATCTTTATTTATACAGGTTAGTCTCACTGAGATACAATTCTTTTTCAACAGAGACATGTTTTAAAATAGTAGCAGACAGACACATACAATAAAATGCATCCCATTCAACATCTAAACAATAAAAGACCATAAACTATAAATTACTAAAACGTATAATATACAGTGCATTTGGAAAGTATTCAGACCCCTTCGCTTGTTCAACCTTTTATGTTACAGCCTTATTCTAAAATGGATTCAATTCATTCTTTTTTTGTACACACATTACCCCTTTTCTGAAACATTGGGTGTTAAAATTCACCCCTTACCCATTTTAAATCATGGCACATTCAAACTAAAAATAAATGTACAAACATTTCTAAAAACCTGTTTTTGCTTTGTCATTTATGGGGTATTGTGTGTAGATTGATGAGGGGTAAAAATAATTTAATCCATTTTAGAATAAGGCTGTAACATAAAATGTGGAAAAAGTGAAGGGGCCCAAATACTTCCCAAATGCACTGTATACATTAAACATAATTTACACACATTTTCATCTCAGTTTCACAACATACCCAACTTTCCAATCAACATACAAACAGTTAAAGACTCACTTGTGAGGATACAGTACTGCTAGCTCTATTTCCTACTGTCCATCATGTAATATAAGCTCACCATAAGGGTCCTGTGTACTGGACAATAGGCAGTAAGGGGTAATGTGTGGAAGTGAATATCACTGATAGAGCTCTATTGCAGTCCTCTATAATGACATACAAGCATTGTTATGCTGTTGACACTCAACTCTTTCTCTCCTTCTGAAACCCAGGTCCCGGTGTGCATCTCTGCATGCCTGGCAGACATCTCTGCTTGGATGTCAACCCACCACCTGAAGCTGAACCTGGGGAAGACTGAGCTGCTCTTCCTCCCACCGAAGAGCTCCCCAATGATTGATGCCTCAATCACTGTGGAAGGCTCTATAGTGTCTCTGTCCCGGGCTGCCAAGAACATTGGAATGACTCTGGATGACTAAATGTGCTTCTCGGGGCACATCGCAGTGATCCCCTGGACCTGTCGATTTTCCCATCACAACATCCGGAGAATTCGCCCGTTCCTCACTCAAGAGGCCACACAACTCCTGATCCAGGGTTTGGTTATCTCATGTTTGGACTACTACAATACCTTGCTGGCCGGTAAGGCCTGTGCCATCAAGCCACTGCAACTAGTGCAGAATGCTGCCGCATGCAATACCCAAGTTCACACATGTCACTCCACTATTCACCACACTGCAGTGGCTCCCTATTGCAACATGTATCAAATTTAAATCACTGGTACTGGCATATCAGGCCACTAGAGGAACCGCTCCCTCCTACTCCAGACACTCATCACACCCTACACCCCAGCCAGACCCCTTCACTCTGCCTCCTCTGGCAAAAGGACTATTCCATCCCTTCGGGCGCCCGGCAGCCAGTCTCGCCTCTTCTCTGACCTGACCCCTCAGGTAGTGGAATGATCTTCCGCACCCGGTAAGGACTGCGGAATCACTGGCCATCTTCTGCAAGAGACTAAAAACCCACCTCTTTAGACTACACTACCACTATTATAATTTCAGAATAAGAGAACCATGATGACTGACTGACTCTTACCGACACACAAGCTCTAAGTGGGAACCGTAGCTCTATGCACAAATTTAAAATAATAATAATAATAACCCTCATTTATATAGCACTTTTCATCGCAGAGCGGTCTCAAAGTGCTTAACAGAAAAGAAAAAGAAAAGAAAAACTAAAAACAAAGCAAAACTAAAATGTATTCAAATTAATATCATTTTAAAAACTGTATGTATGTATGTGTGTGCGTGCGCATATGTACGCCAAACTCAGCCATCAAATTTTGTGAATAAGTATGTTTTGAGTTTGGATTTAAAGACTTTAGTGGAATCAGCCTCCCTAATAGAGATGGGGAGGCTATTCCATAGAAAAGGAGCTCTAAAATAGAAAGCCCTACCTCCAACCATTTTTTTGGCCACGGGCGGGACGACTAATAACCCCGCATCCTGCGACCAGAGGGCACGCGCTGGAATATATGGCCGAAGCGCATCGGACAAATACCCCGGCGCCAGTCCATGTAGGGCTTTAAAAGTTAAAAATAAGATTTTAAAATCAATTCTAGCCTCAATAGGAAGCCAATGCAGAGTAAATAAAATAGGGGTAATGTGCTCGGTGCGTCTCGTTCTAGTGAGGATTCTGGCTGCCGCATTTTGAACGAGCTGGAGGCTCCTTAAAGCGTTTTTTGGGCAACCAGAATAGACAGAGTTGCAATAGTCCAACCTTGACGAAACAAAGGCGTGAATCAATTTTTCAGCATCTTGTTGTTTACTAAATTGTCGAACTTTTGCTATATTTTTAAGATGGAAAAATGATGTTTTCGTCACCTTGTTGATTTGGGACCTGAAACTTAAATCTGAGTCTAGGATAACACCAAGACTTGTGACTTCAGGTTTGATCCAAGAAGTCAATTTCCCCAGAGAACTCGGCAGCGTATTGCTTCCCTTTTGTCTTTTGGGCCAAGTAATAAAACTTCCGTTTTGTCCTCATTACGTTTTACAAGGTTTTTACTCATCCATTGTTCTACGGCAGACAGACAGGCAGTCAAGGAGCACAAAGCAACTGAGTAATTTGGCTCCATTGCGATGTATAATTGTGTGTCGTCAGCGTAACTGTGAAAGTCGACGTTATGATCTCTAATTATGCGACCTAACAGTAACATGTACAATGAAAAAAGCAGAGGGCCAAGACAGCTTCCTTGTGCAACCCCAAAAGCCATGTCGTATATCTCTGATGTGTGAGCTCCGAGACTAACATAAAATGTTCTTTGTGTGAGATACGTTCGAAACCAATTTAGAGCACAATCGGATAAACCAACCCAGTTTTCCAGTCGATTCAGTAGTATACCGTGATCAAGAGTATCAAAGGCAGCGCTCAAGTCCAGCAGAACATAATAATGTTTTCAGGAAGCCCTTTCATTAGGTGTGCACAAAAGCACCTCTAAAAGAATCCTGCCCTGCCCATTGGTTCCCTGCAAGATCCGACGTTTGTGTACACCTTAACTTTGGTTGCTCACTTTTTGTCAAATTTTCCAGAGACGTAAAATGTTCTTAGCCACCAGTGCACACAGAACTGCACACAGTATTCTAAGTGAGGTCTGACCAGAGGCGTAGCGTGCACTGTCGAATCGGTGCGGGCGCACCAGGCGCAAAATTCCGAGGGGCGCAAAATTCCGAGGGGCTCAAAATTTCAGAAGACGTGTATAGAGGCAGCGTTAGGGCAGCGGTCTCCAACCTTTTTTGCACCACGGACCGGTTTCATGCACCGGGTGTAAAATTTCAGAGGGGCGCCAATTGTTTTTCCTCTTGCACCCCCCCTCCGCGGAAATGGTCTTGCATGAAACCGGTTCGTTGTTCAAAAAAGGTTGGGCGCCGTTACGTGCCTCGCCCCGGGTGCTGGCAACCCACGCTACGCCACTGGGTCTGACAAAGGCATTATATAACATTAATATAACCTCCTTTGATTTATACTTTTTGCTATGTATCCCAGCATCCTGTTGACTTTTTTCACTGCTGTAGCACACTACTTTGATGCAGATAGGCTTTGATCAACTACAATTCCTAAGTCTTTTTCAAATTGAACACCTACTAACTTTTCTCCTCCCATAAAATACTCCTGTCTAATGTTTTTATTTCCCACATGCATAACTTTACATTTAGCAATATTGAATGTCATCTGCCACATATCTGCCCATTCTTGGATTTTGTTTAAATCATCTTGGATTTCTTTAGTCAATTCCAAACTGTTTGCCAAACCCCCAAGTTTAGTATCATCTGCAAATTTTGCTACTAACGTCCATATCAAGATCATTTATGTAAATAAGGAAGAGCAGAGGTCCCAGCACCGGTTCCTGTGGGACACCACTGCCCACAGCACCGAGGTCAGATACGGCCCCGCCTACTATTACTCTTTGTATTTGCCCTTGCAGCTAATTATGAACCTGAACCCACTCTGAAACAACTCCTGAAATTCCTACTGAATTCACTTTAGCAATGAGCCTCTCATGTGGTACCTTGTCAAATGCTTTCTGAAAGTCCAAATATATAATATCATAAGCCTGGTTCAGGTCAACACACTTTGTAGCCTCTTCAAAGAAGACTTTGACTTGGATTGGCCAAGTCAAAGTCCTGACCTAAATCCAATTGAAATGCTGTAGCAGGACCTGAAGTGCCAGAAAGCCCTCAAACCTCACTGAGTTGGCTGGGTTCTGTAAGGTGTGGGCGAAAATCCCTCAAAGAAGATGCCACAGTCTCATCAGTGGCTATAGGAGATGTTTGCTTCAAGTCATGAAGGAGTTAATTTGCCACAGAAGGTGCCACAAGATATTGATTGAAAGGGGTTCACATGTTTCTGTGTTGGTGGTGGCTGCAACAGGGGGGTCATTAAGCAGTTTTTTTGGTATGCTCAAAACTTGGCAAGAGATTCCCCAGAAAGTGTTGCAATGCATTACAGATGCAGCTGCTCTGCTACATATATTTAGCAGCAATAGAGGACATTAAACATTTTATTTGTCTTGAGTAATTAAGCTGTTTTTATATATAGCCTATATCTATACAAGGGGGTTTATAAGATAATATGTAAATATAATCTTATACACCGATCAGCCACAACATTAAAACCACCTGCCTAATATTGTGTAGGTCCCCCTCGTGCCACCAAAACAGCTCTGACCCATCGAGGCATGGACTCCACAAGACCTCTGAAGGTGTCCTGTGGTATCTGGCACCAAGACGTTAGCAGCAGATCCTTTAAGTCCTGTAAGTTGCGAGGTGATGCCTCCATGGATTGGACTTGTTGGTCAACACCTTGAACTCTGTCATGTTCCTCAAACCATTCCTGAACAATTTTTGCAATGTGGTGGGGTGCATTATCCTGCTGAAAGAGGCCACTGCCATCTGGTGCCATCTCTTCCCCAGGTAAACGACGCACACGCACCCGGCCATCCACATGATGTAAAAGAAAACATGATTCATCAGACCAGCCCACCTTCTTCCATTGCTCCATGGTCCAGTTCTGACGCTCATGTGCCCATTGTAGGTGCTTTTGGCGGTGGACAGGGGTCAGCATGGGCACTCTGACCAGTCTACGGCTACGCAGCAAGCTGGAATGCACTGTGTGTTCTGACACCTTTCTATCATAGCCAGCATTCACTTTTTAATGCTTTATCGGTGTACATTTCCTTGGCTTATAAATTTGGGTTCAGTGGACGTTGAGTATTTCATACTGAAAGAGATCAGTCCACGGCCACAGGAACAAACGTCGCTGTGTGGAGTATTTCATACTGAAAGAAATCAACCCACAGCCACAAGGACAAAATTCACTGATACACAATGACTGTAACCACTATCATTATTATCATGGTACCTGTGGTACGTAACCCTTTGTGACTTGGATATTACACTGCTCCAGCTTTGGAGAAGGACAGGAGTTGTGTTTATGTATGTATGCATACATGTTTATTTATTCATCTGTATATCCATGCATGAATTTATTCATATATTTATACATGCATGTCTATATTTATGCATTCATTAATGTATGTATATATGTATGTGTATGCATGTTGGTATGTATGTTTGCATGTATGTGTTTGTTTATGTATGTATTTATGCATTTATTTAAATATGTATGTAATACAGAAGTTTACATTCATACATACTATGTATGAATGTAAACTTCTGTATTAAATTCCACAGTCCAGGCTATTTTTGTAGACCAGTGGTCTGGTACAGTTGATGCATTTCATCACACCTGTGAAGGCTATGAACTGAATGAAAGAGAAAGTGCTGGGGCAGCAGCAATGTGAGGGAGAGGAGCTACTGCAGACAAGGCTAATGTGTTTGTGAGGGACCTCGACTGTAAGCATCCTGATATTTTCCTTCCTTGCTTACATCATTGAGCTCAACTGGGCAACCATTGTTGGCTCCCTCTGGTTGCTTATCTGATTCTAGTTCTTCCTTATTGCTTACCTCTGCTCGTGTTATATCTTCAGTCTTATTTCTCCCCAGATTCAATTTATTCTCGCGCAGCAATACTCCTCTCCGCCCCACGTTCTGTAAATCAGCATATTTCTGATGTAGCTACTTGGGTATGTGAATTAAATTCCATGCACTGTAATTTCAGCATTCGGTCTTTTCGTCATCAAGTGACAACGCTCCTGAAGACCCTCAATGCAAGCACCCGGATGTAAACTTGGCGCTGAGGTGATATAAGGTTGTCTCGTGTGTTCAGGTATTCTGTTTACATGTAAATGTCAACTGTATATAATTATGACTAATGCAATAAAACCGTATACAAATATGACCATATGTAATGCAACGTATGTTTGAAAAACAACATCGGTAATGTCAGTAATGATGTATTATAAAATAACTAAAATCAGAGACATGCTAGAGAAGCTGATTAAAATGTTACTTTACCTTGAAAATTAAATCGTTCCTAGCCAATGTTTCTTGCGATTTCGTTTTTAGGGGGTTTTAAACACGAGGGACACGTACCAACTTCAGTGGCTTTCAAAATGTGTTTACAAATGGTGTAAAAAAAAAAGTTAAACAAATAAAACTGAAATGATCGTGGACAAATTCAGTGTTATAAACGTGTAAATGTGCAAATCTTCAGATTTATTTAGTTATTTTTAATGTTCATTTGCCACAAAGTTGGTCGTCAGGTATGACAAATGAATGAAAACATGTAGGCTAATATTAACAGAATTGAAAAACCTTTGCTTAATACTTACTCCCTGTCACTGTGGTACCGAACAGGGACCCAGACGCAGACCAGGATTAGGCAGGGAAGGAATGTTTAATGATCAAGCAAAGATTCAAAGCCGGTAGTCAGTTAGATAAAGTACAAAAACGAAATCCAAAAAGAGTAGTCAAAGGGCAGTCCAAAGATCAAAACCAAATAATCAGAAAGGCGAACAAACAAAATCAGAAGGAAAATACTCGGAGTCAAACAGAAGGGGTGTCTCGGAAATAACAACAACCTCTGGCTTACACACAGTCGACACAGTCGGGCACAGTCGGCACAGTCGGCACAGTGCATATTGATCATCGTTCTGACACTGAATGAGAGCAAACAAGGAACTAATATACATACGGCGAAGAGAACACAATAGGAATCAGGTGTGACTGGGAGGGAAAAGGGCAAGAACACAGGTGAGAACGATTAGGATCACTAATACAATAACAAGGGGAGACAAAAGACACGGACTGGGAAGCACATAGACACAATGAAAAATAAAAGACCTGGAAGAGCAGGTAGACACGTGCACAGTTCGAAGGGGCAGAGCGCATAGATAGAAAATGCGTGCAGACAAAGCGATAGGAGAGAAACGTACAGGGATAGGACAACGAAAGAGAGAATGATGGCAGTAGATAGAAACGTAAGATAATTAGTCATGAGTAAATGTTAGTAACGTAATCTAAATCCCTAATGATAGTAGATTAGTTGGTTAGTACTATTTACACCTAACTAATATGTACAGAGTGATAGAAAGAAAGAAGTAAGTAAACGAGATAGGAAAATAAGGCAGAAAACCCGTAAAGTCGAAATCACCTGAATAGTGCAACAACAAAGACGAGGAGTGGATTACCGAAAAACAAGGAACATGGACAGACGGGGAAACTGACGTGAATGATGAGTGATAATGAGAAAATAATAAAATACAAAAACAAACAGAACAAAAGTAGCAAAACATAACAGTCACTTGCATTTATTGTAATTTATTTAAATAATATACATTTTAAGGTAAAATGCTGATGCATGAGTGTTTGATATAAAGATTTTATTTCAAGAAAACTTCATAAATGCATGCAATTATCTGTATACCATGATTAAAAGAATTACACCATTCTCTTTCTACCATCCACTTTATTTAATTAATTAGTCATTTCCAGCTTTTTTGCTGATTTATTTGTGTCACACCAAGGGACATTATGCCAGACCATAAGCACAGCAAAAGTAAAACTGAGCTTTTGATAAAAACAGAAATGTATTAAATATTTAATTGACTTAAATACTTACTTTTTTTAAATTCCAATCACATGTAAAACAAAAATGTAAATTTAACATTTCAACAGTCCTAGATGAAATACAAAATTCGTCCTAAGAATTTACATTTTAATGATGGGACTATTCATTTTACTCTCATATCTGTACAAGAGGCATCATTGTATAGTAAAAAAAACATAGACTATAGCACGTGACTGGTTAAAACCATGTAGATAGACAGATAGACACCAATAGATGCCTGGGTCCTAGAATTTCGTTGCTTTTAGATATTTCCATCCAGTTTTTTGGGGAAGTGTACAACCCCTTGGGGTAGCACATACAATGAGAGGGTTTGTGTTATAATACGCCATAATAACGCGTTAACGCGAATTCATTTTAACACCACTATTTTTTTTGACGCATTAACGCACGTTCTGTTATAATGACCGTTTGCCCGACCCGTAGTTTATGAATCAGCTAGAATTAACGTTAAGTCGGATGGCGATAGCAAGCAGCAATGGATAAAGAAAAAGGTATTTTGAATGGCAAGTTCAGCTACAAAGCCAGATGGGTCTGTCGACAAGACCAAAGTTATTAGGGTGCCTGCTTTGCAAACGAGGGCACACTGCAGTGCTTTGCAAAGCAAAGGCACCCTATTATTATTCCTCATACTTATTCAATTTTTTTTTGGTATTCTTCCGTACAAAACTTTGGCGCGCTAGTAGTCTCGCAGCGTTGCCAGCACACACGCAAAAAATACATCAAAACGTGCGCCTCGAACGGGAATCGTGTGCTATTACTTTTCTTAGCAATCACACGTGATGATCATTAGAAGTAGAAGTACTCTCTTTGTACTCTCTGTCCTTTTGGGCGATTTATTCAAAAACTGTGAGTCCTATTTCAATGGAATTAACATTGGATGAGAGAGGACAAAAAAAAAAGCGTCAGATGCCACTTAACATGGGAGTCTATGGAGTGGAATGTTCACAACTAGAGTGAGTGACGTCATAATGCCTTCTACCTTCAGCAGGTAGCAACATTTTATCCAAAATCTTACAGACATTATCATCTTACTCCCCTACCTTCCACTATACAGGCACAATTTATACACCAACATGTAGGCATTTTTGTCCTCTCTCATCCAATGTTACTTCCATTGAAATAGGACTCACGGTTTTGGAATAAATCGCCCAAAAGGACAGACAGTGCTGTCTACCAGTCCCGTACACTCCCATGTTAGTTAAGTCACCTCTGACCATGTGTGTGAAAAGAAGAATAGAAGGCGATTTACATTTTATCACAGCTCCTTTATTTTAAATCATACCGACACCATTCAAAGTTTAAACAAGAGAGGACTACCTATATTAAGATGCTTTTTTACAGAATGTTTATATATGCTGTACTTTTTAAACCAGAGCAGTTTCTATTTTTAAAGCGACTTGATAACGTGTTCTCAAACGAAAGCGTTCCTAGGCAACAGTGACGAGAGCGACGGCGGTTAACTTCACCAGCTGACACCAGCTGCTACATAAAAAATGTCACATCGCTGCCATTGAAATGAATGGGTAGCAAGTTAGCATGTTTCCGACTTGTTTTAAATGACTTTCCCGACCGATTTGGACCGCGAAAATGGCCTGGTTAATGAGGAGGGACATCAAAGCGAATACCCAGCGATGTTTTACACGGATTAAACCGCTTGATTTGCCGCTACATTAAAAATGTCACACCGCTGCTATCGCTGCCATTGAAATGAATGGGTAGCAAGTTAGCGTGTTTCCGACTTATCTTAAACAACTTTCCTGACCGATTTGGACCGCGACAACGGCCTGGTTAATGAGGAGGGACATCAAAGCGACATTAAAAATGTCACATCGCTGCTATTGCTGCCATTGAAATGAATGGGTAGCAAGTTAGCGTGTTTCCGACTTATTTTAAACGACTTTCCCGATCGATTTGGACCGCGACAACGGCCTGGTGTGTGGGGAGCAGGCACCCTCAAAATTTCGGTGGAATTTTTTCTAGTTTGCAGTTACTGTCGATGTGAATTGAGTTAGTACATCTAGTCTCAAATACCATTTGCTAGCCAAGCACACAGCTAATGCAGACAGCCCCGTTAGCGCCGAAACATCCGCTTGCGGCAGACCACGCTTGATAGTGTGCGAGAGAAACTTTATTTATTGTTTGTTTTATTTTGTATCATCCTATTTTGATCCCACATAGTACAAGGGGATGTTTTTGTGAGCCTTTATTTTCCCCATGTGAGGTTGGACACAATTACATTGTGTGATTTGCTTTAGAAGTGCGAGGGATCCAAGGAATGATCTTTGAGTAATGGAAAATTTAGCTGACCAATGTACCTGTTGTACAATGTATCTGTTGTTGCGATGTATTGAGGTCCATCGTTTTGTGTTAATGCTTAAAAAAACTGTTTTAGTGAACCGATGTTTTAGTGAACCTTTATAAGCGTAAAGTTGGACACACTACATTGTGTGAGTACTCATATTACTAAGTAATGTTAAATTAAATTTAGCAGGTCAATATGCCCATCTGTTGTTGCCTGTTGGGCTTGAGTTTGCGATGTTATGATTTGAGCATATTTTTTTATGAGGGTTTCTGGACAATATTTGTCATTGTTTTGGGTTGTTAATTGATTTCCAATAAACATACATTTGCATAAAGCAAGCATATTTGTCCACTCCCATGTTGATAAGAGTATTAAACACTTGAAAAATATCCCTTTAAGGTACATTTAGAACAGATAAAAAATGTGCGATGAATTTACGATTAATCGCGATTAACTATGGATAATCATGCGATTAATCACGATTAAATATTTTAATCGCTTGACAGCCCTAGTAATTACATCAAGGAACTCTAAAGGAGTTAACCCTAAAGGATATAAAATAATCAGAGATAGGGTGGCCATACCTCCGGCATTATGCCGGACAGTCCAGTTTTCAAGCGCTCTGTCCTCCATCCGGCACGATCCTCTGCCGGACGTCCATTTGTTCTCCTTTTGAAGTCTAGACTAGAAAAACACTCAATTTATTAAATCCTGTTTGAAGATTTGAACGTGCTTCTTATTGGTTTATTTATTTGCCAAATAACAAATCGCCTTGTGTCATTGGTCTAATAAATGTCAACAAATATGATGTTCTTACATACACTATGGGCCCTATTTTTGTGCCGGTGCTAAGCGGCGTTATGCCCTAGCGCAGGTGAATTGCCAGTTTCGTCTGTCGCAAACAGAATATTTCCCGTCTCTGCCGAGTTTGGCAATTTCGTGGTGCGCAGTGAAGGCGTTTGCGCGACTATGGGTTGGGCAGCGCAATAGGGGGTGTGACAATGAAAACAGTCGGGCGCTATGCAAGTTTGGTGTCAAATAAGGAGTTTGCGTTAACGTCCAACTAGACCACCTCTTAGCGCAAACGCTGGCGCTCTGTGCAATTTGGTGACTTTATTGATGCGCACATATGAAAGGTTATCTGAAATCACATGAGAATGTTTTGTGAATATTGTGAATTTCCCCCCACGTTGAGGTAAATCGTCCAATCCATGTGTAACTGAGTTGGTTCTGCCCACAGCGAGTTTCAAACTGAGGATCTTTGACGCGACAAGAGAGCGATTTAGCTCGCCAAGCTAAAGACTCAAGTCCCTAACTCTGGGAACTAATCGTACTATTATCCACGTCACTCTCTGCAGCGGGCGCTCACGTACCAGAGCCCATCCGCTACACATGGGTAACTTGCTTAGCGTAATCAATTAAGCTAAAAACTATTTCACCACAGCTTGTAGTTATTCAATGCATGGACATGAAAGACTGAAACCAGCAGGCCATCCATCACTACTGTTCAGTAGAATACACCTGTTAAATAAATATATGTTTGTATGCATTGTTTTTCTTATGTGAAAGGGTTCTTTCCATTTGCACTACAGAAAATAATTGGACGCCGAAGGCGATACCGTGAGCGATACCCTGGGTTTGGTAGCCGGTGTTGGCCAGACAGCTATCAGTTTGGCTGTACATGCAGTTTCTTCCAGTCTTGTCCAACTTGTAAATTCGTTTATTACTTTTCCTACACCCGACAGCCAGCAGAGAACTAAACAGGATTTTTTTCTATTAAGTTAGAAGAAAAGAAACGTTGTTTTTTATGTTGGAAAGCCTACAAATAAGGAAAAAGAGATGGTAAAATAAAACACTTTCTTTTAACAATGTAGGTCTCAAAATATTGTAGCGAGTGTGCGTTGGTGATGTATCAAGAAAGGAGTCCGAGTCCAGTAGTAATGCAAAACTAACTACACGGGTAGCCACTTTATTAAAAGAAGCGATAATTATCCATGCTCCATACACCGCACAGCTATGGATAATATCGGTAGCAAGTATCCGTGTTCCGTACACCGCACAACTCCGGATACTGCTCAAAAGAAAACCCTTGCTGGCCTACCGCATCCTTAAATGGACACAAGACCATTAAAACGCCTTTCGCAGATGTCATAATCAGTCAGGAATGTTCTTTTATTGATTTAAAAAGATTTTTTAAAAACTTTTCAGTACAAGTTGGCATACCAACTGGAGGGGGGGTAAAAACAAAAAAAAAACAATATTTGGGAACAATAGGGTTTCAAAGACAGGGGAACAACTTAACAGACTAAACTATACAACAGACAGGACTGGAAATACATATAGTCTTAAATCAGGACAAACCAAAAACAAAACAAAAAGACAACAAAAAACAAATGTTTGTGCTTGGGCTTGAGTGTCCAGAGCGCACCTCCTCTGGGAGGGGGGGGTGAGCTATATAATTCGTTCTTTCCAGTGGCTCACCCCCCATTTCCTCCTTGCCCCTCTCTCGTCCTTCAAAAAGTCCACCAAAACGCCGTCCTGGAGGAGGTTTTGAAGCCTCCTCCGAAGAGTGAACAGGTCCACTGTTAGTTCTTGGAAGACCCTGATGTTCCTTGCCTCCCACAGGACCTGCTTAACGGTGTTAATGATCCTCCACTGGCGCTGCAGCTCCGGGGTCCTACATCCCTCACTGGGGCCGTACAGAGGACCCTCTCAGTCGTCAGGGAGGATCTCGGCAGGAGCCTGTTCTGGGAGACAGAGGACACAACAAGGCCCCAGACCCGTCTGGCCACGGAGCACTCCCAGAACATGTTCTGAGTCAGTGCATCCGTGGGGGCAGTTCTCGGTCAGGGTTAAGTGCCGTCTAAACAGAAATGGCCTGGTGGGGAGACAGCCATGAGCAGACATCCATGTGATGTCTTTTTGTCTATTGTTTAAAGTTTTATGATTAGCATTTTTCCATACAATTTCAGGGTTCAAGGCTGGGTTGCCCCTCGGGAGCGTCATGGTCTCTCCCGATCTCAAAAAGGACATGATATTTTTGTATGTCCATGAGGGCAACCCAGCCCCGACCAATCCCGTCCTAAAGGCAAAATCCCTCAGGGCCCTGTATACATATGGGGGGTCCCAGCTGTATGGCACATTGTGGTCCAGCCCACACAGGCCCATAGATCTGAGGAAGGGAGTGGCATAGTATTTAGCAAATTTACCAGAGGCCGACTCCCCCCCCAGGGTGTTCTGGACCAGTGCGGCCAGACCCTGTGCCAATATTACTGATGTTATGTCTGGGACCCCCCTGCCCCCTTTCTCCTCCTCTTTCATCAGGGTTGTCCTTCCCAGCCTCTCCATTTTGCTCCCCAGACAAAGCGAAAGGCCATTCTAGCCACAAGTTTGCTAGTGGCTCTGTCCGGGGGAAACACTCGCCCAATATACAGAAAGCTGGGAAGGACTATTGCCTTCAGGACCAGGATCTTACCCGTCATTGTCAGGGGCCGTGTGCTCCAGCTCCCGATTTTTTTCTGGACGTGGCGGAGGGCCTCCTCCCAGGTCCGGTTCCCTCCCCCATCATTCTGGAAGGTGACCCCCAGGAGCTTTATGCCTTCTGTGCGTACAGGAAAGAACAGGTTAGTGACTCACTCCATGACGGCGACAGGTACAGTTCGCTCTTGCCCGGTTGACCAGGCGCCTGTGGCCGCACAGAAGTCGTCCACCACCTTTGTAGCAGTGGTGATGGAACGACTATCTGTGCCAACGATGGTGATGTCGTCCATGTACGCCATCACCCCGAGCGCTCCCCACTGCCACCCGGCAGTAGGTATCCCCTGACGTCTTTGTTTCGCCGGATGGCCTGCAGAAACGGCTCAAGGTAGATGACGTACAGGAGGGGCGCTAGAGGGCACCCCTGCCTGACGCCGGACCTGATGTCAAATGGGGCAGAGAGGTGCTTGTTGACAACCACTCTGCCCGAGATGTCACGCAAACACATTCTGGTCCAGCGCCGGAGGGATTTGGAAAGTTAAACCTCTCCAGCACCTCTCCAGGCACACATGGCTAACCCTGTCAAAGGCCTTCTCTTGATCAAGACTGAGAAGGCCTAAAGGGACCTGCGCTCCCGGAGTGAATAATTATGTCTCTCACGAGGAGCAGATTTTCATTTATGGACCTCCCAGGAACACTGCATGTTTGGTTGCGGCGCGATCACCGCTGGTAGCAGGTCTTGGAACCTCCTCATCAGTGATTTGGCCATGATCTTATAATCCACTGAGAGGAGGTTGATCGGCCGCCAGTTCCGGAGGTCCTTCAGGTCCCCCTTCTTTGGGACAAGGGCCACTGAACTCTGTTGCAGCGAGTCACCCAGCCGCCCCTCCCTGAAAGCCGCTCTGAAGACATCCGCCACGTCGTCCTTCAGGAGATCCCAGAAAGCCTGATAGAACTCAGCTGGGATTCCGTCAGGACCAGGAGCTTTATGTAGGTTAAGGGAGTGCACGGCCCGGGTGAGTTCCTCGGCGCTCAGCTCCCCCTCCATGCTCTGTCCCTCCAGGCGTCTGTTCAGGCCGTCCAGGAAGGTGTCCATGAGAGCCCCGTCCGTGGGTCTGTTGGCATACAGACCCAGGTAGAACTCCCTGGCCACCTCCCGGACCTCTGCCTCTTCAGACACCACCACCCCTGCGTTGTTATACAGGGAGAGAATGTCGGCTTTCCTTGACCGTGCCTTGCGGAAGAAGTGGCGAGTGCATCTCTCATCCTCCTCGAGACCCTGGAGTTTGGAGCGGAAGATGTATTTCCTCCGCTCCTCCCGACAGAGGGCGGAGAGATGCTGTCTAGTCTGGGCCACTTTCGTACTGACCTCCAGGGCTCGGGCCTGGAGGAGGCTCAGTCTTTGGAGGGCAGCGTTATGGTGGTTATAAGCTGCCCTCCTTTCCTTTGGATGATGGACCGCAGCTCCCTGCTGGATTGGTCCCTCATTGGTCTGCTGCGGTCTTCATCCCTAAGGGCACAGTTGAAATCTCCCCCCACGACCACCGGCACGGGGGTGATTAGGATCTGATTTTTGTAAATAGGGAGGCCCTCTCGGCCTTGCTATTAGGGCCATACACGTTGATCACCCGGAGTGGGGAACCCCCGACGTCGAGGTCAGTGACGAGGATTCGCCCACTCTCTACTGATGTTATTCTGACATAGGGGTTGTTGATCAACGTGCCGACCCCGTCAGCTCGCGATACATTTGAGCCAGACCAGAGAGAGTCTCCCCTTCTCCATCCCTCCCTCAGACTGTCATCCATGGAGCGGAAGGGGATCCCACACTCCTGTAGGAGGATGACGTCTGAGGGCAGCTGTTGCAGGATGGAGAAAACTGCATGCCGTTTGGTGGGATCTTTAATGCTTCGGGTATTGATTGATGTGATTGTAATTGACATGGAAAATTAAATAAAATACAGGGGAAAATTATTGCAGGGGTGGGAATGAACCAGATTTATTGGTGTTGGCGAATATACCCTTGCTGGCCTACCGCGTCCTTAAATGGACACAAGACCATTAAAACGCCTTTCGCAGATGTCGTAATCAGTCAGGAAGTAACAGTCCACTTCACACATGGCTTGATGAACACTCTCTCCTTGAAACTCAGGAGACGGCACTATTTACACTGCGCGTTCTGGTCACAGTGGTTTCAACATTATACACCGCGACCAGCTAGCTAACACAACACAAGGTTTATAATTAACACACATAAAGGTCGAACTAAACATTTTGATGGTTAACCCGGGGGAGACACTCAAAGTTACAACAGCGCCTCCCCCACAATGCACCGCGCACACATTTGAATGATTAGCGACCTCGCAGGATCGCTACATAGCATTTTAGATTTGACATTTTAAGCATTTAGCAGACGCTCTTATCCAGAGCGACTTACAAGATGTGCATTAATACATGGTCGGAACAATCATAGTTAGTGCACGAGATCAGTGCAGGAATACAGCAATAGACATAATTGCAGGCATCTGCATACCATACCTGTAACACCGGGAAGGAAAAGGTTCGTGAATTTGTTTTTTTTTGTTTTTTTGGGGAGTATAGTGTTGAACAAGTAAACAGTGGTGAAGACAATTTAGCTAGATGGACAGAGTTCAGTGGTAGTGGAGTCTGAAGAGGTGGGTTTTGAGTCTCTTGTGGAAGATAGCAAGTGATTCCGTGGTCCTGACCGATTGCGGAAGGTCGTTCCACCAGCGAGGGATCAGGACAGAGAAGAGGCGAGACCGCGAGGAGCGGCTGCCAGGCGCCCGGAGGGAAGGGGCAGTCAGTTTACCAGATGAGGCGGAGCGGAGGGGTCTGGGAGGTGTGTAGGGAGTGATGAGTGACTGGAGGTATGGGGGAGCAGTACCTCTGGCCGCTTGAAAAGCAAGCACCAGTGACTTGAATCTGATGCATGCTGCGATGGGGAGCCAGTGCAGAGAGGAGAGTAGAGGGGTGACGTGGGTGAACTTCGGCTGGTTGAACACCAGACGAGCGGCAGCATTCTGGACTAGTTGCAGTGGCTTGATGGCGCAGGCCGGAAGGCCTGCCAGCAAGGAATTGCAGTAGTCCAGATGTGAGATCACCAGGGCCTGGACCAGGAGCCACATAGCCCCCTTGCAAGGGGGTCAGCCGTCCCCAGCGACCCCACTGTCCAACACATAGTCATTTAAATGTGGCGGTGCTTGCCGCCGCCGCAGGGTTCGCCTCCGGCCTCCCCCCAGGCGCACTGGGAGAGTCTCTGGGGGAAAGGGGTCTGGGTGACTCACCTGCCGCTTCGGCAGCAGCCTGTGCCAGGGGTTGATACGGGGCCAGGCGGTCCTGGTGTAAAACCACCTCCCGGCCCCGGACGGGCATGCACACCCGGTAGACGACATCGCTGAGCCGCTGCAGGACCTCGCCAGGCCCACGCCAATGGCTCCGCAGCTTGGGGGACACCCATTTTGTCTCACCGGGTGCGAACGCTTGGCCCTGGCACAAGGTGTCGTAGGCCTGCTTCTGCTTTACCCCCAACCCGGCCTGGGCCTGGCGGGTAAAGTCGTGGACCACCCTTAGGCGCTCCTGCAGCCGGCAGAGGTAGTCAATCTCAGGCCCGCCCTCCACCTCAGGCTCTGGAGGGGGGCCGAACACCAGGTCCACAGGGGTCCTGAGTTCCCGGCCGAACATGCGGTTAGCCGGCGTGCAGTGGCTCGACTCCTGCATGGCGTGCGATACGCCCACAGGACCAAGGGCAGATGGCGGTCCCAGTCCCGTTGGTGCAGTATGGCAAGTTGGGTGGCCAACGTTCGACCAGGCTGTCGCTCTGGGGGTGAAGGGGCGTGGTCTGGGTTTGTGCACCCCCAGGCGCTTGCACACCTCCCCAAAGACCCGGGACTCAAAGTTCTGCCCCTGGTCGCTGTGTAACTCAGCGGGGGCCCCAAACCGGCAGAACATCTCCTCAACCAGTCTCCCCGGCGTAGTGTTGGCGCTCTGGTCCAGCACCGCATACGCCTCGGGCCACTTCGTGAAGTAGTCCATGGCCACGAGGACATAGCGGTTGCCGGAGTGAGTGACGGGGAATGGGCCGAGGATGTCCACCCCGATTCGCTCCATCGGGGGGCCCACAAAGTATTGACGGTTCGCAGGGTGGCCACCATCGGGGCCAACTGGGCCCGGGCCTCCTGCCGGGGACAGTGCTCGCAGCCGGCCGCTGTGCATGGCCGCCGCGACAGGGCATCCGCGTTGCCATGCTGTCGCCCTGAGCGGTGCCTCAGTTCAATGTCGTACTCCTGTAGCGCTTCCAGCCAGTGGGCCACCTGGCCCTCAGGGTTTTTGAAGTTCAGGAGCCAGGTGAGGGAAGTGTGGTCGGTCCGCACAAGGAACCTGGCGCCGTGCAGGTAGGGCCGGAAGTGCCGCGATGATGGCGAGGAGCTCCCGGCGGGTAACACAGTAATTCCGCTCCGTTTTGCTCAGAGCACGGCTGTAGTATGCGAACACCTGCTCTCCGCTGTCACTTGGCTGAGACAGGACGGCGCCAACACCCACGTTGCTGGCATCAGTGTCCAGGACGAATGGCCAGTTGGCGTTGGGGTACGCCAGCACAGGAGCCGTGATGAGGGTAGTTTGGAGAGCGTTAAAAGCCTGGGCGCAGGGGTCGTCCCAGATGTACGGCTGGCCGTGGTCAGTCAGGCGGTGAAGCGGTCTGGCGATGGTGGCGAAGTTCCGCACGTACCTGCGGAAGTTGGAGGTGAGGCCCAGGAAGTGTCGCAGGTCGCTGACGTTGGTGGGGGGGCGGCCAGTCATGGACAGCAGTGATCTTAGCTGGGTCAGTAGCCACGCCGCCGGCGCTTACCATGTGCCCCAGGAATGCGGTTTCCCTCCAGAAAAACAACTGGCATTTCTTCGGCTTCAGACTTGGCTTGGCAGATGGCGGTGAAGACTTCCCGCAGGTGGCGAATGGCCCCCTCGAAGTCGCTGGTGTGGACGAGAAGGTCGTCCAGATAGACGATGCAGTGCTGCTTGGGTATGTGGTTCAACACCCACTCCATCAGGCGCTCCAAGGTGGCCGGCGCGATGCAAAGCCCAAACAGCATAACGCGGAATTGCCATAGGCCCTGCCCAATGGTGAAGGCGGTTTTGGGCCGGGCATCCGGGGCCAGCTCCACTTGCCAGTAGCCGCTCCGCAGATCGAGCGAGCTGAACCATTTGGAGCCGCTGATGTAGTCCAACGCGTCGTCGATGTGCGGCAGCAGGTAGGAGTCCTTCCTGGTGACCGCATTCAGGCGTCGGTAATCCACGCAGAAGCGCCAGCTGTCCTGTTTTTTTTACAAGGACGGCGGGGCAGACGAGGCAGGTGGTGGCGACGGTGGTGCAGTGAGGTTAGTGGACGGAGGCCTAGGCCACTGGCAGGGTCCCTGGTCGCACCAGGGAGATGGTAGACTCTGTGTCTACTAGCGCGAGGCAGGGCTGGCCATCGAGCAGGCACGCTACGTAGAGGCCTCGGATGCAGCTGACTTGTCCACCGCTGCTCCAACAGCCAAAGCTACAAACAGGTACACTGCTCTGTGTATTGACAATCACAATTATGATAATGACTGATATATCTTAGCCAGCGCCTGAAATTGTAATTATTGGGGACTCGATTGTACATAATATTAGAATAAACAACACTCTAGACTACAGTGAAATGCTTTCCTGGCGCAGGACATTGAACTTCAGACAGAACGCACTTGCTGGAATAAATGCGTCCACTGTTGTTCTACATTTTGACACCAAACTACAGGAGTCTGAAACTCTCAAAAAGCATTTTTGGGATCTGCTGCCCGTCAGGGATGCAGATCGAAACCCGCGTCTCTACCAGACCGGCCCTGTTCATCAGCCCGATCGGAGGCGGCATTTGGCTGTCCACCTCCGGGGGAGGGGGGAGGGAGAGCCGGCACGAGTTCTTCGAGGAGAAGGTTAAGGAGTCCGTGGAAGATTTCCCGTCTTGAAAGAGGCGGGAACACTCAACCAGGAATGTGTGTCTCGATCCCGGAGGATGGGCGACGGACTTGTGAGGGTGGGGAATTGAATTAAATAGAGGGTTTAATTGGCAACCAAATTGGGGAAAAAATCAGAAATAAATGTATAAAAAATAACCGAATAATTCGGTCAGGACAGAGAATAGGCGAGACCGCAAGGAGTGGCTGCCGGGCGCCGGGAGGGATGGGACAGTCAGTTTGCCAGAGGAGGCGGAGCGGAGGGGTCTGGCTGGGGTGTAGGGTGTGATGAGTGTCTGGAGGTAGGAGGGAGCAGTTCCTCTAGCAGCTTGATAAGCCAGCACCAGTGACTTCAATTTGATGTATGCTGCAATAGGGAGCCAGTGCAGAGAGGTGAGTAGAGGGGTGACGTGAACTTGGGTAGGTTGAAAAATACGCATGCGGCAGCATTCTGCACTAGTTGCAGTGGCTTGATGGCACAGGCCTTACCAGCCAGCAAGGAATTGCAGTAGTCCAGATGTGAGATAACCAAAGCCTGGACCAGAAGTTGTGTGGCCTCTTGGGTGAGGAACGGTCGTATCCTCCGGATGTTGTGGAGGGAGAATCGTCAGGTCCGGGTGATCGCTGTTGATGTGGCCTGAGAAGCACAGCTGGTCGTCCAGGGTCACGCCAAGGCTCCTGGCAGACTGGGATAGAGACACTATGGAGCCTTCCATGGTGATTGAAGTATCAATCATCGGGGAGCTCTTCGCTGGGAGGAAGAGCAGCTCTGTCTTCCCCAGGTTCAGCTTCAGGTGGTGGGTGGACATCCAGGCAAAGATGTCTGCCAGGCATGCAGAGATACGCGTCGGGACCTGGGTCTCAGAAGGAGAGAAGTAGAGAAATAATTGAGTGTCATCAGCATAACACTGATATGAAAAACCATGAGTAGAGATAATTGAACCAAGTGACTTGGTGTACAGTGAGAATAGGAGGGGGCTGAGCACCGAGCCCTGCGGGACTCCGGTAGAGAGGGTGTGGGGAGAGGAGAGGGATCCTCTCCAGGCCACCTGGTAGGACCGGTCAGCCAGGTATGATTTAAGCTATGCTAGTGTAGATCCAGAGATTCCCATCTCGGCAAGAGATGAGAGCAGTATCTGATGGTTCATGGTGTAGAATGCAGCTGACAGGTTGAGGAGGAGGAGGACGGAGCTGAGGTATTGAGACTTTGCCAATTGGAGAGCCTCAGTGACTGTGAGTAGACCAGTTCCTGTGGAGTGGCCTGCCTTGAAGCCAGATTGGTTGGGATCAAGCAGGTCATTCTGTAGGAGATAGACAGACAGTTGATTATATACAACCTGCTATAATGTCTTGGAAAGGAATGAGAGGAGAGAGACAGGTCGATAATTAGGAATGACAGCAGGATTCAGAGAGGGTTTTTTGAGGAGGGGGATGACATGGGCCCTTTTGAGGGGAGAGAGCCAGAGCAAAGAGAGGAGTTGATTACATTGGAGATATCATGCATTTAAACGTCCATAGTCTTTTGCCCAAAATAGACTAAATCTGCATGTTAGCCAACAAGATAAATGCAGGCATTGTTTGTTTCAACAAAACTTGGTTAGACTCTTCTGTGAAGGATACCGAAGTGGAGATTGTCAACTATTCAATTATTAGGAAGGATAGAAATCGCAAAGGATGGGGCGTGTGCATCTTTGTGAGAGCGGACATTGGTTACAGTGTACAGACTGATTTAGAACACAAACTATTAGAGGCGGTATGGGTGGACATTCATTTCCCCAAGAGAAAGCCAATTTTCACTGAGCACATAACTTGTTAATGTAAGTAAGTGATTGTTGGACAATAAATAGTCTCTTCACCTGGGCAAGACAAAAACCATTCTATTCGGTTCCAGACACAAAGTACAAAAATGTTCTGGATTCTCAGTTATGTGCAATGGTACAAATATCAAGGCAAAAAGTACAGTGAATTACTTGGGCTGTGAATTAGACCAGCATGTGTCTGGAGACAAATGGCAGTAAAGGTACTGGGCAAGGATTCATTCATTCATTCAATTCAAGGATTAAATATAAGGCTAGAATAGCTAAGTACCTTGACATTGAGGACACGTGCTACAGCCTCAGTTCACAGCCAATACGATTATGCCTGTGCCTAGTGGTATAGCAGCCAGGGCTCCAGACTAACTTTTTTCACCACCGTCCCAGAACCGTCCCGAAATACAATTGTAACCGTCCCAAAGTGAATGTAAACTGTCCCAAAAATCGAGAATGTTGTTTCTTTATTTTGGTTTTGTCATCTATAGTTGTTATTGCCATAAAAAACACCATTCCAATGATTAGGAAATAAATAATTGTATTTTTATTTGAAATAATTACTTCTTTTAACAATAGGCACATTAGATCAACAGGTAACAACATTCTATTCTAGAAGAAATTTGATTTTCCTTTTGGCCAGAGCTTTGTTTCTGTAGAGAAAGAGAAAATAAATTGGTTTAGTCAAAAAAGGCTCCCATGTGGAAAGATTTCACAAGAATCATTATGATTATTTATATATATATATATAGTTAGTGTTAATGATGTCTTGTAGATTATTATGGATATTTGCAACTCTATTATTTTAAGGACTGATAGGATAGTTTATGAATTAATAAAACATGTAGTGAAAAGTACAGAAATCATATGACATATCTAAGGGAGTCAAAGTGTCGAATTTCATGGATACTGTAAGAAATACGAGTGTGTTCATTCAGCCATATTTATTACAAACTGAAAATGTTCAACACTCACAATCAAATCAACTGCTCAACTGTTAGCTATTACTGCTGTGTAACGTTATGCCACGTTGTAACTCATACTAACGTTGTGTCAGACAAAAACCTTTAATTTCTCAGAAACGCGGTTTCGCATTATCATTGATTATTGTGTGTGTTCAAAGACGCTTGTAAAATACCTCCGTGGTGGACTGAACAAATTAACGGGCTGGCAGATTGCCGCCAGTCAATGCGGCCCTAGCAACCGTGTAGCGCAGTGAAGTGTAGCGTCAGTAGCCTGACGGATTTCTCCGCTTTTGTTTCGATAAATGTAACGTTAGGCCAATCAACTCGTCCTGCAATGGTAGTAGCTACTTTATTGCAAAATGGTATACACAATGTATCTGTCTTGTGCTTGAATTGAGACAACTGGCGAACTGATACAGTGCATGCAGTTTTGAATGCTCTGGTGACTGCCGTGCAGCCTACAGCAGTGGTGAAGCATTTGCCGGCCATGGCGTGAATCTAAAATTTAACTAATATGAACCAAAACATCACGGAATCAACCAATTAGTGTAATTAACAAAAATAATATACTGAAATAGCCTAAATGTAGCTTACACTTCGCTGGTTGCCTTGCTAATTATTGTGGGTGCTCGCACTCAGCACGGAGTTAGCGCTAACACCGTTTTTTCACACACGCCACACACACAGGGCTAACGTTAGCTAGCAAGCAGCACGCTATCTAGCTAGCAGCTGACTACTGTATACAGTTCCAATAGACTAACATTACACCTCTGTGATTTAAATGTGTCCTTACCTTAGACTCAGGGGTTGTACTTGGGTTGGATGCAGTTCCTGTTGGTCAGTCTGTGTCTGTTCTCCATCTTCTTCTGCTGTGTTTATCCTCTTCAAATAGCGCAACATGTTTGTGAGTGCTCCCTTGACTGAGAGGATGGCCAGTACCGCGGGAACTTTTATTGAACATTCTGATATTTTCGCGGGTCTCGTGCAGTGGTCTCATGCCACTGTCAACTAGGCGAGCACTCAGAAGACGCTCACCGTTTGCCAGTGACAGTGATATGCGCACTGACAGTCGGCTCAGTTGACATTTTACAAGTGGAAAAAAAAAATCCTCTTCGTCCCGACTGCGTCCCGGGGAGGATTTCTGTTCGTCCCAAATACATATTTTATCGTCCCCGGGACGACGGGACAGTGTTAGTCTCGAGCCCTGATAGCAGCACGTCACAATCTCTCAAGGATAAACTACAAACATGCCAGAATAAATTGGTGTGAGTTGTACTGAAGCTACAAGGAGTCATTTGGATGATAGACATTTTAAACAACTAAATTGGCTTAGAGTCCAAAAAAGAGTTGCACAACACAAAACCGATCTTTTTAAAATAATATTCTGCATAACTCAGCCCCAAGCTATCTCTCTGGCTACGCTAGCTACAGTGCCTATAGAAAGTCATCATACCCTTTTGAAATAGTCACCTTTTTTGTCTTACAGCCTGAAATGAAAGTACATAAAATCCATCTTTTCCAGCTTTATTTACACATTTTTCCTTACAACATTCAAGTGGAAAAAAGGGCACAATTTCTGATAATTAATAAAAAATGAAAAACTAGAATAACAGGGTTGGAAAAGTGATCAGTCCCCTTAGAATAATCATTATAAACTTGCTCAGGTGTAACCAATCACCTTCCAGATCACACATCAAGCTAATTGGCCTCCACCTGACATCAATTGTAGTGGTTTTGATTATTTCACAATAAAATCAGCTGTTCCTTGAGGATTCCACTCCTAGTAGTGCATGGTAACGTAAAGAATTCACCGTGGCTGGAAAGGTGCTTTCAAAAGGACTCCGGGATAAAGTTGTGGATAGGCACAAGTTAGGAGAAGGATATAAAAAGATTTCAAAGGCTTTAACTATCCCTCTGAGTACCGTTCAGAGTATTATTAAGAAGTGGAAGGCATATGGCACCACCCACACCTTGCCAAGATCGGGCCGTCCCTCCAAACTGGATGACTGAGCCAGGAAAAGATTGATCAGGGAAGCTACAAAGAGGCCAATGGCAACCTTGAAGGAGTTACAAGTCTTAATGGCAGAGATTGGGCGATCTGTGCATGTGACAACAATCTCACAAGCTTTACACAAAGCTGGCCTGTATGGCAGGGTGGCAAGAAAGAAGCCTCTTCTGAAAAAGTGTCACACCGAGTCTCGTTTACATTATGCGAAGAAACACATAGAAGATTCTGATGCCATGTGGCAAAAGGTTATATGGTCAGATGAGACCAAGATTGAACTTTTTGGACTGAACTCCAAGCGCTATGTTTGGCGGAAACCAAACACAGCACACCACCCAAAACACACCATACCTACCATGAAGCATGGTGGTGGCAGCATTATGTTGTGGGGGTGTTTCTCTTCAGCGGGGACTGGGCAATTGGTCAGGATTGAAGGGAAAATGGATGCTGCCAAGTACACCCAAATTCTTGAGGAAAACCTGCGGCCCTCTGCTAGACAGCTGAAGATGGGCAGGTGGTTCACCTTCCAGCACGACAACGACCCAAAACACACCGCCAAAAAAAACAACGCAGTGGCTAAAGGACAGGAAGGTGAATGTCCTTGAGTGGCCTAGTCAGAGCCCTGACCTAAATCCGATAGAACATCTGTGGATGGACTTGAAAAGTGCAGTCCATCGCCGCTCACCACGGAATTTGACTGAACTGGAACAGTTCTGCAAGGAAGAATGGGCAAATATTGCCCAATCTAGGTGCGCAAAGATGGTAGAGACATATCCAAACAGACTGATGGCTGTAATTAAAATTTCCCAAGATGCAAAAAGTAATCCTAAAACGTTTTTTCAATATTGTAGTATAAAAAGGAGAGTTAAGGATGAGGAATAAGGAAGGAACTTTGGTTTATAATAATAAGGATATTGCTAACACACTAAATAGTTACTTTGTTGAGAGCTTTTCTAGAGAAGATATTATAAATATGCCTAAATGTATAGACATGGTACAGAATGTTTTGGAGGACTTTGAGATAAGGGACGTAGAAGTACTACAAAAACTGCAAAAACTTAAGACGAATAAGGCAGCAGGCCCGGATGGTATATATCCCAGAGTACTCAAAGAACTTGGGGAAATTATATATAAACCATTGACAGATATTTTCATTCATTACATTACATTACAGGCATTTGGCAGACGCTCTTATCCAGAGCGACGTACAACAAAGTGTTAACCGTAGTCAAGGACAATTTAGCTGAAAACTACCCTAGCGGGAAGTACAGTTGCAGGTGCTATGAGCAACCACATAGTTAAACTAGGACCCTGTAGGTAAATCTGTAGCCACAATTCAAAGGTAGCAATTAAACAATCAGTGCGGAAAATAATGCCTAAGCCTAATACAATACATAAACAAGTAGACATGTGTAATAATCCATAATCACTGGAGAAATACCAGATGACTGGAAGCAGGGTAGTATAATTCCAATATATAAGAAGGGGGACTGTACTGACCCAGGGAACTATGGGCCTGTCAGTTTAACTTGCATCGCATCTAAAATGCTGGAATGTATTATTAGGGATAAGTTGGAATCATTCTTGAAAAATAATAGTATTTTAAGGGAGAGCCAACATGGATTTTTCAAAGGGAGGTCATGCCTAACAAACCTCCTGGACTTTTTCCAAGAGGCTACAAAGTGTGTTGACCTGAACCAGGCTTATGATATTATATATTTGAACTTTCAGAAAGCATTTGACAAGGTACCACATGAGAGGCTCATCGCGAAAATGAATTCAGTAGGAATTGCAGGAGTAGTTTTAGAGTGGGTTCATAATTGGCTGCAAGGGCGAATACAAAGAGGGTGGGGCCGTATCTGACCTCGGTGCTGTGGGCAGTGGTGTCCCACAGGAACCGGTGCTGGGACCTCTGCTCTTCCTTATTTACATAAATGATCTTGATATGGACGTTAATAGCAAAATAGTTAGATTTGCAGGTGATACTAAACTTGGGGGTTTGGCAAACAGTTTGGAATCGACTAAAGTAATCCAAGATGACTTAAACAAAATCCAAAAATGGGCAGATACATGGCAGATGACATTCAATATTGCTAAATCTAAAGTTATGCATGTGGGAAATAAAAACATTAGACAGGAGTATTTTATGGGAGGAGTAAAGTTAGTAGGTGTTCAATTTGAAAAGGAATTGTAGTTGATCAAAGTCTATCTGCATCAAAGCAGTGTGCTACAGCAGTGAAAAAAGCCAACAGGATACTGGGATACATAGCAAAAAGTATTGATTATAAATCAATATTAATGTTATATAATGCCTTTGTCAGACCCCACTTAGAATACTGTGTGCAGTTCTGGGCACCGCACTACAAGAAAGATATAGAAGCTCTTGAAAAAGTGCAAAGAAGGGCAACTAAACTGATACCTGGTATGAAAGGTAAAAGTTATGATGATAGACTTAAGGCACTCAATCTATTTAAGCTTAGCAAATGGAGACTTAGGGGAGATTTGATTGAGGTTTTTAAATTCCTAAAAGGGATTAACAAAGTAAAATACCAAAGATGTTTTAAGATAAGTGGGGTCAGCAGAACAAGAGGCCACAGGTGGAAATTAGTTAAAGGCAAATTCCGCACAGATATTAGGACGTTTTTCTTTACACAGAGAGTTGTCAATGCCTGGAACAGCTTGCCAGGTCGAGTAGTAGAGGCTATTCAAGTCCAGGCTAGATGTAGTACTAGATACTCTTTAGATTAGGACATGATGAGCCTAGATGGGCCGAACGGCCCGTTCTCATCATTATGTATTCTTATGTTCTTATTAAAGCAAAAGGTGCCTCTACAAAGTATTAAATCAGGGGACTGATCACTTTTCCAACCCTGTAATTCTAGTTTTTCATTTTTTATTAATTATCAGAAATTGTGCCCTTTTTTTCACTTGAATGTTGTAAGGCAAAATGTGTAAATAAAGCTGGAAAAATATGGATTTTATGTACTTTCATTTCAGGCTGTAAGACAAAAGAAAGTGACTATTTCAAAAGGGTATGATGACTTCCTATAGGCACTGTATATTAGTGAGTGTCCTGACCATAACACCCGTTCCAACCTAAAAACAATGCGTTATAAAACCAAGGCAGGAAAAAACACCTTCCAAAACACTGATGCAGAAGAATGGAACAAGCTGCCAAATTAAATTAAATTTATTCAGGTGGAGAGTAGTTTCAAGAAAAAGGTGAAACTTTGGCTTATAATTCAAGTATTCATTATATATGTTATTTCATCAATAAGGGAGGTTATTTGGGAAAATAACTGCTGGTTTTTATAAAACCTTTGAATTACATGAATGATTGTTATGTGATGTATTTATTTATTTATTATGCTTTGTCGATCATATAGGGGACCACAATGGAAAAAAAGTTGGCTTATGCCACATTTTTTGTGTTATCCTCTGCAATTTTCGGTGCGCATTAATGTGATGTCATGTGTCAAGTGTATATGTGTCGCATTGTGTGTATATCTATTTATTTTTTAAATTGTCAAATAAAACTACTACTACTACTAGTATGTGGCAATTTAATTGAAACTTGACTTAATATGAAGCCCAGGAAAAGTGTTCATCCTTATAGGGTATTCTTTTTACCAATTCAAATACCTATGCCATTTAGCAGACGCTTTTATCCAAAGCAACTTACAGTAATGAATACACACATTTTTCAGTATGTATGGTCCCAATGGGAATCAAACCCACAACCTATGTGTTGTCAGCGCCATGCTCTATCTACGGAGTCACACAAAACCACGTAGGCTAGTCTATAGAATTACAATATATGTACAAAGTATTCAGGCCCCTTCACTTTTTCCACACTTTGTCGTGTTGTAGACTTAATTTAAAATTGATTAAATTGAGTTTTTGGGCATCAATCTACAATACCCTATAATGACAAGGTGAAAACATGTATTAGAAATTGTTGCAAATTTATTAAAAATAAAAAACTGAAATGTCATTTACAGAAGTATTCAGGCCTTTGCTACGACACTCCAAACTGAGCTCAGATGCATCCTGTTTCCTTTGATCATCCTTGAGATGTCTGTAGAACTTGACTGTAGTCCACCTGTGGCAAATTCAATTGATTGAACATAGTTTAGAAAGGTACACACCTGTCTATATAAGCTCCCACAGTTCACAGTGCATGTCAGAGCAAAAAACAAGCCATGAAGTCCAAGGAACTCTCCATAGATAGGAACCGCCAAGATAGAATTGTGTCAAGGCATACACTACCGGTCAAAAGTTTTAGAACATCCCCAATTTTCCAGTTTTTACTTACATTTAAGCAGTTCAAGTCCAGTGAATAACCTGAAATGTAAGGTACAAAGGTAAGTGGTAAACTGGCAGAGGTAAAAACATTTTTAAAAAGGGTAGGTAGGTAGGTGACCAAGGACCCAATGGACTCAGAGCTTCAGAGTTCTTCTGGAGCGATGGGAGAACCTGGCAGAAGGACAACCATCTCTGCAGCACTCCCATCAATCAGACCTTTATTCTTAATTAGTTTGAACAAATATTCAGTCTGAATGGTGAAAGGCTCCTGAGTACCTCCAGCACATGGTCACCTGCTTTCATTAAGCCTAATAACTGATCAAACTGATGTTGTTAGAGGTTCAAATGGAACCTAAAAGAGATCGCTGGTACTCCAGGACCAGGACGGCCACTCCTTTTATGGTATTACTATTTTTATTTCTTGGTATCAAGCTAACTATACACAAGTACAGGGTTTCACACCTGTACGTTCAGCTTTAAAGCACCTCACAAAGCTGGTTTGTAACTTGAATGTAGCCACATTATTAATCGCTCAAACCCTAAAGATCAGGAACTGTATTGAACTAACCATTGGCTGGGCAGTATTACGTGATTCTGAATGTGAACCGGTTGCTTCCTGACAACGTTTCAGTTATAATTAAGGAGGGACATTGGAAATGCATGGAAGTACAGTCTCTGATCTAGATATGCTAACCAATATATCGGGAAAATAATATAGGCTACGTTATATTATATTAAAGTTATATGAGCCACGTTTAAGTGCCTGCATTTGCCGATAAGAGCCAATGGATGTCGCCTATTATCTTTTTACTTACTTTGCAAAGTAATATAGATTTAACAAACTAGTTAAAGAGCTACGATAAACTACATTTAATTTGGTCAATTTACACGGTTTTAAAAAAGTTATCAAATTTCATACTCAAATTTTGATTCAATTTACAAATATCCCAGGCTCGCCAAAGGTGCACACTTGTTAAATCCAAAACTATAAATCGGTGTCATGTATAATGTTCACTGGGCATTACAGTCTGATGACAACCAAGCTAGACATTTAGCTCGATCGAAACTGTAACGTAAACGCCATATAACTACTGTTAGCCATAGTTAGCAAAAGGAAACTACGCTTAACAAACTAGTTAGCTAACTGGCTAACATCACAATGTGGATAATGCAATCAGTTAATTTGTCCAATGATGTACGTTTACCGATTAATACAATACAATTATACAATAAGCTATTGCCCATTCGTAGCAGGCGAACAGTAACGTTGCGCAGATTGTGTGGGATGATAAATCCCTGCTGCGTTTAGCAAAACGTGAATGGGACAAATGTCGTATGTATACTTAGCAATATATCGTTCTCGTATATCGATGGCCGGACAATTAAATAACGAATCTGAATGTTTTAACATTAGCTAGCCTGGTTGGTTTGTAAGGTTGGTCTTTGTGTTGAGGTTTGCCTCTTATGCGAATTTTTTCGCGTGTCGTAGAAATGCTTAAACTGCACCTACGGAAACTCGCTAGTGAGTGGTGACGGCCCTTTTAAAAACGCAACTGGGGATACGTATTACTGAGGTAAGGTAAGGACACGTATAGGAAGGGGTCATTCATACTATCTATCGCATACATGGGGGGAAACATTTAAAAAAATCTATTTATTAAATTAATTTGTTTATTTATTTATTCGTATGTATTTTTTGTTTGCATTAATTATTCCAATCAAGAATACAACGATTACTATTATTGGTAATATTATTATTATTATTAGTCATCATTCTGTAATCACTATAATCCACCTGCAATCTATTCACCACCAACTACGCAGTCCCATCATTGTATGGAAAATGGTGAGATTAATATGATCCCATCTAACACATAAAGCTGAGCCTATTCCATGCCACTGTGGAGTCTATCCTCCTGTATGGCTGCGAAAGCTGGACCCTGACGCCCACCCTGCAGAAGTCCCTGGATGGGTGCTACACCAGAATGCTACGAGCAGTTCTGAACGTAGACCAGAACATCCACATTAACAACAAGGACCTGTACGGGCGGCTGCCGAGGCTCAGCAGGAAAGTAGCATCCAGGAGGATGAAGCTGGCCGGCCACTGCCACAGACATCGGGAGCTCCCAGTCAGCAGGCTGGTCCTGTGGGAGCCAACACACGGGCATCGGTCGCGGGGCGTCCCGTGCTAACGTACGTGGGACGTGCTGAAGACAGATGTGGGAGCTGAAAGCTCTTCGGAGCTGGCCGGGTGTATGGAGAACCGAGAAGATTGGAGACTCCGATGGAAGCTCGTCTGAGGACGACCTAGAGAGAGATCTAAAGATCAGAGAAGGTGTAAGTAGTCCTGGTGCTGCAAGTTGTTTGCGGTCTGATACATATCACATAATGTCTACATGGAAAAGGAAAACATAATTTTACATTGCTATAAATGTTGGTTGGTCCAACTGAGTGCTCGGCATGCCCATATATCTGGCACACACCCTGGATAGATTGCAAGGCAGAGACAAATCTATATGTCCTGTGGAAGGAGATCAGGTGATCAGAGGAACTGGGTAATGACAGAGAACTTGAGAGGAGATATTGAAAACCCTATATCAAACAGTACACCTGAGTGAGAGGGTCCAGTTAAACATGCTGGAAGATTGACCAAATTTGGCAGCTGACCTCTGCCTGTCCTGACGTTCCTTTAGGAAAATCATGCCAGAGTGCATAGTGGTGACTATGTTCTGTCAAAAGCCTAGAATCACGAAAGACTGTCTAAACAACACACAATTCACAATGTGTATCAGGAATCATCCTGGTCTTGCAAAAGTGTTTCTCGTGATAAGGCATGGTATAACATTTTATTCTTAATGTAAAATAAGAAATAACTGTATTAGGACTTTCCTTATTGAACATTGCATGACATGATGAAACCATAATTTGCTTCTGAGACTATTTCTCCTGCACAAAATTGACATTTCATGAGTTTATATCCACCAGGGGGATTTCATATTTTAAAATGTTGCTACCTATTATTTTGTTCTCCTTCAAACGTCAGTGGAAGGAATAAGGAATACATTTAAGCAACACATGTATCAGGAAAACTATTTATGTTCAATGGTGTTCGGGAGCTGTCATCCAGTCAACGTTTCAGACGATTTGTGGTCATTTCAGTAACACCTGCTCGACATGAAATACAGTATGTTAGTTGTGCAACATTGCAAGCTGTAGCTATCCGTTTATTCAAAACATGTAATGTCTAAAACAGATCAGATCGGAAACGGCATTATATTTTCAGAGAACTTCCTGTTTTTAATGCAGACATTACTGTACTTGGTATTCTGTACGCGCTGTACCTACCTCATGGGGCTCACCTGCCGGAGTCTAGACGCTCTGGGGTAGCTAGCCTACTTTCTACAACATAAGTCTGTTTGTCGCTCACGCAAGGGAGGAGGGGGGACTTTGTTGTCACTGTATAAATGGCACATCACGACTGACAAGGATACGTCCCTTGGAATTCTGGGTGCGTCTGAACCGTAGGACTTAATGACGAGACGGAGAGGAAGACAGATCCTGTCTGTCTGCGCGATCTGTGACTCTGGGCTCCGTATCCCCAGGGAAAGTGTTTGCCCTCGATAACTCTGTGCTCAGCGTCTCGCCTGTGCTCACAATGAATGGCTGCCAGTAGCGAGAGCGAGCGAGCGAGAGAGGGAGAGAGAGAACGCGTCCGACTCCTCCATTGAAACACTTTGCAACAGCTTACAGTGAGGGGGTGAGTTTTATCCGGCTTCGCGCCGGTCAATCTGGGTCGTGGAGGGCCGAGGGAAGCTGTGGGGGTGTCTGAACAGCCGGCTGTCCCAGTGTGGAACATCCTTTGGTCGGAAATCGGGTCGGTTCGTTGTGCTTTTTGGGGGTATTGTTTTGGGGAAGGTGTGCGATGGGGGATGGGTCCGTAGGAACGGCACCAACAAAACTTTAACCACTTCAATGGCTTCCTAGCCATTGCTTAGAGCTGGCTGCATCTCTGGCACCCCAGCCGATTGTATAACTTTTTATTTAAAATGTATGAAATCGGCGTTATGAGCACACTGTCTGATTCGCTTCGTTCTTAATTGTAGGTAAAGGGGAAATTCATCAAGATCTAGACTGGTCTGCAGCACGTTCTGGTGAGAAGTGGTTAAATTAGTGTCTTGTCTAGCGATTTATAACCCCCCCCTCTCCTCTCGGCGCTGGTTTCGTCTGGCTCGCCCCCAGTTGCTGCATTTGTCCCGGGATGACCTGTTGATGTCTGTAACGTTAAAGATGGAGTACGAAGGGGGAGCGACACCCCCACCCCATCCCAAAATATTTAAATCAAAAATATTTAAACGGATACATAGCTAGTCAGCTAAAGACCAAATGTATAATTTAGAAATACTGAATACGTTTCAAATGTATTAATCTAGAGTTTTCTAGCTAGGTAGCTACAAATTGCTCGTGTCTGTGAGGTATAATGGGTGTGAATGTGTTGGACGAACCAATTTTTTTTTTAGCTAGCTACCTAGAACAGTCAGAGACATATCCCGTTTCTGTAGGCCGGAGGATGTAGCCAGCTTGCTAACACAATCTGACATCGTGATAAATGCTGTGGCACGACGGAGCTTCAGTAGCGGATGTGGACTATAGTCAATAATTTATTTTTGTGATTTTTACAAACATTTAAGTAACTAAATTTGTATGATATTTAGATTGTAGCGAGGAGACGCCGCGTTGGAAGGGAAAACCGAGTGATACTTTATTTTTTCAATCCGCTGTTGCCCCCCCGGCCCGTGCCAGTGGAGCGCTCCTGCCGGGCAGATAGACTGGCACACGGCGGGCACGGCCAGCTTGCCCTCGCGATCGCATTCCAGCCTTCCTGTTGGCTGCTCCGACTAAACGCGGCTCCAGAGAGACACTTAGCCGCTCTTATTAACTACATTCCAGGTTTGCAATCTGTTTATATTTAGTTTTAATCATGTATTTAATAATGATTTAGATAAATCTCATCCGAAAAGAGGATTGCACCATGAGCCAATATTTGGGCGAATATATTTTGTAGGCAAAACCCATTTTGAGTAAATCAGCTACACCGATATTGTTATTATTATTATTGATAAAGATAAAGTAAAAACAAAAGTTAAAATATTTAAGACGATTTGAAACAAAATGTTGGATATGCAACATTACAGTAAACACATTGAACCAGGAAATGAGATGTTAACAGCAAGTAGAACTACCCAACATCTATTGAAATGTATCGCTAATTTATTTGTCAAATAGTTTGGCCGAAGCCCTGTGTTGCATATCGGAATCGTTTGTATTTTTGAAAATGTATTTGGTGTTCATTGGCGTTAAAACAGTAACTGCATCTAAATAATAATACATGTTCACAAAAATGATATATAAAGTAGATGTTTGTTCTGATCTCGATATCTGTCATTTTTATGATTTTCCTATTTTTTTGTTGTTGGCGTGAGATGCAATTTGGTGGTGCATAAACTTGGGTGACCTTCTTTCCCACTCTGGTATTCTTTTCTCCTGTGTGCCGGGGGCGAGCTCCTCAGCTCCTCTCCTGCAGTTTGGATTTACCTATCCGAGATAAACTACTGTACTTTGCTACTAATTCCCGAGCTGTAATGTCTGAAATCGACTGAAGTGAATCGATTAACCTTGACAACAGTAGCTGTTGTGTGTGTGTGTGTGTGTGTGTGTGCGTGTGCGTTGATTGCTTTGATACATTGACTTCATTGGTTGAGACCGGCATCATTGCAATAGGGGGTGATCTCAGTTCACAGTTGAGACAGTTGTACCCATTTGCTGCCAAAGGCGGGTAAAAGTAGTTTTAATTTTGTAAATAGTTCTATATGGTTGGTCATTGATAGGTTTTGAATTCAGAGCTAGGTAGAATTGTGCTCAATGCCTTCAGTTTCAAATTGTAGCCTAAATATATGAAACCACCTGAACTCTGTTGTTTTGTTCGTGGTACCCATGTTTTGATGTTCGCGGACACTTCGTAACCTTACTTTATTTCGGAATATGTCGGTACAGATCGGCTTGCGATTTTGATTGGCCGAAGTACCTTCTTGGGACTTTCTGCACAAAACCCTTGATTCGGGTGCACCGGGTTCAACGCTTTCATACAATTTGATTTCAACCAGTTTTAAAAGGCTGCCTCCGCAATCAAACTAATTCCAGGGAAAGTGTTTGGACATGCTATCTCTAGAGGGTAAACGGCTATTTAAGGATCAGTGCTTGGTGTTTTTGTCCACTTTCCGTAAGGTTCATTTTCAGATACCTTTAGACTTTTTCCACTAGACAATTTAATTTTAAATTCCAATTGTGTTCAATTATTGTTTTTTATTTTCTAGAGAATAGCCCCAAGGGCTTTAAACTTTGGTCCTAGTTTTCACTACAGAAGTGTAAAATAACGCTAATTAGATATACCATAGCCTCACAGTCTGTTAATCATTTTTTAAATTGTGGTAATTGTCATTTTGGAGTCTTCGGGGTGTGCTTTTGTAAGGTAGAGTTAATCATGCAGATGTATTTTGCAGTTACTGAATTGATTATTTGCCTTTAACAATAAACGTATGATAAGCATTGAACCTATTGAAAGCTTTGGCATGAGGGAGGGTTGTATCTGTCAGCTGTGCCTTGTAGTGTAGATTCACTGTCCTCATAATGTGCTCTTGGTGTGTTCACCTCTGTTGTCACACCTGCAGGTGTGTTGTGTGCACATGCATGTTTTTCTCTTGCTATGCTTTGTTGATGTTATCTGGTCAGAAGGGAGGACGTAGTTGCAGGAAGAGGAAACTGCACTTCCATTGCATAGTGGATTGAGCCGTTTTACTAGAAGCTAGTTGGTCCAGTAAGACCTGGAACAGCTCAAACTGCTATGCATTGTGAGTGCTGTGTCCTTCTCTGAAGTTGTGGTGGGTTTGCTTTGACGGTTCTCCCCTGCCTCTCTCTCACCCTGTTTGCGCAGACAGAGAGGTGCCGGGCGTAGCGCCATGGCTCAGACACTGCAGATGGCCATTCCCAACTTTGGCAACAGTGTCCTGGAGTGTCTGAATGAGCAGCGGCTGCAGGGGCTGTACTGTGACGTGTCGGTGGTGGTGAAGGGCCACGCCTTCAAGGCCCACCGTGCTGTGCTGGCGGCCAGCAGCTCCTACTTCCGGGACCTCTTCAACTCGGGGAGCAAGAGCTCAGTGGTGGAGCTGCCCCCGGCCGTGCAGCCCCAGAGCTTCCAGCAGATCCTGTCCTTCTGTTACACGGGCCGCCTCAGCATGAACGTGGGGGACCAGTTCCTCCTCATGTACACTGCCGGCTTCCTGCAGATCCAGCAGATCATGGAGAAGGGCACTGAGTTCTTTCTGAAGGTCAGCTCCCCCAGCTGCGACTCACAAGGCCTGCACGCCGAGGAGACCCCACCCTCTGAGCCCCAGAGCCCTGTCACTCAAACCTCCGTGACGGCGGGCGCGGCGGCCAGCGTGGGTGTGGCTGCCACAGGGTCTGGTCGCCCCTCGTCCTGCCTTACCCCCCTCCCCCTGGTATCTCGTGTCAAGATGGAGCAGCAGGAGGGCTCCTCATACTCTGTGGTCTGCACCCCTGTGGCCAAGAGACTGTGGGAGGGGGGCAGCCGGGAGGGGGGCGGAGGCTCGAGTGGGGGAGGTGGCGGAGGCATGAGGAAGGCTGCCCGATTCTCACAGGAGACTGCCAGGAGCAGCGCCATTCAGCCGCAGGGCGGGGCGGGGACCGTCGGGGGCCATGGCGGCACCAATGGCAACAGCAACAACGCCACCTCTGATAGCACTAGCCCCGGCAACTTGAGCGCCTACACCAGCGACTCGCCAAACTCCTTCCATGATGATGACGAGGAGGAGGAGGTGACAGATGAAGGCACTGAAGAGCAGTATCGGCAGATCTGCAACATGTACACCATGTACAGCATGCTCAACGTGGGGGCTGCAGGTTAGAGCCTGAGGGGAGGGTGGGAGGGGCCAAAAGGGAGGTTGATGGGATGCCAGTGAGTGGGAACGCTGTGGGTGATGGAGGGGACATCCCGGTTTATATTTGCATCATTACATTTGGGCATTTAGCAGACACCCTTATCCAGAGCGACTTCCAAGATGTACATTAATACATGGTAAGATCAATCATAGTCCGTGCAAGAGATCAGTGTAGTTATACAGTAATAGACATAATCATTGGCAGCTGCACCATACCTGTAACGCAGGGAAGGAAAGGTTCGTAGATTATTATAATATATATTATATAATACATAATATTTTGGACAGTCATCAACATAAATGGATATTACAAAATGCAGTATTAAACATGAAAGCAGTGGTGATGTCAGTGGTACTGGAGTCTGAAGAGGTGGGTTTTGAGTCTCTTGGTTTCTTCAGGTGAGGCAGGAATGAGGGAGAGGTTAAGGGGTGATACTGGGAAGGCTGAAGGGTGGTGGTGGTGGTGGTGGTGGTTGGGGGGCACTGAGGGAGTTTGGAGCGGGGGGTGGGTGACAGAGAATAATGGGTATTATACAATCAGAGCTGGAAGAAAGCTTGTCAAGCTTAGATAGAATAGGCTGGGAAAATTAGTGAGGCTCAGACACTGGGGTGAGTGACATTGGAAGTTGACGGACAGCCCATCCTATGCTTGCAGCAGCTGGGGAGCGTGTGGACGCCCTGCCAGACCACTTGACCTCAGACACCCGAGGGAGGATGCGTGTGCGGCAGGAACTGGCCTCTCTGCCTGCCGAGCTGATCACCCAGATTGGCAACCGCTGTCACCCCAAGCTGTATGAGGAGGGAGACCCTGCTGAGAAGCTGGAGCTGGTCTCAGGTCAGACTCACTCTCCTTATGGTTGCCAGTTGTCTTTAGCCTGTAGACTTGGAAATGCATCAATAAGCATTTTCACCATGAGGGCTAAAACATCAGTATGTCAATATCACTCCTTAATAAGTTATCAAAGCCTTCATGTTTGTTTCCTCTGCAGCATAGTCAGTGGCACACAGGTACTCACTATAAGGTGAATTATAGGTTATTAGGTTAACATGGTGTATGAAGCAGTTCAAAAGGTTATTGGCGGTTATCTGTGTGACTGACCCTGCAGGCACCAGCGTCTTCATCACCCGAGCCCAGCTAATGAACTGTCACGTCAGCGCTGGGACTCGCCACAAAGTACTACTGAGGAGATTGTTGGCGTCTTTCTTTGACAGGTGCGCCCTCTTGTATTGCTCTGCTCCCCCTGCTGTTTGTTGTTAAATAGTCCTTCTAGTTAAGGGCATGCGTTTTTCACCACCTCTCTCAAGACGCTGCAGTTCCTTTCTGATTCTCAAGGCATCACTGTAGGCATTCTATTTTAAGTAATTGGTGGCAATTACTCAAATTAACATGACCAATTCTACAATTAAGTGCCAATCTGAGTGTTGGTGCAAAGGCACAAGTCTACAAATTGATGTTGTTTCAGAGGGGAGTTTCCTCTTATGGACAAGTTTTTACACATCTACGAAGTCATGAAATGGCAAACAAATGATCTGACAATGATTAAATTCAACACCAAAATATAAAACATTGTGCTCCCTTACCTGAATTTTAAAATTGTTTAATCAAGGCATCCTATCAATAATAATTTTGTTATTTTATATTTTTATTTTGCCTTTAGGATGTCAAAAAACATTTTCCCTTTGCTTTCAATTTTGTTTATAAAAATATCTGCACGCTCATTTCAACATACCAGTGTCATTGCTCCAGGACGCGCATGATATGTCCTACAGAAGTGTCATATTTTCAGACATATTTTCACACCTGAAAGCAGTAGCCTACTTACAAATCAATCAGAATGATTATGTGTGAGTGTGTGCAGCGCCAACCGGTGACTAGTCTACTACACTGCAATACGCACCTCATTTGTGGTAATTGAATGATTACTTGAGATCGTTGATTACTTACCAAGTAGCTTCAGTCTTCCACCAACAAGTCTTCCATCGACCTTTTGGTGTTGGAGGACGGAACTGCAGGTTCCTGACAGAGGTGGTGAAAAACGTATGCCCTTACTTCTAGTACACCCTGTAGTGTACAATAACATTTGTATGGTTGTGGGTTGCTGTCTTCTGGGACTGTGAATAAACCATCAAAAAATCGAAACATTCTGGAAGTTGTACAGTTCTCATTAAAATGAGCTGCTCTTTTGTAAATGAACTATATTAACCTGTGTGTGTGTCTGTCTGACTCTCCACCCCACAGGAATACTCTGGCTAACAGCTGTGGGACAGGGATCCGTTCCTCCACCAATGATCCAAGCCGCAAGCCCCTGGATAGCCGAGTCTTGCACGCTGTCAAGTGTGAGTTCACCATACACACTCTGTCAGGCCTACTGCATCCAAAACGCGCGCACACGCACACACATATGCACAAGTGCATACACACACAGGCTCGCACCACACAAGCATACGTACCCACACACACACGCACCCACACACACACACACACACACACACACACACACACACACACACACACACACACACACACACACACACAGATGCACAAGCAAGCTTGTACTTTGTGCTGACCCTACACTATATACACATTGTACCCTTACTGCATGTGAATCATGCATGAAACATACTGTAATTGAATCTTGACTGTTAGTGCCCACTGTGGCTGGGAGTCCCTCCATGGGATAACTGTGCATCTCAGCTGTTAATTTAAAAAATAAATAGTGTATGCACCCATAAACATTGGACCCACTGAATATGCCTGAATAGGATGCGTGCACAAACTGCTTAAATTCTGCTTACAGTCTGCAGAAAGACCACCCTCCACACTAGTGCCTGAGATATTTATTGCTTTCTGGTAACTGTGTAGTTGACTCTTGCTCTCTGTCTCTGTCTTTCCCTGCCTGACCCATGCCTGTAGTTTACTGCCAGAACTTCGCCACAAGCTTCAAGGAGAGCGAGATGAATGCCATCGCGGCAGACATGTGCACCAATGCGCGGCGCGTGGTGCGCAAGAGCTGGATCCCCAAGCTGAAGCTGCTGATGGCTGAAGGCGACGCCTACTCCAGCTTCCTCCCTGACACAGTGAAGATGGAGGCAGACGGGCTGGGCGGGGAGCACGGGTTTGAGGCAGGGGCCCTGGAGGCGACAGCTTCGGCGGAGGCAGGTGTCTCCAACGAGTCTCTGCAGGGGGTGGGTGGAGACAGCAGCACTTTGTTTTAGTAAGTGACCCCATCCCTCCCCACCTACCCACCCCACCTCCCATAACACCCCCCTACCCAGCCCCCCCCTCTGCCACAAGCCTATCATGTGACCCAGAGTTCAGCTGTCCTTACTTGGGGGGTGGGGTGGTAGGAAGATCAGATGATGAGATAAGGGGGGGCACGGATTTTTTATTTTTAAGCAGAAGCAGAGATTAACCCACCCTTGAGCAGAGTCTGTCCCTCCTCCAGGCTGGCTAGTAAAGCTGGTTTATTCTGTGCAGTGGTTGGTCATTGATGGTTTGGGGTTGGTTACCCCCAGAGGTGGCTGTTGGCCAATCCCCTCTCGATATCGACAGAACACATTCCCTTACAAGAGGGTGGGGCCCAGGAGGCAGGAGGGGCCAAGGGTGTCTGATAACACTGTCCTGATTTTGAATGTTTGGGTGTGCAGCATCAGGCCTGGCTGGTCTGACGGTGTGGGGTTGTATTCTGCCCTCCGCTAAACAACACTAGAGATACCAGGGGTTCTGGAAGCCTTGCGGGCCATATGTACCTGCAGAATTGGTGGATTAATCTGTCAGTCTTGTGTCAGTGTCTCTGTCTATCAGAATGAATTCCTGACCCCCTTCCCTTTCTCTCCACCTACCCCCTAATGCACCCCCCTGAATTCTAGGTGTCATGTATTGACCAGAAAATTGACCATTTATTTTTTTTAAAGTTTTTTGATGTTTGTTTACTTTTTTTAAAAGTTTTTATTTTTAAGTTGTGCTTATTTCTCTGTATGTGACATTGCCAAGGATTCTTTGAGAGAGGTTAGTGACGATTGTAAAGAAACTGGGAGCGGTAAAAGACTGACATATTTTTAAGATATATTTAACTATATGCATATATATATTTTATGTGTATAGAGGGGAAAATAGAGGGATTGTTTTAAAATCTCGTTTTCGGACTGAATTGTTTTGTGAAGTTTTATTCCCACTAAAGAATTTAAGCGAGCAACGAAAAGCAAATATTTTTGCATTAACAAATCTTATCCAAATATATATATATTTAGTGGTTTTGTTTTGTGTGTTTGGGCATGTGTGTGTCTGTGTCTGTCTGTGGCCCAGGCAGTCTGTGGCACATGTTTGAAAAGATGCCTCAATTTCACTGTGTGATTTCCCCCTTTTGTGGAGGTCCAGGGGGGGTGGGAGGTCTCTCCGTAGCACCCTCCCAGGGACCCCCGCGAGACCCGTGACACAGACGCACCCAGGGAACACGCACAGCCACGTTGCCTTGGAGACGGCACTCGTCCGGGATTACTGTCCCGGGCTGCTCTTGTGCCCTGGCGTGTTCAGACATCCATTGCAGCAATGCACTGATGGGTTTGCCTTCCATTAAAAGTGCGCTAGATCCACGGTTCACAAAATGTGAAAATAATTATATTATTGTGTTCCTCTATCCAGATTATAAACAAGTTAATGTTTGGACGGGACTCCATTGTTATTCTGAAATTGGTGCTACTGCCCAGTCAACTTGGATGATTGTAGTCATGCTGTATGGGGACAGGATGAGTTGAAGGGTCTGGAGTTGTAGTAAATTCAGTGCAAATTTGTGCTATCATTAGAAAATGTTACATTTCTGCATATGGGAATACGAGCAGTGTGAATATTCTGAAATCATTTCTGATTTCTGAAAAGCGCATCATGAAAAAAGAAAGGACTATGTCATTTAAGCAATTAAAATCTGCCATCAGTCCAGTATACCCTGGAAATGTTCATAGTGCCCAGTAGAGCTCCGTTGGGACAGCAGTTAGTCAGTGTATGAAAGGTGTAACTGTATGGAGTATTTTACTCACTTTGGTCCGCACCACTCTGCAACAGACTCTAAACACGCACAGTATTAGCATTATTGAGGCTAAGGCCTAGCGCCTGAACCTAGAGTCGAAGCCACCGTGCCTCCCCTACATCTGGTGGCTCTGGACCGGCTCTCACGCCCTTCATGGGTTTCGTGGCTCGGTGCACCACAACACTGTGTCTGTGTGAGCCCATTCGGTGGCAGAACACGCGTACACTTGGCCTTTTTTTTTCCATTTTATTTTTTTTCCATTTTTAAAAATAAAGGGAGAGAGAAATTGATTCATTTCATTCTTTGTACCTGTTCAATAATAATCGTAATATCACAAAATAAATATTTGTCTTTTGGAAGCAGCCATGGGTGTGATTTAGAGGCCTGTGTGAAAGTGTGGAATGGAGGTGGGACCCACAGTAGGCCACACCCTGCAGGAGGAGCCCACAGGGGCGTGACACCGATCTAATCTTTGCCCGTATTGGAGTCCAGCAGGCTGTGACATCATCACATGCTGTAGCCTTTCATTTGTTGTCTTACCATAATTTAAAAATTAACTACATTCAATATGTCAATAAATATTGCTCCTAAGTAATAAAGAAAACAATCTTAAGGACAGAATTATGCAGTTTTTTGTGTGTTTTTTTAAAATCCCTGTGAATTGTAAAATCAGTGTAAATTCATTGCTAACAGAATGGGAGCAGAATGAAAATGTTCTTAAACGTCACTGGCGGGGTAACGTGAGGGGTGGTGGTGGGGAGGGGGCTGGGGGTGTCCCAGGGTCTGGATTTTGAGGGTAGCGAGGCAGGCGTGTCGTCTGAACATGCATCTGAGGAGGGGGTTAAACTCGGCTGCTACCTTTTGAGCAGGTGGGTTTATATGGCTAACATTGAGCTGGGTTTTTATGTGGCTGACTTTCACATGAGCTGAGAGAAGGTGCGATGATATAAGCAGCAGAGGCTTTGCACACAGCTCAAAGACAGAAGCTCAACTGCGCTGCATAAGGAGGCGTTTTAGTGCCACGGTCTCTCACGGACCCATTGGGGGGAGGAGGTGGGTCAAGGCACTTACAGGTGGGACACCAGCCCACTCGAGGCTTGTTTGTCTCCCAAGTTTCATTATAGGAGGTAGGGTCTGACGGGGGTGCATTGCAGGTGACTGGTCTGACTTTTTTTTTTTTTTTTTTTTTTTTTTAACCTGTCCTTGTGCGTTCTTCTGACTGTCAAGTGACAAAAGCAAGTCTGAACCCTCTGATGGTGTTTCACTGCAGCCTTAAGGACATGGTCAGTGTCTAGGAGCTAGATTCAGCGCGTGTGTACGTGTTCACAGGGGGGCTTAAGTGCATTTCCCTGTGCTTGTGTGTGGGTAGTATTTTAATCTAGGAAAACAAAAGACTGTTTAGTTGAGATTTTGTTGCTCTTTGTTTTTGTCCAAAGTTTATTTGGATTTTGTATACAAACTAGATTCTACGTTGCCGTGTGCCTACGCGGGTGCTGTGTGGATGCAGGGCTAAAAGGTGTGTGTGCATGGTGAAAACGAGGCTTGTGTGTGTCCAGACTGGCTCGTTGTGTGCGATTCCCCCACACCAAGCAGAGTGAGGTGATCTGCCCTCAAAGACCGTTCAGACCAGTAAACACACACAGCTGGCAGGCACACATGAAACACTGACAAAATCATTAATCCAATATTCATCAAATCCTAATCTCACGTAGTTTTTTCAAATCATTTGGTAAACCACGTGTGCGTATGCGTACAGCTCAGCAGATGGGTCTGGGGGAGGGGGTGTACGATCGTCTCCAGTGAGATTGGAGAAGCGTCTGTGTCTCTTTCACAGCCTCCCGTAAAGCAAGGTGCTGGTATGTCTGCCAGAGGCTGTGTGATCAACATGGCGTTTGCACAGTGCCGTCCTTTCTCGGGGTTCCTGATGTAAATATCAATGAAGGTGTCATATGTATGTTTAATGTTGGGTGGGGGGTGGGGTTTTGTGATTCTTGCTGTGGAAAAGACCTGATTTGTATTGCTGGGGTGGAGGATGTTTAGATTGTCACTGCAATACATTTGGAGTACCCCAACCCATAGAGGGATTCCTTTATAAAGCCATAGAGAGCCACACTTTGTGTGTGAGGGAGTCACCTTGTGAATGCATGTGTGTGTGCGCTTTTGGTGGGCAGACTGGTTGTATGTTTGGTTGTTGGTCCCTGCGATTGATTGCGCTTGGCCTATATGGTCATGACCATGTTTGTTTGACTTTGCTGAGCTGGTGTGTGCTGGGGGCTGAATGCGCTACTGAATAGGGGGTGGGGCGGGCCCTGTGGCTGAGGCTGGAGAGCAGGCCGTGGGTCGCAAGTGTGTGCTGTTAGCAAAGCTTTGTTGAACTTCAGACAATGATCGTGTTTAATTTGCCTTTTTTTCTTCTTCTTTTTTTCTCTCCCAGCAAGTAAGTACTGCTGTAGTGTTAGTAGTTTTTTGTTTTTGTTTTTTTAATAATCTAAGTCAAAATGAATGAGTAGCCGTGCCAAGTCTTGTTAAAAAAATTTAAATAAAAAAAACTATACAAAAAACAACAACAACTGATCGATGAAAAAGTACCACATATTTTTGCATTATGTATGATAATGACTTTCGTGCTTATGGGGGGGGGGTAGTTACTGAGGGAAAGTGGGCTATTGTCTGGACAGCGAACCAGCTGCTTGTTAATTTAAATCATGGAGGTGAGGGGGTGGGAAAGTGCTAGGGGACAGGTAGAAGATGAGGGTCCTTTGAGTACTGCTGAACTTTACAAAAAAAATGTTTATTAACCATGGGCAACTTCCTGTTTGAAGAGTCATAGATGCAGCTTAAATCCTTATTGAATGGGTACCTTATATCTGAAATATATATCTGTGTGTATCATGTGGTGTTTTATATATACATACAGATATACATATAATGAATAACATAGATGTGTAACATAGATGCATAAATGTATAGCACAGAACCAGTTAACATTGCATGGTTGTCAATGGCTATAGGGTGTGGGCTCGCCACCTGCTGTTGAGCTGTAGTACTGCAGCAGAGTGGGTGGCTCTGAGCACCTCCGCCACCCGGCGGCGCCACCTCCTCAGATGAGCAGTAGGATGGGTCAAAGTAATATATGTTATGTGGCTTTAAAGAAGCCCCACTTGAATGATTAACACACATTCACTTTTTTTATTTCAGGCTAGAAAAATCAAGTTTTAGTCACTCCAGTTGATTGAGTTGTCATTAGGATATTTGCTCCTGTTTTGCATTCTGCAAAGTGGATCTGTGATGTGGTCTGTGTGGGGCAGTGAGATGTTTGCCTTCCTGTTGGATTGATCAAGGATGAGTAAATCAAAATCACTTCGAACTGATTTTACTCTGGATTATTGTGGCGGATTGCAGCTGTTTTTGTATTATTATTGTTTAGTGACACACAAATGGCTTCTGATCTCTGCTGAAGTCAAAGTAGACAAGGTCAAAAACAAAGGAGAGAGAGAAAGAAAAAAGCACCTTTGGGTCAGAGTTCACATTTTTGGGTCTGTGAACGAGAACCCCTGCATATTCTGTTCAGGTTTCCTGCATCAAAGTGTGAAGGGGAAATAAGCGGGGTGTTTGGTTGGGTTATGAGATGAGTGTTGTAATTCCACATTTTAATTTTTTTTACATTTTTAAATTTGTTTTGTTTTTTAATTTTGCATTGTTAACCCCTTCCCAGACAGGCTCTGGGGGAGGTGAGGTTGAGGCCACGATGCTCTCTTCCTGCTTGGCACTGCAGCCTACCAGTCCCTGTATGTCCCTTCCCTTTCCTCTCCCTTCCTCCCCCCATGCTCAGCTCTGTGCATTTTGCTGATGGCAACCTGTAGACTTTTACCCAGAGTCGTTATACTCTGCTCCTGGCATGCCAGAGACCAGTAGAATACTCCTCTGACCATCTCCATCTAAAGAGGCCCCATCTATGGGACATGGGGGCCTGATTGACTGTTGTCCCCCCTTCCCCCCACAGTGCACACACACACACACACACACACATGCACCGCACCCCTGTTTTTTCATATCTTGTGTGTAGCGCATGGTTAACAGTGCTCATCACAAAGCGGATTCAGGCTAGCAGTTAAATATACGGACCAGAGCTAGTAATTGGCTGCGTTGCAGCTCCTTTTCCTTAAAAAAAAAACCAAACTTGATATTAATACACACACACACACACACACACACACACACTTTGAGGGAGACGGGAGCTGGGCCTTTTATTCCTGAGGTGGAGAGGATAGCGTCTCTAGTATGGCCGGGGGTAAGCATATCTTTTTTTCACTATATATATACACTGTATATTATACATAGAAGCACTAATGAAGTTTGATTGTTAGTTGTGCACTCACAGCATGAGGTATTAATCCAGAACCGCTTTTCGAAAACCCAATGCAGTAGTGTCTACCTACTATCTGTCAGAGCCCGCTGTGACCCCTGTAGCGCCAGTGTTTATCCTGTGTTCCAAGTGCCAATAACTTTGTGAATTCCTGACTGTGACCCAATGATAAAGAGAATTGCACATTAACTACTGTAAAAAATAAAATAAAATAAAAAGACCAAAAAAAGTCAAAACAGGAAAAAAAAAGAAAAAATCTGAATATCTTAATAAAAGGTTTGTAACAAACTTTGTCTTTGTTTTTTGTTTTTCCTTCTGTATATTATGGGCCTGTCCAAAAATGAGGACTGGTTTAAAAAAAGAAAAAAAAACTGTTGTCTGGGTCTGTCTAATCACGTGATGTTTGTGTTAAAAAATATATTATTTTCATTGAATAAACGTCCCAGTAATATGAAGCAGATGAGCATACTGGGTGTAAACTGATTCTAGGTTCACACATGCTGCAAACCAGTAGGCAACAGCCTCTGGTCTTACAACTGTGTGGCTTCAAGCATCAAGCCATGTTCAATACAGGGACAAATGGAAGTCTGTCACATTACAAAGGTACAGTCAAAGGTTTTAGAACACCCCCATTTTCCAGTTTTTACTGAAATTTAAGCAGTTCAAGTCCAGTGAATAACCTGAAATGGTACAAAGGTAAGCGGTAAACTGCCAGAGGTAAAAAAATAAAAAAAGTTTAAGCTCCCAAAAACTGAAATATGTCAATTTCAGAGTTATAAAAAGGCAATTTTCAGGGAACAAGTAATCGGTACAAGTCACTCTGTGTAAGTCACTGACTCTGGATCCAGCAAAAGAACCCCAGACCATCACACTTCCTCCTCCATGTTTGACAGTTGGTGTCACACACTGAGGAACCATCCTTTCGCCTACTCGACGGTGTACAAAAACCCTGCGTGATGAACCAAAGATTTCAATTTAAAAAATACAAAAATAAATACAAATGAATCGGTTCATAAGACCTTCCAGTCTTCAGTAGTCCACTGGCGGTGCTTCATGGCCCAGGCAAGCCTCCTTTTCTTATTTTGCCATCTTAGCAATGGCTTTCTTACTGCCACTCGACCTGTCAAACCTGCAGCTCGAAGTCTTCTCTTCACAGTTGCAACCAGGGCTGGACTGGCTATATAGTCTACCGGGCAAATGCCCGGTGGGCCGGTCTAGTTTTGGCCGGTAGGGCCTCGGTAGGGCCGGTAGAATCATTTTATATATATTATACCACGGACCGGGTGTTCCGAGGGCGCAATAAATTTTCGCGCATATAAACGAACTGGTCTCAGCTTCTTTTCGCGCAGCACCCCCCGCCCGTCGACAGATTTATTCGCGCAGCACCCCCCGGTCGACAGAAAATGCGGCGCACCGGGTGCCGGGCCGGTCTGAGCGCGAAATGGCAGGGCCGATTTTTTCTCCCAGTCCAGCCCTGGTTGCAACTGAGACTTCCTTACTTCGACCAGTGTTAAGCTGTGCTTGAAGCTGTTGTCCTGTGAACCGCCTATTGCTGTTGACTCTCAGAACCTTGGGCCTCATTTATAGAACATGCTTACGCACAGATTTGATCTTAGGACGTGCGTACGCTCAAATCCACGCCAAAGTTCAGATTTATAAAAACGGTCTTTGACGTGGAAAAGTACTCAGCTCCACGTCAGGTTTCAACTTGGCGTACGCACGTTTCCTTGTGACAATGTTGGAGTACTGCAGGTATTCGCGGTCTCGTCTCTTCTCTGTCCTAACCCCTCGCTTGTGGAACTACCTTCCGCAATCGGTCAGGACCGCGGAATCACTTGCGATCTTACGCAAGAAACTCAAAACCCACCTTTTCAGACTCCACTACCAGTGAATTCTGTACATCTAGCCAATTGTCATCACCACTGCCTACTTGCTCAACACTATATACCCCTGCTCACTCCATTAAAAAAAAAATACTAACCTTTTCCTTCCCAGTGTTACAGGTATGGTACGCAGCTGCCTGCAATGATCTCTTGCGCGAACTATGATTGTTCCTACAATGTACATATTGTAAGTCGCTCTGGATAAGAGCGTCTGCTAAATGCTTAAAATGTAAATGTAATGTAAAATGTATTCGGAAATCTAAGAGCACCAACATGTCGTCTGCTGCCTAATTGTTTCCTCATTATTATTATCATTATTACGTAATGGTTTGCACAATAAAGTTATTAATAAATTAAAACAGCATAAGCTAGGCTACTTGTGGAAAACAAAACAAAAACACACATTGGTTTTCCAAAACTACCCCTATTAGCATAATTGACACGTCCTTGAAATTTATTTAGCCTAATACATATTATGGTTCCACGCGTGTAAAACATTTCGGTCAATCTATAGGCTATAAAATGTCCAATAATGCAGTGGTTTGCAAGAGGAAGAATGGTAGCATTGTCACTTCTCGAAGATATCGCCAACCGCGCAATAAAAAGGGAACGAGTTATTAGAGATTTTGACCTCAGTTTTAAATCAGACCACTTTTTCTTTACGTCCTTCAGGGACCTTTGCTGCCCCCACATCTCATTCACAGCCTGGGCTACAGACTGCCAGGCCACGTACTTGGTTTTACTGGTAAAGCCACTGGAAAAGCTCCCAAACAGCGTCGGGAAACTGAACGTACGCACAAAAAACCGTGCGTACGCCACTCCCCCAGATGTGAAATCTCTAAATCACAAATGATCGTGAAATTGTGCGTAGCTGAATGGTTTTAGATCTCCGCCTTGTAAACGCCCCCTAATTAATATCTTTAGCATATAAAGGAGCTCGAATCAAAAGACAAATCCTCTACTTGATAATGGCGAGCTGCAAGAAAAATAATTTTAGCGAGGCCGAAATCGGAGGTGCAGATGCGTGCAGGGAAACAATCGATTTACAATATGTACATTAATACATGGTAGGAACAATCATAGTTCGCGCAAGAGATCACTGCAGTAATATAGCAATAGACAAAATTGCAGGCAGCTGAGAATGACCGATTGCGGAAGGTAGTTCCACCAGCAAGGGGTCAGGACAGAGAAGAGACGAGACCGCAAATACCTGTAGTACTCCAACATTGCCACAAGGAAACGTGCGTATGCCAAGTTGAAACCTGACGTGGAGCTGAGTACTTTTCCACGTCAAAGACCGTTTTTATAAATCTGAACTTTGGCGTGGATTTGAGCGTACGCACGTTCTAAGATCAAATCTGTGCGTAAGCATGTTTTATAAACGAGGCCCCTGGAGAGATTCTGTATGGAGAAATAATCTCAGATCCCTTGTTATGTGTTCTCCCACTTCACTTCAACTCAGTGCGGTTGTCTTGGCAGGGGGAGGGTGTGCAAAGTACTCAATGCAGGGGTGCCAATAATAGTTAATAACACGTTTTTGAAAAAATGTGATAAGGATTTCTTTTTTTCTTTGAATAATTTCATTTGACTTCAATTAAAGGTTCGATTTCGCTCATATTTTGAGTGTAAGATCAAGCTGATGAACAACAAAGACATTTTTTCATAGCCTTTTTTGCTCATCTTTACCAAGGGTGCCAATACATTTGGAGGGCACTGTATATATATATATATATATATACATATACAGTGAGCTACATAATTCATTGGACAGTGACACATTTTCTGTTATTTCGGTTCTGTACTCTAGCACTTTGTGATTGAAAGGATACAATGACAATGAGGTTGAAGTGCAGACTGTCAGCTTTAATTTGAAGGTATTTTCATCCATATCGGATTAACCGTTTAGAAATTATATAACCTTTTGTACATAGTCCCCCCCATTTTCAGGCAGTTTAACATAATGTAGAATAAAGTAATCATTTGTAATATTTGGTCGCATATCCTTTGCATGCAATGACTGCTTGAAGTCTGCGACGCATAGACATCACCAGACGCTGGGTATCTTCCCTGGTGATGCTCTGACAGGCCTGTACTGCAGCCATCTTCAGTTCCTGCTTGTTTTGGGGACTTTTTGCTTTCAGTCTCCTCTTCAGCATGTAAAATGCATGTTCAATTGGATTCAAATCCGGTGATTGACTCGGCCAGTCAAGGATTTTCCACTTTTTGGCCGTCAAAAAACCCTTCGTTGCTCTCGCAGTATGTTTCGGGTCATTGTCTTGTTGCATGATGAAGTTCTGTCCAATGAGTTTGAAGGTATTTGGTTATATCTGAGCAGAAAATATATTTCTGTAGACTTCAGAATTCATTGTTCTACTTCTGTCTACAGTCACATCATCAATGAAGACAACAAGTCAGCTTGTTCCACTGTTAGCCATACAGGCCCAAGCCATGACACCAGTGACGTGCGGTGAGGTCAATGTCTGGGGAGGCACTGGATAGTACCAGAGCCAGATTTAGGTCTACACGCATGAACCCGATAGAGGTATCTTAAATTCACCATTCATTGGCAGGTTCCGCAATGACTATTGGTTAGGCACCGTATGTTTCATATGTCATATCAGCGTTCTTTACAACACACGCATACAGGCAAGTTACGTAGGCCTATTCGATTCACGTTTTATTTGCCAGCTTTATTTAGCTGAGCTACCAGTTTTTCAACGCACTTGTATTTCCCCAACACTCCCAAAACATAATCAGCAATAGCCGTTGCTCGTCTGTCATCACTCACATCACCAAATCCCAAGAACGCCTCCCTCACCTCACAAGTCACCTCAGTTTTAGCCGCATAACGCAAAATTACATTAATAAGGTCTTTTAAAATCTCACGGTTTTCCTTTATCTTAGCATTGTGGATGCTGATATTTAATCTTCGCTGTTCATTCAAAGCCAGATCTATCATTGAAGTTCCAAAAGTTTTTGGATTTGGCTTTGAATGTGAGTTGTTGATCTTTCATGTTTGTTGAGGCTCCTTGGTAGATTTTTCAAGTCACAAAATCCCACCTTAGTCCAAACGTTGTCGGTAGTGGAGAACAAAAGTCAGGGAAAGCAGTAAAGGCGATTCTTCGTAGCACAGCCAGTCTTTTAACTGGTACCACTCTATTTTAAACGACCGTGTGATTTTCTGTCTGTTAGTTTGAAGTAGGTCCTTAAGCTCAGGCATTGGTCTTCCATTGTTTATCACTCTGTTATGATTGAAAGTCCAATTTTGAGAAATGTTTAAGGTTAGATATAACGTTTTCCATTTTTGCAGCCCATATGATGTAGAGATATTCAGGATGAACGAAACGAGAGTAATAAAACTAAAGGGAGTTGTAGCCGCAGTGCATTTTTTGCAGCAGTTGTAATTTTTCTAGCTAACGTAGAGGGATAGCAAGCGTCACCAATTACGTGGGCTCAAGATCGCCCCCCTCAGTGCGGCAGATGTAATTGCTGCCTCACCTGGTGCTTTTCATTGCAGTTTTATGACGAGACCAGCGAGCCTAAATATCTTATACACGTACGTGAAATAAGTTACCTAGACTATGGAAGGCGAGGACATGTAATGAAGGGGTCTACAAACATTATATTGATGACATACAGAGAAAGGGTAACGCGCTTATTGCCCGTGCTCCAGCCAGTTTCTAAGGGGTTGCGCAATCAGAGGGGAGGCAGAGCTCGTCGCTGCCGCACCTCTCATATCTCCCTGTATTTGCAGTTGAGCTCCGCAAATTTGGCGATTTTGACTATAACAAATGATTGGAATCATACAGAAATTACATTTATAACACAGATCAGTGGAGAAATCTTAATATTTATTTAATTTTATTATTATGTTTTTTTACTTTTCGTAACAGCTATTTTCATTGGAGTATAAAATGTCTAGTGTGTTGGCTTCCTGATATTTATAGGTAATGTGTTCCATAATTTTGGGGCGTAGTTGATAAAGGCCGCATCACCAACCTTCTTATGACAGTTTCTGGTGATCTCTAATAGACCTGCATCTGATGATCTCAGTGTTCTAGCTGGTGTGTAATTTGTAAGATTATTGGTGGTTTGCATCTTGTAGTGTACCCTCTTTAGCCCTGCTGGTGTAGTCTTCTACGTATGGTAGACTTTGACACATCTACACCTGCATCCAGGAGAGTGTTTTTGATCTGTTGGGCCTTTGTCAGGGCGGTTTTCTTCATCATAGAGAGTATTCTCCAGTCATCCACTACAGTGGTCTTTCTCGGTCTACTGGGTCTTTTGACATAATTCACCAGTTCACCAGTTCACCAGTTTTTTTTTCTTGTTAATAATGAACCAAACTGTTGACTTAGGCATGCCAGGGTTTTTGCAATGTTCCTGATTGATTGATTTCATTTCTCCCAACAACAATCTCCAAAGGCAATTGCAAAGTCTAGAATCAAGACTAGACATCAAGACAATCAAGACATCAACAGCTCTCTTCTGCATTCACTAACGACACAAATGAATACACCTGCCTAACGAAACACATCTGTGAAGCCAATTCAACAAATACTTGTAGTACCTTAAAATGGGGGGACCATGTACAAAAGGTGCTGTCATTTCTAAATGGTTCATTTGATATGGATGAAAATACCCTCAAATTAAAGCTGACAGTCTGCACTATCCTTTCAAACTCAAAGTGCTAGTGTACAGAACCAAAATAACAAAAAATGTGTCACTGTCCAATGAATTATGGTGCTCACTGTATATATATATATATATATAAACAAGTTTCCAATTAGTCTGGTGGATAAGTGACAAGGGAGGGATTTGGAATTAACTCAAAGGTTTCCTTAGCTATGCTGTACAAGCTAGTGAAAAGTAAAAAAAATATTTTCATTAAATTATATTATTAATTCATTTTAAATCATTTTAAATGCTGTGCTTTTGTGGTTTCACAGAATCATGAAAACAGAACCAAACCAGCTATGAATAGAAGTGGTGCTGGACCATAAGGGGTACACATAAGGGGCACATTCCACATAAAGAGGGGGCTTTGTCTGTTTCAGTGGATAAATATGTAAAACACACATCCAACACAGTCAACACTGGACCCGAGGTCAGTCATCAAAGGAATAATACTGTATCTCACACAGTTTAATGTTCACAAGTGAAATGTATTGCCTACACGACAGACTGTTTTGACCAGATGGGTCTTCATCAGGAGAAGCAACAAAGACCTACCAGGTCTGGTTGAAGCCATTTCTGTTTGTATTATAATATTGATAAGCACTAAGAGCCTTATGTTGTCAAGTATCTCTGGACTTACTCTCATTTCACCTACTTGTGTTGTGAAATGAGTCTGATCAGATCTGCAGTAAATGTCTAGTGTTATGGTCTACTCTGTTCTGGTGTTTGAAACTATTCTGGATATTTTTATTTGGTGTTATTTATCACAGTGGCCTTGGAAGTTGGAAGCATCTGCTATTGAATCCATGTGAACGTAAATGTTGAAACATTGTCTTTGTTGTACAGTCGATATATTTAACTTGGGATCATGAACTGTGTGCAGGATATATTTCCTTCTGTTTTCTCAGCAGAACCCGTAGTTCTGTAGAAGGGGGTGTCATCAAGGGGCTTAGGAAAGGCTGGAGTGTTCCTTCGAGGCACATGCTGCACATCCCAGAAGTGGTGCCCGTCTGCTCCAGGACTTGGGGTCAAGGTTGGAGAGCCAGCACAAGGGCACTGCAGAGAATAAAATACCAGAGTGCAGAGTGAGCACTTAGAGCTAAATGCCCAGGCCTCATTGCCTGAGATAACCCCTCGAACACCCAGCAACTAAGCAGCCTCCTCTCAGTTGTGAACTTTTGACAGCTTTCCACATCAGGAAATGATGACATTTTAATGAGGCTTCAGAGGAAATACGTTCAAATGCCCACTGTGTCCACTAGAGGGATGAGTAGAGCTGAGTGAGAACATTGTGCTCTCTTTTGCTGCTGAACAAAAGCAGCACTGATCTCTCATGGTACAGTCATTACAAAGGGGGCAGATGTGCCCTAACTAGTCTATTTTTAGTTAACCTAAACCATAGACATCAACATAAACACACTTGGTTATGTGTGGCTCAGTAGGTAGAGCATGGTGCTGACAATGCTTAGGTTGTGGGTTCAATCCCCATTGGGACCACATATATTGAAAAAAAAAAAAATATGCATTCATTACTGTAAGTAGCTTTGGATAAAAGCAACTGCTAAATTGCATAATAATAAAAAGATAATAAGACCACAAGTCTAATGTGAGTGCTATGCAGTTGTGGCCAAAAATATTGGCACCCTTGCATGTTTTTCAAAAAAAAAATTCTCAAAAGTAAGTTGAAATTGACAAAAGTATTTGGTCTCCACAATTCTAACAGAAATAAATAAACAGAACTGCTTCAGTTCTCTCAGATTTGAAGGGTGCCTTCTCCCAACTCCTGTTTTCAGATCACTCAGGTGTTAAATGGGATTTAAATCAGGGCCGGTATGTATCAAATATCTTAAGAATTACACATAACACACCTCCTAAGAGCTCATTCTTCACTTAAAATGGTCGGTAAAATGTAGATATCAAGTACCAAACACTTTCTCATAGTTACACTTTCTCCTTAAGAAAGAGCAGTTTACCGCTTACCTTTGTACCATTTCAGGTTATTCACTGGACTTGAACTGCTTAAATTTCAGTAAAAACTGGAAAATGGGGGTGTTCTAAAACTTTTGAATGGTAGTGTATCTGGATACCAAAATATGTTTTAATTTCAACAATTTTCTGGAAGAAATTGTGCATTTTATTAATTATTATTTTTAATGGAAGGGTGCCAATAGTTTCAGGCACAACTGTATGTACATTTCACAAGACAAGACTTGCAGAGTTAATCTAAACAAAGCCAGACCTAGGTCAAATACTTGAAATACTTGAAAATAGAAAATGCAAGTTCTGGCCTTAATTCCCCTCTATTGCTATAGAGAAAGACCAATCTTTATTTTTGTATAGCGCCATTTACAAACAGGTTGTCACACAGCGCTACCACCCCATTTCATCCCATCCCTGGCTCTTGTATTCTGACTACTGACCCCAAATCTCAACTCTAAAGAGAAGGATGTTGCAGCAGATCAGGTATATACAGTAATTTGGAATATAATTCTTTAGTATATCATTTTTAATAATTGTAAGAGAAGACTAATTACCTTTTATTCATCCTGACAGATAATGGTTGGACAACAATGTTTAAAAATGTTCAAAGTAGATGACTGCACTACTCCTGGTAAGAGAAAAACAGAAGAAGGGTAAAGCCCTGAAAGAAACAAACTATGCAACTAAACACACTTCCCTCAAACTCCACTCCACAAAATTATGGAAGCTTAATGATATGTGGTAAGCTACGTAATGACACATACTTTTGGCAATGTAACTAATGTTACGCCTTTGTCAGACCGCACTTAGAATACTGTGTGCAGTTCTGGGCACCGCACTACAAGAAAGATATTGAAGCTCTTGAAAAAGTCCAAAGAAGGGCAACTAAACTGATACCTGGTATGAAAGGTAAAAGTTATGATGATAGACTTAAGGCACTCAATCTATTTAAATTTAGCAAACGGAGACTTAGGGGGGATTTGATTGAGGTTTTTAAATTCCCAAAAGGGATTAACAAAGTAAAATACCAAAGATTTGTTAAGATAAGTGGGGTCAGCAGAACAAGAGGCCACAGGTGGAAATTAGTTAAAGGCAAATTCCGCACAGATATTAGGAAGTACCTAATATCCCAATCCCAATACCATTTACCACATTTTAAAAAAACATATCAAACACAATACATAAATATTTTAAAGTGCATATAGAAATAGCAATTTTCCCAACCCATAGTTTCTCCCATGTTAACCCTATATCACAAATAATTACTATGACATAATAATTAAGATTGCTTTATACAGTAACATCACTAACAGTGGATTTAGAGCAGCTCAATAGCCATTTGTGATGTCAAATGGTAGATAATTTTCCCATGTGGGGGGGGGGGGCACTGCGTTCTTAGGAGTCATTCCCTCCCCCTCATTATATGCCAGTTTAATTGCACACTAACCTTTAAAACTGGGGGAGGAAGATTGTTTGGATCGAGCAAAAGGCAAGGGTGGATTTTACAGTAGTGTTTGTAGTTACATGGTAGTGTTATTTTGAGGTCGCAATTTCAACACAGAGGTGATGTTTGAATCCTGTGTAGCAGACCACACCTCCTCTCTCTTGCTCACTCTTGCCTTCCATCCCCGTTCTCTCCTTCCTCCCCACAAATCTCTCTGTATTCAGTTTCCTTCCTCTGACTCTTTTCTTGTAGCTCCCTCCCCCACTGCCATCACTCTCTGGCACATTCCGCCATGCTGAAGGCTTCAATATGCCGGTCACACTCCCATCCCCCTCTGCTCTGAGTGGTCTAACATATGGTTGCTGGAATGTGTCTGCTTTTGTGTGTATGTTTGTATGTGTGTGTGTGTATGTATGTCTATGGTTGTGTGTGTATGTGTGATTCTGGAGTGAACCAGAATCTGTGAAAACAATTTAGTAACAGAAAATGTGACATAAGGATTCATGTTAGCAAAATTATTCGCCCACTACAAACAATCTCAGATTTTTGTCATGAGAAGATTTTTTTAAATCTTTTATCTTTCATGAATAAAATGGCATGAAATGTCAGCTGGAAATGTTACACTGTGTGTGCATAGCAATCACACAATGGGCAATACTAATGTACATTTTACCAAACATTTCAATAAAAGTGCAAGCTGGATTATTGTAAAGGTTAGGGTGTGGATCAGGATGCAAACCTGGATTAGGGTTAGGGTGGGGATCAGGATGCAAAGCCATATTGGGGTGAGAGATAAGGTTGGGGTTAGGATACGAAACTGGATTAGGATGACATCTAAGTGAGAAACTCAACAAGCACTATGCACATAACACTTTTCAAATAGAGGGTGCAAAAGTCTTTCAATCCAAATGGGTTCTAGCTACTTTATATTCAAAGGCATGTCTGGCATCCGTGCCTGTAAAATGTATCACTCAGGAGTTGAGTAAATAAGTGAATTCTGAAAAATGTTATGGAAAAACTGTGCTTAGCTGCATCCATTTTTGCATGACCAAGAAATAAAATTCTCAGAAACCTAGTTTATGCACATCTAGAAGCAAACCCTGAAACAAGCAACAAATGTGAGAGACATTAGTGAAGAATAAGAGGAAAAAAGGCAAACATTTTTTTCACATCTAGAAACTACTATGAGTGAGGCAAAGTAAATTGGGGGATGTCGTGAAAGTTAATGCAAAGAATGCATTTTGTGACCACTGAAAATGAAACGCATTTCACCCACATCTATGGCCTGTGACCAATAAGTGTGAAATCAGGCAATGCTGTCAAGTGATATGTGAAGAAGAAAAATAGGGAGAAAATTTGTTTAAAAAACTAGAAAAACCAACAACAACAGACTCAACTAATTTAGCCTGAAAAACTCATTACTGGAACTCTAGAGACTTTACATATGGTACCAGTGACTTACTAATACATCACATAGTGACTCAGTATTACTGAAGAGCAGCAGAAAAAATACAGAAATAAGAAAGATATGGATTTTTCGGACAGAGATTTGACTATTGGGATAATAGTAAATAAAGTATCCCTAGAGACAGATATGTTTTCTAAGAGATTTCCTGTACTATTAATACCCTGGCAGCCGTATATCCGCCGTCACTTGAACAACCAGGAGGCTTTGTTCCATACTTGGGTAAAGGAAACTGGGCGAATCCGGTGACAACACCATATAAGGAAGATAGCTATGACGAAATCAGCACGGCCTCCACTAAATATGGCAATGGGAAGTACTGCTACCCACGCGTCATGGATTTTCCACAGAGGGGCACTGGGCATCCACCGGATATTCTTTATATGGACATTTCGTGTTACAACGTTGAGGAAATACCTAGGCGGAAATAACAGGTTGCAAACTTTGAAATGAAGAGCGTCAGACCACACACATACGCAGACACAATCATACGAGAGTGTAAGTGTACTGTTGGTATATTGTTGTATTTCACGAGTAAATTGAAAGTTTTTCCGGGAGAGAGCATACTTCGCAAGTATAAACAGGTCTTTACGCTCATACTTTACGCACGACACATAGTGGTGTATTGCATCCTTGTTTCACCAAAACCTTAGGAGACTGAGACTGTAGTGCAAGCGATCTCATTTGGGTGGATACGTGCACACATTGTGACAAAGTATGCAGTGGTTTCACTGCGGATAACCTCATTTTGCAGAAAAGGAGGACAGTCTTCACACCATCAGCTGATTTGCAGCGTTACCTCGGATCAAAACATCATCTGATCCATACAAATCCCAAAACCATGAATTATACACACATTGCATACCACACTGTGTGCACTATGAACGTTACTGCTATGTCCTATTGTAATACGTAAAGAAAGCAAGGCGACCGATTGGTGGAGCGTAATTGTCAATCACACACGAGTGTAAGCCCCTGACGTCAGAGCTACTATATTATCCCGCCCCGCACCTCACGGACTATAAGGGTGTCGAAGCTGTTTGAGTGAAATGGTAGTAGAGCTACTTAAACAAATCGAAGTATTTAGGTGAACTGAAAGTGCAAAAGTCAAACTCCCAAAGAGATTGAATAAATTGAATAATTTACAAAACACAAGAACACTGCAATGGATGTGAGCGCAGAGGCCAAGCGGATCATGATTCAGGCTTTGGGAAAACTGTACAGCTCGCGTTCTCAGCGCGGTGGACTGAGGCTTCACCGGAGCCTACTGCTTACGCTAGTAATGAAGTCCGCCCGGGACATCTACCACAATGCTCACATGGCTTGCGAGAGCGAGGGGAAGATCAGCACTACCTCGTCTGTCCCACAGCAGCTACCAATGGAAGAAGAAATGGACAGGAGTGGCTCCAAGACGCAGACCTCTGTGTCTGACCGTGAGCCGATAGCCGCGCCTGGAGAGGACATGCCGTGTGAGGTCGAAAGTAAGCCAACGCCTGCTGGATGTAAGAGGAGTGAACAGAACAAGGAGAACATAACGTCTCTGGGACCTGACCGCCACTCCAGGAAACGCCGGGGCAAAACTGCAGCCGAGCCCGACTTCCTGCCTAGTAAGAGACCGAAAATGGAAGTGGGGGAAGAGCGGCAGACTGTTCGGAGTACGTTGCGGAGCAACTCCACGAACTGCAATCGAACCGAGAATGCACTGACTCCCCTACCACTGTCACAGGCCATCGCAGCTTTCTGAGCCGAAAACTTTAGGACATTACCAACTGTTCCAAACTCCGAAATCTGAGGATGCGGGAATCCCACTACTGGGCCATACAATGCCCTTCGGTGTGAAAAGGCGGCGCCGCGGAAAAAAGTAAGTGCTCCCACCCCGGGTGCAAGTGGGGAATGGAGGAGGGGGAAGCACTGGACACTCCGACTTGACCAAAGGAGGGAACCGCTTTGGACTTTTTGGCATATGAGTCAGGCAGAACTTCTGTCAGTCTCATGGTCTCTGGAATGCACACTGTAGCCGGTGAAGAAGGATGACAGTCCGTGGCAGTTCCTGAGGTGTGGCAATATGACTCAAACCCGGATTGAGAAACTTCCGCAAGTAGCATACCGCCCCCTCCCAGTGGAGTCTCGGATAATTCACTATTATCTCAAAGAGGGACTTGCATTTACATGCACATTTTTGGCATTTTAGCAGACGCTCTTATCAAGAGCGACTTAAAATAACTTCCTCAAATGTTGTGTTACGTATAAAACAATTGAATTGCTAAATGTACGTATTAATCCAGGACAATTTAAATTAGCTCGCTGTATACGAGACTTGGAACGCCCATTGGTCCAGGTAGACCGGTGGTGTGTGTATATTGAGTTTGGTCCCTGTGGGACATACTGGGACATTTTCTATATCAATATCGAGAAGGTCACTGTGTTTTACCTACTCGAAGCTGCTCCAGATGTATTTTTGTTTCTTTATCTCATATGATACCTCAGTTGAATACAATAAAACATCGTATTATTGTAATTGACATCTTGTTGTTGCTTTATTTCCACTTTCACTCCTTGTTCTTTTAGCTTACCAACGCCTTGATTTAGTCAGTCACAACCCACGTATTGGGTTATATCCTTACTGGTTTGCTCAACAGCTGCCTTTACTCTTACCTAGGCCTATAGCTTACGCTTCCCTTCGTTTAACCAACGAAGTGTAAAGCAAGTGGGTATTTACTAATTAAATTAAGTTACTTGCTCGAGGGCAATATAAATATCAAACTGCAATATAAATATAACTACTTTTTAACACTGTCGCCGATATTTCGTGCTCAATAATTAATTGTTGAACATATTTGGTATGAAAGACGTATGCTTCCACTTCTTGTTTGGCCGAATCACTCCAGCTAGTTGACTAGGCTCGACTCTAATCGGTGTGACCTGAATAGCCTATCGGTGAGTTGATAGTTAGGGAACAGATAGGCGTTTGCGCGTGTAAATATGACTAACATCACCCGGGGGGTTGAGGCGTGTCTGCGCGTAAGGAAGGAAGCGGTATTGGGCTCTGCGGGGTGCTGTGTCATCGTTATTCACACAGCTGTACTATCCCCGGCTGATCTAGAAAATGTACTCCGGAGATTCGACTCAAAACAAAAGATTGCTGTAAAACACTAAAGCCCTCAACAATTTCCGCGTGCTTTCGGACCAAGTTATAAAACATGACAAATACAAATATTTTCGTATTACTCACTTTTACGGGTTTCCTTAATTGTTTAAACACAAAAACTGGTACCATGGACACAATTATCGAAACCTAAAGCCTATGTATCAATACACAATTTTCTAGAAAACCATAAGCACATTTTGCCTGTTTTAACACAAATTGCATCGTAAAATGACCTTTTTGGAAAATCCTAAACACAATTCTCCTCATTAAGCACAATCTTCATAAATAAAACTATGTTCACATGGAAAGCACTGCCATTCAGAATGCTAAACAATTTGTGTGTGAGTGTATGTGTGTGTGTAAGTGTGTGCATATTCCTATTGATGCTGGAAAAACATACTTCAATTACTAACTCATTTACCTAGGCAGATAGTAACTATCATTTTAGGTCACTGTGCTGAAGGACTTAACAGTGCTCCATATGGAATTTGAACCTGTAAGCTCATGGGCACAACATCCAGCTCTCTTAGTATTACACCACCAAGCCACAGTAATAGCACATGGCTGAATCACTGAAGTAAAGATACCACTGGCGACACCTTAGAAAGGGCTTCTATCTGCACATTTATATTGGTGTTCCAATATTGCCTGGGTAGGATCTGCCCCAAAATCAATTCGATTAAAAAACAAGTATGGTACATAGCCTGATAACTGAGTTAGAGGATGTTACACATTGAATGGATGAGACAGAAACTCCAAACGATATGAGAAATCATTGCCACAGCAATCAGCTAATAATCTAATAATCACAACTAAACTCATAAAAAAAATGTACATCAGTATATCTGTGATAACACGCATGCATGCATGCATACACACATACACACACACACACACAAACCATAAATAACAATAAACAGAGAGTACGGAGGAAACTTTTTATTTGAAATAATTTAAATCTATTGTTTATTGTTACACCTTATTGCTATGAGAAAATGATTATATGACTAAAAGGAGTCCTATTAAATAAATTTCACAGCAACCTGTATTTGTCTATGCAAGCCTGTGTATGTGTGAGACAGGACAATATCAATATGTATGTGTGCATCAGTGTGTATGTGTGTGCGAAGTCAGAACATGTGAATGGTGAGCTAAAATGGCCCACTGCCTTTTTTGTGTCTGAAGGAGGGAGAGGAAGCAGGAAGTGAGGCAGGCACAGGAATGCATGAGCAGAGGTGTATTTATAGAACAAGAGGAGGACAGAATCCATCAGACATCCGCACATCTGGCTGACAGAGTGGGGCAGGGGATGGAGCATGGGGGCGGGGAGTAAATGGAATGTTCAGTCAGTCGATTGAGTGGAAATGACAACTCAAATGTAATAAGTGGCTGATCCCAGTACTCTGGATTGCGATGTTAATGCTGTGACAGAACAGGTTTGACAATGTTATTTCCATCAAGCCAAAAAAATAGTGTTTCAGAGAGAGACAAGGAAAAATGTCAATATGGCATTGTGAAGCTGAAGTATTGGCTGGGTGGAGTTACAGTCTTCACACTCTATACAAAATACCCCAAGAAACCTTGGGCTAGTCTTTAGTGCATAAGGTTAGTACTACACCAAGCTGATGATTCTGGACTAAACAGATCTAATCTGTTGCATCTAGACAAATGAACATTTGTATATTATTCAGGATGAAATTAGAACTATGAAAACAAAAAGTGAACATGCTTTCTCTGTGCAGGCCCCAAACCCTTTCCAGACAACATCAGAACAGCACAAACAACATCTACTTTTTTATATATTTTTTTCAGATTTGTTCAGTTTTTCTCCCCAATTTGGAAGCCAATTATACCCTCTATTTATTTTGATTAACCCTCCCCCACAAACTCACCGTCCATCTCTGGAGACACTACGTGCTTCACAGCGAGATTTTTGAAGGTAGGTAGAGACAAATTATTAGTAGCTATTTCGGGGCAAGCATTGGGCAAATATATTGAAATAACTTTTTTCTTGCATTATATCATGACGTTATGATGTGGGGTATTTCTCAGTCGAGCTGGATTCCTTTTCCTAAGGAAGGCGTCATCAAAGCATTTAACTTTTTCACAAAACAAATTCATATTCAAACAAGTCTTGATTAAATTAATGCACAACTACAACTCTGTTGTGTGTTCTGCCTCCATGCGTTTACTTCCTGGCGTTGATGTTCAAATGGCACCCTCCACCTCTAATATACACGTCATTGTACCTACCCCCATGTACATCCTCAGGGACTCCAGATGATTCTTCAGATCTAGTATCTAGGCAGGTAGGACTGGTAAATTTGCATCCGCTTACAATACCCAATTACACTGACCAATCAGATCCTGACAGACAGAACTCATTGGGTTTGCATGCTGCCAGCAGGGCCATAGTACTTTGGACATTTACATTTTGTTAGAATAACTTTTGTGTTATGTTGTATAATGTGGGTTTTTTCTACAGCATTATTTTCTTATTTTTATGTATTGTTCACTGGTCTACAAAAAAAAAGTTTTTCTTTCTTGCATGGACTTTGGAAACTGGTTTCGGCAAATTTTGGGCTGCTGAATCCAAATCTGTGCTATCTATGCTCCATATTCATGGATTTGACAAAAGTTGACCATCCATTCTGACAATCTTGGTGGGGATAAAAGAGCAAAAGCTTGATTATTCTCACCAAAACTACTTCATTTAGGGCCTTAAAATAATTTTACAAATGTTTGAAGTTATAAAAACATGTTTTACATAAATGTATGTTTTTTGTGATTTGCAGCTCTGAAGACTCTACCTAATCTAAATTTTACAATTAAATATTGTAATTGAAGTAGGTACCTTTCATTGTAAACATTTTTGCATCTATCGATCTTCTAATGCAACAGTGTTTTTCAACTTCGAGTGTAAAATTGTTGTTTTCTCAAAAATAATTCAGCACCCAAAAGTTAGCTAGAATCCGTTGAAAAACCCCATGCAAGAAAAATCGTGTTGACCAGTGCTATCAGTATGAGAAGTTTACCACCCCCATATATGTCCTAGGTATTGGCTCAGATTCATGTCGTCTTAAGGATTCTATATGTAGAATCTTAGATTGGTTTCACCATCTCTCGTTCATTCCCACCCTTCCAATTACATGGACCGCTAAGGACCTGATGATAAACAGAATTTGCTCAACATACAAGAGACTTAACATGCCCCCTGTCCTATCTATCAAATCTTTTTTTAAATGTCTCACTGCACATTTAGTTTGAATGCTCATATGCGATATACGATCAGCTTATTTTGTTGCAGCTTAATATTTGTTATTGTGACCTCCTCACATCTGTAATTTATTAAAAAATGAGTGGTATTTTACTGCAATCATTATTCTGCATGAGAAATCTCAAAGCTGGGTAAAGTGAAAGCATCACGTTCCACATTCACACTCATACCTCTTCATGTCCAGCAAGTACCCCTCCTCCCTCAGCCTAGGATGGAAACCTCCCTCAGCAGTCAAACCATAATGTACAATGTAAAAAGCAGTGCAACAAAAGACCAAAATGAAGGAGAAGAGGAGGAAGTTGGAAGGAGAGAAAGGAGGCAGAAGACAGAGTGCATTCTCTCTGGTTTTATTCAGGTTCTTTAGGAAGAATTTTGTTTGGAATTACAAAATGCACTGGTAGAGAGAGAGAGAGAGAGCGAGAGAGAGAGATAGAGAGAGAGAGAGAGCGAAAGACAGAGAACGAAAGAGAAAGATTGAGATAGAGAGAGAAAATAGATTTCATAGCCAGAGTAAATGGGTACATCATCAGGCAGCTCCTTCTCCAACTCAACAAATGGAGGGAGTTTGAATTCATTGTCAATCTTTTATTCTTTTTTTATTTTTCCACAGGAGTTTTTTAAAATGATTTTTTATAATGTCCTGAACATTGTGTTGAAGTGTGTATCTCACCTCCAGGTTCGCAGTGAACAGCTGGCAATAGAAACAAACTGCCTTTGATTCTCACCAAAGTCACTTTGCCATTTAGATTTTTTTTTTCTTTTTTAGCATTTTTTTGTTTTTAAAAATAGAAGGAAAAAAGGAACATGTTGGTTTTAGAAACATCTATCTATCTATATATATATATATATATTATTTTTTTTCTTTTAATTCATATTATTCTTTTTATTCCTGAAGATGACTGTTAAACCCACGGTGTGGCATGCACATTGCACATGCAGTTCTGTAAGTAAATACTTTACTTTTTTGTTCTTTTTTTGTAATTAAATTGTTTTTATTTTATTTTTTTTCCATAGCGGCGCCTACATTATTTTTGACTTAATTGTGTGGTTATTTGTCTTACGTTAGTTGATGTGAGATTGGTGATGTGGCCAGATCACACTGGCAGTGAAAAGGAATGTAAGGGCAATGTGAGTGACAAACACTCCCTCTTGCACGGATGCGCCAGTTGACACACACTAACATATTGATACTCACACATGCACCAGCACACATATGAGTGTGAGTAGAAATACACAATGCTTAGTGGAACATGAGAGATAAACTAATATAAAACACACAAAGAAACAAAAAGGGAAAAATATGTATACCGACCATCCAGCAACGTACTTCCTTACATTCCACTCCTCCTTACCACTCTGTCACACACACACATACTCACTCACTCAGACACACACACACACTCACACACATACTCATACTCACTCACACACACACACACACACACATACACATAAAATGTGTCACTAATCCAACAGTAAATGATGTTCACCACTGAACCAATGAGCTCAGTAGTAATACAGTTATCAAGGCCTGCCAAAGCCATTTCACAGCACTCTTGATGCTGCTTTCTTGTGGCCAGATGTTATATAGCATGTTAGGGCATCTAACTGTGGTTGTTTACACTGGAAAATGTAATTAAATTGGGAAAGAAATGCATATAGTGATCTGAAAAAAGAGTGATGGTGACACAATGGACAAGAGAAAGAGGAGGAAGAGGGGAAATACTGAATTATAGAAAATGGACACAGTGAATGTTTCTGGAGATTTATGGCTGATATACACGAGTTACATAGTGAATGTACAGAGAGGGAAACACATCAGACCCTCACACAGCATCCCCCCTCCACCATTCCCACCATCCCTGCCCTGAAATTTCATCAACATTGTCCAATGCCCTACCTTTAGCTTGTGTCTGTTAAACTGACCAGAGATAGAGAGAGAGAGAGAGAGAGAGAGAGAGAGAGAGAGAGAGAGAGAGAGAGAGAGAGAGAGAGAGAGAGAGAGAGAGAGAGAGAGAGAGAGAGAGAGAGAGAGAGAGAGAGAGAGAGAGAGAGCAAGATTAAGAGAAAGGGATACAGGAAGTTACCCCATGCCAAGTTACATCTCAGCAATTGGCCATATGCCTGTATTTGTTTTATTTGTGTGACAGTAAACATGTTTATGTAAGTGCGGGGCTGGGGCTGATCCATTCTAAAGTGTAAGGCACTGGAAATAATGTAGGGTTATATGAACACACACATAGTCCAATGCTCACACACACACACATACACACACACACACATATATATGCACACACATACATACACGTGCTGATACACACACAGGTGCGCACACACGCGTGCACACACACACATACACACACACACACACACACACACACACAAACACACAAACACACACACACACAGGGTTATCTCACTGTCAAATCAGATGACTTTACCCCCCCCACACACTCTATGCTGATCTTCAAACACAGACAGGTGGGTAAGAGAGACAAGCAAATATGTGTGCTTCTGTTTCACATTAAATCTAATTCAGTGCAAAACCACACTGCATCGTGTCTCACACACAAACCTTACTTCCTGTTCTCATGACTTTTCACACATAATCAGCTTCTCACACCCCTACCCAAACAGCAACATACCCCACAACCAATGCCCTGTGACATAGCTACAAAAGGATGTCATACGAAGAGCAAGAAAGACAGAGGGAAACTGTGAGAGGGAAACAAGTGATTGTGTATGTGAGGGATGCACTATAAAATGTGGACAGTACAGGGAATTCAGGTACTTTCTTCCCTAATATGACAGTGTGTTCATGATTGACAATACAGATACGGTCTGCAGGACTGCAACTTACAAACTGGACAGAAGCAGAGAGGATGAGAGTGAGGTTCTAAGGTATGAATATAAAAAATAAGCACAAAAAGGCACAGACAAATAGGAGGGAAAGCTAAGATAGGAAGAATGGAAGCTAGGAATGGATGCCAGGCCAAGTGGAAACAAAGGTCAATCAATTTAGAATAATGTGAAATTGAAATAAACATTAGTCAAATATTTTATCCACATTGCATTGCTTTGAGAGGATGCGCCACTCATATTTTTTTGGTGGGGTTGGCAGGGGAAATCATTGTCGGACATTTTGGCTCTACACATTCTGAACTCCAAAATAATTTGATTGTTGCATTTGGAGCCGAAATGAGTCAGTTTCCTGTCAATTTCCTTACACACTCCCACCTGTTATTTTCCTCTTGTTCTGTATCAACAGAGCAAACATGAAAGTTTTAGACAAAAGGTGAATGAAAATGCTGAGAGGGATAGAGAGAGAGAGACAGAGAGAGAAGGTACAGAGAGTTCAGCAGGGTCATAAAACCAAATTATAAATTCATCTACAGCGCAATGATTTCCATATATTTCCCCAAATTCTGTATATTTCTCTAGCCAAAATATTAAATAACAAATTCAAACATTATTTTCCAGTATTAACAAAAAATAAAATATTTTTATAACATTGGACAGACTTGTTGCAGTCATCTTGAACTAAGGCAGTTCTTGTCAGAGAAAACAATAGCAGCTGGAAGCACATTAAAACCCAGAGACTATATACTCGCCAATGTAAAAATAAAAAACAACATAAAAAAGTACTTGGACTATCAGTAATCAGTGCGTTAGCCTAACCATTGCTAGCAGATAGCGTACTGTCATGACATCTAGAGCAAAAGCAGTATGGATAACAAAGAGCTTTCTGCTGTACATTTGTGAGGGTTCCTGTTGGGTTTTGTTCCTCTGTCAAACACTATTGTGAAAATATGTCCCAACAGAGCAGGACAGGAATGTGACCATTCGATTTTAAATGGCCCATAGATTCATTTCTCATCCTGAATCTAAAAAGTGTAGATGCGTATGCGTATGCCACCACAGGTGAGTGAACTTATTTAATGAAACAGATACACTGACCATACAGCATCTTTTACTTACTGATCCCATGCATCTCACACACTTTATCACCCACCCACCCACAAACTCCATATGCCCACGCACACACACAGACATGTGTCAAACATACACGCATGCACGCAGGCAAACATGCACGCACGCATGCGTGCACACACACACACACACACACACACACACACACACACTCAACATATGCACAGGCACACACACAAAGACTCATACATATGCACGCACACACAGACACACACACAACCATTGCTCATCTACCATTTCTCCATGTGCGTATACAAAAATGTAGATACACACACACACACACACACACACACACACAAACAAACAAACAGCAAGAAGCTACTGAAAGTGCTCCTGCAGTAAGCTTTGTGTAGAGAAATACATGTGACACCTACAGTGTGACATCTAAGTCTGTGTGATATCTATAGAATGGTATTCTCTGATTTATAATGATAGTGTAATACCTAGTGGGATAAACGCAGGTATATCTAAACTGGAGGTACCCAATGCTATATATGTACTGTAATATCTATAGTGTCATAGCTGTAGTGTAGATTGACTGATGCCAGACTGCCGATGGGTGTGACATTATTAACAATAATAATAATAATAGAGTAAAGGAAAGGTTGGTTGTGCTGTTAGTAATGTGTTGTTTGTTCCTCTGGTGCAGTGAGAAAGACAAATGAAAGAGAAGCAGATGTTGGTTGGGGCTGACACAGACACACAACAGATCAGGGGGACACAGAGGAAGGTTTTTCAGAAAAGGCCCAGTCATTGTTTTCTCTCATGCAGTTGCTTTGACTGTGTTACATGTACTGGAAAAAAAACTAGAGAGGATAATCCACTGGAGGCAACCACCTAAGTCCTAGTCCCAGTGTACAGAAAGAGTCAGCTTGTCAGAATGAATTTAAGGCGGGGTGCGAGTCCTGGTATTAATAATACAGAGACTTTTGTGTGAGAACAGACAATGGGGATAAGTTGTGAGCTGTATACATTGCCCTCTGGTGACTGGGAGTGGTAATGGAGCTCTGTTTCCTCCACTTTGCTCCTCAATGATACAACAACACCACCATCTAGAAGCCAAGAAATATATGACATCCTCTTCTCTGACCATGTTCTGATGAAAACTGAGGAAAATAAATGATACGTTTCTGATTTGGTTGATGTGATGGAATATATTAATGAGTGCTCAGCTGCTCCAGATCACGTTGAAGAAAACAAGATGTAAACTGCATTCATGTAAAATAAGTTTGAGGGCACGGATTCAAAATCAGATATTCTTGCATTTCATGGGTGAGCGTCCTTGAAAATGCTCATGGAAAGTTATTTGGGCAAACCACCATCGAACGGATCATTTCAGCACCCTAGGTTTCAGGCCTTAGATACCATGGTTTTTCGGACACAATTTTAAAAATGCCAACAAAAGCATGAAAACCCACGTTTTACTGTTGTGAAAAGCCATTCACTGTGACCCATTCACAACTGGATTAGCTACTTGCGTAGACTACAGTGTTCAGTGTTACCCTCTGTCTTCATTTCTCCCTGTATATATTTTGTTCTATCCTGTCCATTATGTAACAATCACAGCTATCCTTTACAATCGTGAATCTTGTGACCTGGAGTTTTGGAACTGGTTTTCACAATGGGAAGTTTGCCATTGTACAATCTCACAGAGTACAGAGCTCCATCCCAAAACCCGGTCCCAGGTCCAGGACAGCACTGTTACAATTAGAAACATGATTACAAGGATGGACACAAGACGAACCCAGCTGACTCCAAAAAAAGAAAGAAAAAAATAAAAAAAAATCAAGAAAATGTAAATCTACAGAGATTCTCTCTCTCTCATAATCATAAGCATCATCATCATCATAATTTTTTGTAATTATCATTAATATCATTATCATTATTTATAGAACCATTATCGCTATTAATAACAAATCAACTCTTAAAATGGAGAAATTCTCTCTTGTTCTCCCTCTTTCACATTCTCTGTTTCCAGCTAAAAACATGGAAGACTGGAAGCACGGGTCTAGTTGGGGGGAGTGGCTTTCACACGTTCACATTACTGGACCCTGAGCCGGGCCTGACCTGGAATTGGCATGGTTTGCAGTATACGAGAATATCTGTAGTGACAGATTCATTTTCAGTACTGAAACTGTAATGTTCTGTTGGATGTCAGAGTGAGATATACATAGTTTCTGCAGAATGTGAATGGTGAGCTGTGGATATCAAACTTGCTGACATGACCTTTTTGCTGACTAGTCTGACTAGTTATGAAAAAAAATCTACATTGAGAAAAAACATGTCAGGAAGAAAACAGGGATAACCCTGTTTGAATATTTTTTTGCCTACAAAATGTTGCCTTTAAATTTAAATATTGTCAAAGATATATATATTTTTTTACAACTTTTGGGGGGTTTCTATTGGTAGTTGTGCTGGTAATTTGGTATAGAATATAAAACAATGTGGGAAAAACTACTGTACATGGTCACACAAATGGAAATCTAAATGTGTTTATGTGTTTGTATATGTTTATGTGTGTGTTGGGGGTGTGTTTATGTGTTTGCATGTGTGTGTTTATGTATGCAAGTATGTGTGTGTGAGTTTGTATGTGTGTGAGTATATGTATGTGTTCATATGTGTGTGAGTATGTGTATGTGTATGTGTATGTGTTTGTGTGTGTGTGAGTATGTGTATGTGTGTGTGTTTGTATGTGTGTGAGTATTTGTATGCGTTTATGTGTGTGTGTGTGGGTGTGTTCGTATGTGTGTTCATATGTGAATATATATGTGTTTATGTATGTGTGTTTGTATGTGTTTATGTGTATGAGTATGCATATGTGCAGGGGTGCACATAAGTGGTACACCAGTATGCATTCGCTTTCTCAAACGTATGTTTGTATGTGTTTATGTGTGTGAGTATGCATATGTGCAGGGGTGCACATAAGTGGTACACCAGTACGCATTCACATTCTCAAACATTAATCGCATCCTCAAGCGTTAATTGTGTACCAATTAACCTTTGAGGACGCAATTAACCTTTGAGGACGCAAATGCGTACTGGCGTGCCACTTATGTGCACCCCTGCATATGTATTTATGTGTGTGTGTTTGTATGTGTGTATGTGTTTTTGTTTGTATGTGTATGTTTGTATGTGTTTGAGTATGTGTTTGTGTGTGAGTATGTGTATGTGTTTGTATGTGTGTGAGTATGTGTTTATGTGTGAGTATGTGTATGTGTTTGTATGTGTGTGAGTATGTGTTTATGTGTGTGTGTGTGTGAGTGCGAGTGCATGTTGAGTCATTGTGCTTTCCAAACATTTCTAATAGGCCCCTTTTTCCCAAAATACACAGCGAGAGAGGAACCAACAGAGGAAGAGAGATGGAAGGAGGAAGAGAGAGAGAGAACTTCAACAGACTTTTTTTTTAAAAGGACCAAGTTTTTTCCCCCCCCTCATACAGTAAAGTTTCTCTTTGTTATTTTTTTGTATCAATCATGCAGGATTCCACAGGATTTTACTCTAAGAGTTCAAACAAAGCTGAACGGGTGCAACAGAATTATCAAGCGCCAATGTTTTGAAGAAGAAGAAGAAGAGTTAGAAGAAGAAGCAATAGAATTAGAAGAAGAAATACTGAAGAAAGAGTTTTTTCCCCTCTTTTTGTGTTTCTTCATTCCTGGGATGTGGCAGCAGTGTTAGGAGAGATGGACGTGGCAGTAGGGCAAAGAGGCACACCCCCCCCCCTCTACGCCACACCACAAAGTCTCCCTGCTGCCTGTCTCCCACTCACCCCGCCCGAACACACAGGCGTAAGTGTCGCCGTCAGTGTCATAATTATTAACAGTAAACACAGATGATAAAACTCATCAATATTACCCAACACTGGGGTTGGTTTTTGCAATAGATGGAGCTCCAGTCAGTCCTGAAAAGCAGAAGTGGTCATTCTCCCTTTTTTTAAATGAGTTTCTGTGTTTTTTGTAGTTGTTGTTTATCTGTTGGTTGGTTTGTTTGTTTGCTGTTATTTATTTCCAGAGGCAGAAATTGATGTGTAAAGAGAAGGTCCCGTCTCTTGATTTCCATTTTTAAAACTTGTGTTACTTTTTCTTCTAAAAGGTGATGAGGTGAGTCCTATCAGTGTGCTTCCATTGGTTTATAGGCTTTAAAAAAAAAATTCACCACGTGCTCCCCCAACTTCTGTTTGTGACACAAACCACCCCCCCACTCCCCACGGACACAGTTCCCCCACCCACCCCTTCCTCCTCCCCCATAGGAAAGACTGAGCAGCAGAAGAAATGGGGAAAAAAAGACAACAGAAAAGAAAGAAACATGCCTCGACTTCCCCGTCTTCAGTGTAGTGGGGCGTTGCACTTCCTCATGGCATGCTGGACTGCGTGAGGTGCACACACATACTCGCACGCTCAGCGTCCCTCCGGTTCTCCCTCTCCCAGTCAATGTCTCTGTGAGGGAAAAGAACAGCATTGCTACCCTGACCCCCCCCTCCGCACCCCCTCCGCCCCTTCCCGGTCCCCAGAGGCTAGCACCAGTCATCCTCGTCGGTTTCGCTGTAGGGTTCATGCAGCCCCTTTCTGGGTCCTCGAGGGTGGGGGGACTTGTGAGTTCCTGGGTGGGGGCCCTGATGGTGGGGGGGCGGTGAAGATGAGCGATAGCCATTCGGCAGTCGGCGGGGGGGTGGCTGGGCCTGGGGCACATGGCGGGAAGTCCTGGGCGAGTGGGGGTGGGCATGGGGGTGGGGGTTGCCCTGCGTGGGACCCGGCTCATAGGCGGGAGGCTCGTGATGGTTGTACTCGTAGTCCTGGTTGTAGAAGCAGCCATCACCCTCCGTGCTGTCCGGCGGGGGTGCCCATCGACCATGCCGGGCGGACCGGGGGGAGCCGTGGTGGGAGGAAGGCGGGTGGTGGTGGGGGTCAGGGCCTGGGGGGGAGAACCGGCGTGGAGTTGGGGTGGGGAGCCGACCCTGCTGGCCGGGAGGGGTGTTGACGGCCTTACGGACCACTGGGGAGTAGGTGACATGGGGTCGGGGCGTGGCAGGGGTCTGGGGCAGCTGGCGACGGCCGCGTCGGGGGGTGCTGGTGCCGGAGGTCGAGGGGACCGGGCTCCCACTCACCGAACTACTGCCCTACATGAAAATTGAAACAAAGCAAATAAAAAAGTACAACAAAATTAACAACGAAACAAGGAGAAAGAGACGACACACAAGACAATAACAAGAGTAATCATAAAGAGAGTGAGAAGGAAGAGTGTAAAAAAACATAACCACATCCAAAAATCAAGAACCAAACCAATGATGGAGAGGGGTGAAGTGGGGAAACAGCAAACGGAGAGAAGCAACAAGGCACAGAGAGAAAAAACAACACATAAACAAAGGAAAGAAAACAAAGAAAGAGAAATTGATTTCTGTAAGTGGTTGTGGTAAAAAACAGCAGGTGTTACAATCAGACTGGGCTAAAGCAGGACTCTCTCTGGTGACAAGCACAGCTGTGCTGCTGCTTGCACTGCCTGCTTCAGCTGCACAGAACACAATGCCGCGCTGCCTCAGCTGTGCACACAATACAACTGGACGGAACACTGCATGCATCCTATCTGGCTCATTTTGACTTATTGGTGATAAAACGCCCTGGCCTTGCGTGTCCATCCCCTTTCAAGAACAAACAGGACAGCGTTGGAAATTGGCACTTGATATACGTTTCAAATAACCCAGAGGAAATCCAAGCATTTTGAAATTTTAAACCCAGGGAATGTGCGCTTGTCAGCCATTAAGGGGATTGCATGGTGTTTTATCAGGAAAGAAACCCCTGTAGGTCTTCTGTAGCTGCAACAAATAATAATCACAATGAAAAACAGGATGCTCCATTCAGATCCATCCATTCTTTCACTCACTATTGCTGTATTGTGTACATGTATAGTGTTGCATGTTCATAAACTGAACACACTCTCAGGGCACAATGGAAGAGCTGGCTCTTCTATATTTTCAACTGATAACTGGATCTGTTACTGCTTAAAGTGTAATGTAGCAGTAATCAGCTACCACTAGGTCTGCTTCTCATGTTGGGAGTATGTGGGAGCGAATGTCACTGGAAACCCAGAGCATGGGGGTAGGGGGATATTGTTGGGTTGGAAGGGTATTTTATTCTTTATGTATTGTGCTTTTTTATCTATATTATCTAAGGGCAGGACAGTAAACACACCCATTAGCACATTAGTCTATTAGTCTCTTCTCTACAGTGGGTCTGATCTGTGTATGTGTGTCAGTGCATGCACCCTTCTGTGTATGCACATGGATGTAAGTGTGAGATTGTGTGTGTGTGTGAGGACACTATGGCTGGGCACATACTGACACAGGTACAGCGAGCAGCAGCAGCTCTGTCACTAGAAAGACGTTCCTGCAGGAGCAGCCCATCTCCTCCCCTCTAACAAACACAATCCCCCCCAAAAATGCCTTTAAAGAAGGAAAATGATGAAAGAAACCCAAAGGGAAGCGAAAGTAAACTCTGTGGATAAACAATGGCAGTTTCAGATCCTCACTGCAGAGCGTGAAGCCCAATTCCCATGCCCCAATACTACCTGACCATTTTGGTGATGGTAAAACAAATGTATGATTCAAGTCTCTCCCAAAGACAATGTTTACCATATTGGTAGGACTCTCATATCCTAACAATATGTCCTCACAGACTTGAGGAAAAAAATCACAGTAATGCAATAGAAAAGGTAGGCAGGTACACAAATCCACCTTATTGCAAACAGGAAGTGAGAGGCTTTATGTGACACTGTGCTTAAGTGTGACACTGTATGTGGAGTATTTGCTGTGTTACAAACTGCACCAGTATTAGCATGTGGATCAGTGCCACAGTTTGTAATAATGTGTAAAGGGTGAGGCTGTATGTGACAGTGTATAGTGTAAGAGAGACATTGTATGCAACAGTGTGTAGTGTAAGAGTAAGGCTGTGTGTTAGTGTGCAATGTAAGAGTATCTGTGTGTGACAGTGTGTAGTGTAAGAGTGTGGCTGTATCTGACAGTGTATAGTGTAAGAGTGACATTGTATGCAACAGTGTGTAGTGTAAGAGTAAGGCTGTGTGTTAGTGTGTAATGTAAGAGTATCTGTGTGTGACAGTGTGTAGTGTAAGAGTGTGGCTGTGTGTGACAGTGTGTAGTGTAAGAGTGTGGCTGTATCTGACAGTGTGTAGTGTAAGAGTGAGACTGTATGTCACAATGTATAGTGTAAGGGTGTGTGTGACAGTGTGTAGTATAAAAGTGAGGCTGTGTGTGACAGTGTGTAAGTATAATAGTGAGACTATATGTGACATTGTGTCACAATGTATAGTGTTAGAGTGTCTGTGTGTGACAGTGTGTTTTGTAAAAGTGAGGCAGTGTGTGACAGTGAAGGAGTGCTGGGAAAGTGTGGCCCACCTGTCTGTGTGTCAGGCATTCTCGGCCCTCACTGGGGGAGCGGGACCAGCGGCGGTCTCTGTCACGGGCGGGCCGGGGACCGTACTCTCCCCTGTCAAGCCCGTATCGCTCCTTGTCCATGGAGCTGTGGTGGTGGTGGTGATGGTGGTGGTGCTTTCTGTCCTTGGGCCGCCCGCGATCACGGTCCCTCTCTCTTTCCCGGTCGTGGTCCTTCTCCTTGGGCGGCAGGTCACCTGACTGCGTGGTGGTGCTGAGGTCTGTGCCGAGCCCTACCGGGTCACACCCAGTCAGTATCAAGCCACTGTCACTTTACTGGATTAACTCCCTCTCCAATTTACAACTTCCCCCCCAGACCTGTTTCCCCCACCAATATTCAACCTCATCACCCAACCCTGGTGCTAGCAACCCAGCTAAAATAAAATATATCAAGACAGATGGGGAACATTCTTGTTAGATTCCCATTTGTTTAAAAAAATGTTTATCACAAGAACATTCCCCAAACAGTTTCAGAATATATCTATCCTTCCAAACAATTCTGTTGAAGTCGCATAAAAACATTCTTGTGATGTCGCACACAAAATTACTGGTAACATCCCCTAATCGTTATCTTTAACATTTTAATAATGTTCCAAATGCACAAGTAGTAAACAAAAAAATGGAAATACCAATGTAAAGTTAAAATAGGGAGTTGGACAACCACTGCTTTTGATGAAAATAGCTGTTCTTGCCCCAGATTGAAATGAGTTTGCTCTTGCAGCCATGCTAGTGATGATTATAGGCAACCAGACCTGCCAATCATTTGTATACGTCACACTATACATGCTGGGATGTTATTTTCTTAATAAAAATGTTTCTTGTTACTGTTGGGAGTATTTTTCTCTTCCCACTAGGCAGTTATTTGCCTCAGTTTCTTCTTTTTGGGTGCTCAGGTCTGGAATGTTCTGTAAAACATCTTTGTGACAGTGCTCTGTAAAAGAAAACGCTATACATATGAAATTGTATTGAATTAAATCTGGGAAACCAGACAAATTTACATGTTGGGAACGTCCACTCTAACTTTCTCTCCCGAGGAATGTTCTGAGTCACCCAAAAAGTGTTGGCTGGGAATCTCGCCATACCCCCATCACCCTATACCATGCTCCCGTGCCAGACCCCCGACACAGCTGACCTGTATCTGCATCAGTGTAGCGGCTCAGGGACCTCTCTGATGTACGGTGGCTGCGCTCGCGCCGGCGGTGTCCGTGGCGCTGGCCTTCCTCAGGGATCACCCTCTCCAGGGCATAGTCATCCATCCTCCCGCCCTTCCCTGAGCGCCCGTGACCCAGCGAGGAGGCTGAACGCTTCATGGGACTAGCATCCGTGATGGTCTGTGTGGGTGGAGAGGGAGGAGAGGGTACCAGAGAGAGAGAACAGAGAACAAGAGAGACAGAGTGAGGGAGGGAGAGAGATGAAGTAAGGGAGAAAGGAGGGAGGGTGGGAGGGATGGTTCTATCTTCTCTGTCACAGGCAGGAGAAAATGGGGAAAAAGGTAGTAGAGGATACATTCTCTTTTGTGACCACCCCCCCATCCCCAGTGTCCTGCATTGGGGGGTACATGTATGAAGTGTCTATGTGAGGTCTAGTCAAAGGAGGGTCATAAGCACAGCCATGGTTGAGGGACTGCTGGCCCATCACCCCTCAAACCTGTCATGCATGCTGCCTTGAGCATAAGGGGCCAGAAAAGTGGGAGGTGGAGAGAGATAGAAAAAGAGAGAAAGAAAGGGAGAGGGATAGAGAGAAAGAGGGTGAGAGAGAGAAAGAAAGAAAAATAGAGATATCCCTCTCTCTTTCCGCAATAAAGGGCACAGGCCATGCCTGACATGCACCCATGACTTTACCTGTTTGCACAGCACAGCACACAACATTACTGCCTGCTGACCACAGCCACTTCCTGCCAACCTCTCCATGTCAGCACACAGACCGTGATCTCCCCTGGCCATGCAGGCACACATAGCAGCTTTCCAGGGTCCTGAGCCCATCATATAGCACACAGAGGCCTTTTTTGATTCTGCATTCCACCATTAACTTTATCACACAGGCAGGACATATGGACAGGCCTATAACACTACTACAGTGCCACACACCTGCACGTACAAAACCGCATGTAAAATGCATCCACGCACACATGCACGCATGAACGTACGCTCTCTCCCTCCCATGCGGGCATACACGCTGACAGACACAAAACATACAGAGCGGCTATAACTGGGACAAACACAGGCAAGCAACTGACATTGTCAAATACAAAGGGTAGAGAGAAAGAGACTGAGAAAGAGAAAGAGAGCGAGAGAGAGAGAAAGGACGAAAGGCTGTTTCTCCATCCACAACATCTCAACACTGCCAATGAATGTATGCGTAATGACTCTTATGGTTAGGAAAGGCTTCCTTACAAAAGCTAATGATTCTGCTCCATGTTAAATAGACCAGTAGGTTCCAATGGCTGCCATGACTACATTCCTTATTTTATAATTAAGGCTGAACTCTCCTGTAAATTTGTCCAGGACACTCTGAAGCAGCAGATACTCTGAGGGTCCTATGCAGAGGCTGAATATCTCTCTCTCTCTCCTCACTCTTGAACTTTGCAGACAAAGACTACTGACACAAGCTGCAAAAGTTGAGGAGAACTGGAGAAAAGGGACCGAGGCTGAGATGGAAAGAAAGAAAGAGAGAGAGAAACCTGACACTGCTAAATTGAGAGAAAGTACCAGCTAGTGAGAGAAAGAGAGAGTGTGTGTGAGAGAGAGATAAGAGAGAGAGAGAGACGGAGACAAGGTACATACACTGAGGTTATTCCCGCGGGGCCTTCCTTTCCTCCGCTGTAGAACAGGCACACAGAGCCACACACACAGGAAGCCACGGAGTATGGGACACACAGAGAGCACAGCATGGGAAGCACACAGAGACCCACAGCACAGCCACCAGGAGGGAATGCACAGAGAGAGGCACAGGAGGGATGACAGAGAGGGAGGGGAAGGGGAGAGAGGAGAGAGGAAAACAGACAGAGGTGGCAGTGCAGGGACAGAGGGGGCCGGGTAGGGGGGTTGGGAGGGTAGAGGGCATAAATGGTGGGAGGGTGGAACAACCCAAAAATAAAGGGAGTGAAAGAGAGGAGAGGAAAAAAAGCAGAGAGAAAGAGAACCCAGTTAGACACAGAAGCAGCACTAACACAGACAGAAAGAGAGGGAGAGAGAAAGAGAGAGAGACACTTACCACAGCAGTGCACACACACTGAGGGGCAGAGGCAGTGTTAGAGACCGAGTCACCATGGTAACACTACTCCACAGCACAGTACAGTACAGAGGAAGGCATGACCTACACAATGAGCACCAACAAAACAGTGTGCAAACATACACACAACACTCAATGCTCACACACCTACACACACCCTCACACACTGGAACGTACACAGTATATAGGAGAAAAGGATCAAGAATAAAGATAGAGAGGACGAGAAAATGAGAAACAGAAATAGAAAGAGAGAGAGAGAGAGAGAGAGAGAGAGAGAGAGAGAGAGAGATGGAATACAACCACCATAAAGACTGTCAATCATATGTGTATTCCTGCACTATCTGAGACTGATCTCTGTAAATAGACCTACTGTACATACAAACAGAGCACATACCTTTAAATACACTTGAAAAAATTGCTGCTATTTTTCTTAAGAGTTGAGTTATCTTTACTTACATGTACATATATTCATATCTTTATTTATTTTTTAACAGCAAAAGCACAATTCTTCTGTTTACATTTTCTACATAGTATATTTGAGTTGCACTGTGACACAGCTCTGTACACATTTCTTTATTCTAGAGGCCTATATTTTAATTGAGATTTCTTCGTTTTGCGTTTTGATTGTTTTAATTTGCTTTGGGGGTTTCCCATGCCAATTGGTTGAGGTAAGAAGAAAGTGATTGGGCTATGTGATGGTGGGCACAGCGTGTGGGTGTGCGTGTGTAGTGTGTGACTACAGCCCTTGCACAGGACATGGCTCGAGTGAAGATGAGCTGGTATAGGATGAAGATGGGGGAGCCACAGTTACACTGTGTGCAGTGGATAATGAGAGATGGGTCAGTGGAGGCGGGGGCAGGACTGTGGAAGTCATGGTCTCCATCTTTGCTAACCACTATGTCCCTTCTCCTGACACTGAGACACCATGGGGACTGGCTATATGTTTCACAGCCTCTCAATACTATGCGTTCATATCTTATTATCTGACCTATTCATTCCAGGACAATCAGGAGATGTTGTTGTGATCATGAAAAATAGGGTTAGTGGGCTGCTCAGTCCTGAGGCAGCAGTGAGCCACTCAGCTGTGGGTTCAAACCAAACAACTTGATTAAAATAAGTTCAAATATAGTAGTACCTAATTCATTGTGTGTTCTTTTGGATGATGGAATCTCTGCACTGAAAAGGTGGGGGACAAACAACCCAGACACTGCAGCTGTGGCACGCTAAAAGAGAGTGGCTTAAATCCAGTCAAATATTAATAAGGGCCAAGAACACCACCCGCTGAGGGATAATATTGCTGGGACAGTGGTCTGAAAAGAGTCTGAACCCTTCCCCTTGTTATTCAAGAGTAGTCTCATTGTTGTATTGTAATTCTGTCTCAGTGTGGTCTCAGTGTGGTATTGTATCTCAGAGTGGTCTCACATTAATATCATTGTGTCTCTGTTGTATAAATGTTCCACCCGCATCTGAGTGTCTCTTTCATTCAAAGGCAGCACTGTCTGGTGGCGGAGTGGTAGAGAGTGAAGAGTGAGAGGTCAAGAGGGGATGAGAGGAAGAAGAGAGGGAGGGAGAGGGAAGAATGAGAGGATGAAGGTGCTCACTTGGTTGTCTGCTGGAAGTCGGGGCATGGAAGCCGCCCTCCCGTGCCCTTCCATTGGGAGATACTGATCACTGTCCGAGTAACCGTCCCGCCCCATCTCTCTCATCTCTACTGTCTGCAAAACAGAGGGAGGAGAGTAGGTGTGACTACTGCAGGTGTAAGTATGGGGGGAAAGGGGCGGGGGCCTGAGAGACAGGCCTGTGCTGGGGGGGGGGGGGAGGGGTCCATCTCTCTCTCTCTCCCCTGACTACAGAGGGAGGCACTACTCCAGATGTATGACCAGTCACCCTCAAAATGGAAAGGCAAAGTACCTGTGTGAGACTTCTCCCTCTGAATTTTACTCACATCTTACAACTGGGCTGGACCAGACACTAGATGGTGCTGTGGTGTGCTGCTACCATGCATGTGGTCCTCAAGTGCACATCAATATTCTGTTTTGCAGTGACATACTGAAACCAACCTAATATTCACACACACTGCCATGTAGGAACCAAAAAAGTATACTCTCGTATCACAGAGTAATATAAACTTCAAATCAAAGCATATAACTTAATTTAGGCTCACAAGGATGTTTGATGAGACCAATGCTCATTACAACTGTTATTTATATACTGTTTTTATATTTTCATTGTTTCTGTCACACTCTACCGTTTGCTCCTGTGTCTGTGGCAACACCACATTAACGACTTAATGTATTTATAGTCATGTTTAAAGTCCTATTCAATTTATTTACCAGTTGCATTTAATTAACTGGAGTCATTTGCGCTTTATAGAGCACTTGATGAAAACAATAATGTGGAGCACGCTGTGCTAATTAAAATTGAACAGACTGATACAGACATACACACACAGATGCACCCTAGCGCTACCCTTCCTTTGAGTAGATGCTGAAAAAGGCCCCGCACCATCCTGTTCTATGGAAAGAGGGGTCAAGCTGGCTCTCTGCCTGGGTGGGGTGGGGGGGTGGGGTGGTGGGGTCACTCACGACCCCATGAGTGGGGATGAGGATGGGCTGTGGGATGGGGATGAGCTGGGCAGACAGAGGACTCTTGCCCAAGGAGCGTGGAACAGTGAGAGAGTGAAAGAGAGAGGGAGGGAGAGTGAGAGAAAGAGAGAGACAGAGTGAGAGTGAAGGCGTTAGTGGAGGGTGGTCCATGGAGCTTAGAGGGTGGACGTGGAAGGGAGAGGGGTATTGGGGAGGACGGTGGACTGGACACAGGAGCTACTGTCTGCCAGTGAGATTTAGATGGCAGGAGGTTTAGACAGATGAAGCCCAGGAATGCCATGTGTCGACTGCCATGTGTGGACACAATGACGGTACAAATAATCACCCAAAAAAATGTTTTTTTAATTTCATACATCACATTTCTTTCATATTTCAGTTCCATTCTGTAAATGAAATACTTGTTTGTGCACACTATTGTTACAGCGCACTGTGCTGTAAAAATCACACAGCTCGCTTTTCTCTGTCATAAGTGTGGCTCTGCTTCTTGAAGCCTCATTGCTCTCTCATGCACCAACTGACAGTGCACACCAGAGGGCAATGTGAACCAACATGGATATGCACACGTGGAAGAGGTGGGGTCAGACCATGCCAACACACATCTGGTGTGTGTAGTCAACAGGTTATCCAGTGCCTTTCCCTCTATGTCCTCTCCTTTTAAATTTTTAAATTTTGTTTTCTGATTTTATCCTGGTTTTCTCCCAATTTGGTAGCCAAATACACCCACTATTTTTAGGTCAATCCCTCCCTCATAGTTCGCTGCCGTAGCCCTGTGACTGGCGGCGAAGGCGAAGTATCGTCTCCTCCAAGACAGCACTCGCCAAGCCAACGACCGTAACTCCGGCACCCCAGAGCGACTCCTGTGCGCAGCTAACGTCTTGTCGACTTCCCTCCCCCCTCCCTGGGGCGGACAGCCAATTGCTGCCCCCGGTGGCACTCCTGGCCAGAGCCGACTTTGGCGTGGCTGGGGAACCGAACCCCGGACGCTGTGTCCAGCATCAGACGTTGAAACCACTAGACCACGCGGGAGGCATATTATGTCCTCTCCTTGATACAGTAGTCGTTACATGGTCATACTGATAGTACACACATGTACTGAATGTAGCCAGTGCAAGCAGGTTGTAAGATTACTGAAAAAACTGTATTGGCAAGGTATAATATGTTAATAGAAATGTTAATATCGGTATATTAACACAGTGCTGGATAATTTACAATGAATGAGAAAGAAGCAACTGCATACAACAAAAAATATATATTTTTGCTGTTGTAAAGGGACAAAAAGCCGCAAGTTCAGCACACAAGTGTCTTCATTAGAGTCAATAAAGACAGCCATGCCTATTTTTATATTTTATATTATTACATTACAGGCATTTAGCAGACGCTCTTATCCAGAGCGACTTACAGTTTACATTTCTTTACATACAATCCATTTATACAGCTGGATATTAACTGAAGCAATTCAGGTTAAGTACCTTGCTCAAGGGTACAACGGCAGTGTCCCACCTGGGGATTGAACCTGCAACCTTAACATTACAAACCCAGTTCCCTAACCATTATACCACACTGCCGCATTATATTTATGTATATTCTAATTTAATCCCGAATGACTAACTCATGTTTTAGAAAATCAAACACACCAAACAGCAATGTTCAGGTGTGTTTATGTTTATGGTGTAATATTTATGCTGATTTATGGTGTGTGCATGTTCTTGTTTACCTGCGGGTTGTGGCGGTTATCGTGCAGGTCATCTGGATATTGTCTCTCAGGACTCCAGCTCCCTGCTTTCTGGGACATCTCCCGTGCTCGCGCTGTCACCCACGACTGGCTCTCTGTCATCCCCCCTTCCAGGGGCCTGTCAGTCAGAGACAGTCAAGAGGGTCCCTCACAAGCACCCTCACTCACTACCACACTGACCATGTCAATACACCCTCACTCACTGGTATACCTGACCATGGCCTGGATTCAATCAAGGTGTCCTTACCTTTGTCTAACAATTAAATACGTTTTCTTTTCATAAACAACGTTTGGCCAGTTAATTTCTGCAAATGCTGAAATCGCCAACCTATGTTTGTGAAAAATAATTTGCATTTAATTGTGAGTCAAGGTTAAGGAAATGTCTATAAACCCTTACCTACTACTGTGCCTGACCATATACACCCTCACCCACTACTGTGCCTGACCGTATACACCCTCACTCACTACTGTGCCTGACCATATACACCCTCACTCACTACTGTGCCTGACCATATGCACCCTCACTCACTACTGTGCCTGACCATATACACCCTCACTCACTACTGTGCCTGACCATATACACCCTCACTCACTACTGTGCCTGACCATATACACCCTCACTCACTACTGTGCCTGACCATCCCTTTACACCCGCACATTCATAAACCAGCCTAAACCTGACAGCTGACTAAACCTGTTTATGCATACTTTCCACCTGTCCAGCACTTTTCAGCACTTAAGGGAGTGCTAGAATATCAGTAACACATTCTCTGGTCTGTGATTTGACCAACACAAAATGGCAGCCTGTTGAAAACACTGATTCCTACTGCCCAGGCTCACAGTGCTGGAGGAATGGAGTGGCAAAGCATACACTGCTGTGGATAGGCACACACAGTGAAGCCCCTGCTGTGGTTAATCCGCAGAGAGTTGGTGTACAGAGATGGAGAGACAGGCAGTGTTCTCCCCTCCCACTCAACACACCCATTCCACTAGCTGCAAAAAGAGAAACAAAAGAAAGCACGAGGGGGGTGCACTTACAAGTTCCTGACAGGCTCCGGTTGAGGCTCTTGGAGGCTGTTGACTCCCTGCCCACTATCCTGGGTTGGGGAAGGGGGCTCCAGGCGCTGAAACATTAATGTCGTTCGATTCTGTGAGAGATACAACATGGCCTGCAGCTGGTATCAGACAGACTTATGGGAAATGAAGTCAAACATCCAGTGTAAATGAGAGGACTGGAGAGGGCTCCAGTGACAATGGGAGACAGTAACGGTCAGCCAGGATAAATTATGGGAATTTTCCCCCCCTTATTTTGTGGAATTCAAATGGGATCCTTGTAGCTGTGCTGTCTGGAGGGTCCTGGTGGCTCATGCCAACAATTTATTTACCACCAGCTGACCAATAAATGAATGGCAGTAAGCACTTGGGGTCATTGAGGTCCGCTGTAGAATGCCAATCAGACTGTCATCACCCCTCTGCTGTTGCTTAGGCTGGGTGACAGTGCAAGTACCAAGAAGCTCAGGGAACAGACATAGTGGTAAGAATGTTCTTAACCAGAGAGATGAAAAAATAATGACACACTCAATACCCCCCCATGCATAACAATGGAGTAGTTATTAGGTCTAAATAGACCAATTTGTCCATCACAGTATGTGAATGTACCCAAGTCTGAGCTCTTAGTCAGGTCACTATCATTTAAGCACTAGAAAGTCAGCTGATCTAATAATATATGATTAACTACTTACATGCTTGAGTTACAATTTTATTTTTGAGTATCTATTTAAGTCTCACATCTTCACTCATTGTAGTATTTTGGATATTTAAACACCAATTCGAATACCTCAACTGTAATAATGTTACCAGATATCATTATCAGATGGTGCTAGGGTATTTTTGCCATTTACTTCACCAAAACAATGAAAGAGCAAAAGGTGTTCTTAATTTGGAATTGGGATGCTTCACGACCAGAGAGATAATTGGGCAATTTTCCTTGTTTGTTTTCCTTATTGTTTAAATAACAGCTCAATGCTTTTACTTATTATGACAAAAATGAAATACCTCAATATATTTTGTGTTGGCATTCATTTGTTTCATATCAAAGGGCAAATCGGACGTGGAACCTTTGTGCTTTGGTTATAGTTCCTGCAAATGTAGTCTCAGGGAGCACTGAGCACAAGAGCTGTATTTCCTGGGTCCTTCAACTGCCATACTAACTGAGTTTCTACCCTCTTATCTCCAGTTCATTTTACATCATCACCACCAACATAGAGTGCTGCCATCTTTCAGTGTATGAACTAGGCTGGGTGCTAATGAGAAGGTATTCTCCATAACATTTCTGTGCAATTACTTTTGCAGTTTAAGAAATAGGTATGGGGAATAACTAATATATTATATATGTATATATATGTGAAAAGAGGGCTAACATTTGGCCTTGCAGGATCAGTCTGGCCATTAACCACAGTCAGAGAAGAGATGTGGACACTACACACAGTAAGTAAAAAGAAGTGGGCACTATCCAGTCACTAATGAGAAGTGCACACTACCCTCACTCAAAGACGATAAATGGACACTATCTACTGCTGGTGGAGAGAAGCAGACCGTTACCACTGTCAGGGAAAAGAAGTGTACACTATCTAGAGTCAGTGAAGAGAGGTTTACACTATCCACGTTCAGTGTAGCAACCCGTCACCAGCATCACCCAGCCTCAGCAAAAACCTGAACGGACCTCTAGCAGTGGAGTGACTACATCAGACAAGACCAAATAATCAAAGTATTAAATGATATAAAACATTCCAGAGGGGAAAATTGCAAGGAGAGAGAAAAAAACAATGTTAAAGAATTTATATTCAATTGACCAGTCAGCAGGGGAACTGATCAGCTGAAGTTGAAAAATGTACAGTTCGGTCTTCGATTCTACCCTACCCCTCCTGGACAGGCAGAGAGAGGTAGAGGGTATTAATACCGCAGGGGTGATGAAGAACAAGAGCAAGAACAAGAGTGAGACCAAGAAAGGAAGAAGAGAGATAGATATGAGATTGAAAGATATAGATAAAGTGAGAAAGAAAAATGTTGAGACAGATAAGTGCAGAGAAAGAAAGATGATGGCATAGAATTCATTTTGGGGCAATCATATCTGCACCAATCACATTGCGTCAAAAAATACCTCAAACAAACACACTTCATTCATCCACTTAAACCCTGTTGGAGTTGGAGGCAGAATCCAGTTTTTTAATAATGCACTCACATATAAATTTTACCCTCAGGCCAGTTGTGATAGAAAATAATGTATCATGAGTCTTAACTCATAATGAATTAAAAAACCTGGGTAACATAGACTGCAGTAGCCATGGATGTTTAGTTATTAAGTGGATGGATAAACAACTTACTTGGATACACAGCAAAAATAATGGCAAAACTGACAAAAGACCCATGTTGTGTTACAATTGGATTACTTTAAAATGTCAAATCACCCTCTGCCCCACTACCTCCCAAACACCCCACCCCTCAAATCCTTGATGCAATGGCAAGCAGTGAAGCAGGCTTCTGGATGCAAGCTTAGAGCTCACAACAATCCTTACTCCAGCTGGCATCCTTCCACCCCCCCACAAGTCCCAGTCTGTCAGTCCCAATACACACCACTGCCATCCACATGTGTTTGTCTTGCTAGTGGTTCCAGCACACTGATGATGGAAACAGCATTGGAACTCATTTCTGTCGTTGCTGTATATGCCGCACTGTTTATGCCGAACATTGACTCAAAAATCCCACACGCATTGAAACCGGGGGTACCAAATGCTGTACTTGTGCTCAGGCCCACCAGTGGGGACCCTGGTGTTGAATGCTTCTCCCCCTCCTACACTCCTATCATAAAGCATGTGGGAGAAGGGACAGAGGCAAAAGTGGGATAGAGGAGGGAAGTGGAGATCAGTTGAAGGATGAAGCAGAGGAGGAGGTCAGTGGAATGTATGATGATGCACTGTGACTGATGCCATGAGACGGGCCAGAGCTAAAGATCAGTGCATGGAGACAGGGGCATTGGGACAGGGGATATCCAGCTGTTTGTCATTCAGTCATGGGGGAAGAAGGGCTCTGTCTATCTGCATAGACAAATATGGGCTCTATCAGTTATTTTGTGGAGGGACGAGGGTCACTGTCTGTCTGTCTCTGTCTTTCCATATGCATTGGGAGAAAGGGTCACAAGTTTATCTGTTTGTCTATCTGCACTAGGGGAAGATGGGCACTATTGGTTTGTCTGACTGTCGGGGGCGGGGAGGTGCTCTGTCTGTTTGTCTGTTCTTGTGAAAAGGCAACTGTCTACAGCAAGGGAAAGGGGGCTTTGGATGTCTTTAGAGAAAGAGCTGACACTATCTCTGTGTGTACTAAGGGGGGCTCTTTGCCTGTCTATCTGCACAGGAGAAGAGAACCAATTTGCCTTTCTTTTTGAACTTTACATCCAAGGCATTCCTGCTACCATCTGCCCATCTTCACTATGGTCACAAGTTTCATGCACTGCTCCAATTGGCACACTAATGATCTGACTCTCCACATCAAGACTTCCTGCTGAGTCTAGAGCACACACTTACAGACCATCTGTACATTGAGTGAAAAAAGTGTACCCCCTGTTGTTTTTTACATTCTCTCCCTGGCACAAGTCATATTCAATGGTCTGTGTCGTTCTGTCCTCAGGACATTTGAAATCCTAATTTAAACAAAAGCCCAGTCATGCTTGTGTCTGTGACACTGGCATATATGCTGCAAACCTCAATGCCGAGTTGCCTCTGAATCAGTGAGTGTGGTGTGTAATATTCCTTTGACCATGTTGGCAGTGGTAATCCATAATGCACATTGTAATCCATGTGTGCCTATTTCTGTGAACACTAAAGAATGCACCCCATCAGAGGCTTTAGCTTGACAGCCCCTCTTCAACTGAAGGGTGATTAACAGTACCCCCCCCCCCCTCCATCTCCATCTCCTGCCTTATACATATTTCAGTATGTATAAGTAGACTTTTGTGTGAATAATGATCAGAGTACTCTGATACCGGGACACTGATTTTTATCAATTGGTATGTTCTGTGGTTGCAGTTGCTGTAGAAATATCCACCCTAAGATTTTGACAGAAATCTGAATGCATGAAAATGCATTTAGTGCATTTCAATATTGTGTTTCTTCACTCTCCTTTGTTGTTGACTGAGCAGCTGCTGGTGATGTCAGCTGGTGTTGGGGGATGCAGAGGGGGACACCCCATAATCACAAAGATTTCTTCTACATCTTGGTCCATCAGTCCTCTTCCATAACATTTCCACAATTCCAATGGGTGCAGCCCATCAAGAGGGCCAGTCATGGCATGTATGAGCATTGACCGCCGAGTCTTCCCTTCTGACTAACCCTGAACACCCTAGTTCCACCGTGAAAGGGAACAGAAGGTTTCCCAGCTAAATGCCCCAGAACCTTTCAGGGCAGTTCCCCCTCAAGGGGATCCAAACCGGTTGTGTCCAGACAGAGCCGATTCCACCAGCTCAACCCCTTTCCCACTTCCCTGCCTCTGTTTCTTATGTAAGCAAACATTATATATACTGACTTGTACCCAGAGGAGGTAGACAGGGCTCCTCCAGCTGAAGGGGAGATATGCTTTACTTGAACGAAAAAAAGTGCCAGGTAACAGCTATGAAATGCTGGGGGCAGTTGAACCTAAAGCTTAACAAGGTTGGAAGCTAAACAAGGTAAAAAGCAAGGAAGGGGCGGTGGGGGAATGGAACTCTGTAGTCCTGGGGCAGGCTGCAATCCAGACCTTAAGGAGCCCAGAGTTGGGAATTGAAACCAGCCCCAGATCTGCCCCTCAGTAGGACTGTGGTGCATTGACCAGGGGGCCCACAGCTTTGGCACTGCCCCACACCAAGTCCAATCCAAGTGAAAAAATTAAAAAGGCTTAGTACCTCAAAGCTTGGTTGGTCTAACTCTTGACTTTACTTCACTTTTTTTCCAACTTGCTTTACAATTAGTTTTGTGCTACATATTTACAGGTTTATTAGTGGGTAGTCATAATTTTCAAGTACGAGATGCTTGGTTTTTATTTCATTCTCTCTACTGGTTTGGGAGTGGGGGTGGGTTCTGTTCTGTTCTGTTCAAGTATGCTGTTCTGTTCAGTATGCTGTAAAGTTCTGTTCAGTATGCTGTAAAGCAGTTTTTTGCTGCCAGGTTCTTGTCGGGCCCTTGTCAGCTCAGTCTTCAGAGAGGAGAAGGCTTGTATGTGTTGTGAGAAATCTCAGTGTTGCAGTGTTCCTCCATTCATCCAATTCCAAACATTTCAGGTGTTGGTAAATCTGTGAATGCACCCCTTAAAACTTCTAGGAACTGTAGACCAACAGCATAGATTGGATACCATTCTTAAACCTAGACATTGTAAATACATCATATTTAGCTTTCCACTAAGGACTCTTACATCATTTGCTTTAATTAACCTACAAACAACAACTACCCTTCAGGCTGTACCAAATCCTTAACTTTACAGTTAGTCTTAAACCATCAAAATAACCCTGACCACAAACCTATTTCAGTTCTAATGCTACTGTGGAGTGTTATATGCCATGGCTAGCTTGCACAATGTTCTTCACTGAAGGCTGCCACTGTACAAGGATATGGAAGTCAAACAACTAGACGACAGAACAAGCAGAACAATCTTGATCACCCACTTGAGGTCACTAGTTTGCACATGTACAAATGGTTTTCTTGATCAATATGAGGGGCACAAAAGCAGTCCTCCTCTTTGTCCCTTGACTTCTCTGAAGGATCAGACCCCATCACCTACCAGTAAACCATACTGTGCTATTTTCATAAAATGCTGAATCTACAGGGTACATTGTTGTAGTAGTAGTAGTAGTAGTAGTGGTGGTGGTGGTAGTAGTAGAGGTACGTTGAAGTGGGAGGGATCAGGGTAAGCAGAAGGAAGGTGTGGTGGTGGTAATGATGATGGTGGCAGGGGGTGCTGTTTGTCACAGCTCTGGCAGCAGGAGGAGAGGTTTTTTTTGTTGCAATTGCAGAGCGAGCATCCCTAGGGCAGTACCTGCTCCTCCCGGAGAGCCTGTGTCCTTTTGGCTTTGCTCTGCCGGTAATACTCCATGATCATCATGGCTGCATAGATCTTCCCCACCGTCAGGTCTGTCGCTGCTGAGAAAAGGACAAGTTACCCTGCACGATTAGACGGGGTGAGATGGACCCTGAGCGGAGGGGATGGGAGTGGGGAAAAGAGCATGCACACAGAGACACGTACGGACACACACGGACACAGAGCCGATAGTCTTTTCACAAACAGACCCTGCTTTTAAATCACATTTCCTTTCTTTTTTACAGTGTTGCCTTGCTTATTCTTAAAACAGTAAGGACACAAGGCCATTTTCACTATGAAGCTAATAGTCTGTCAGCAGTTAGGAATAGTAATACCCATCAAACCACTAAGGCTGTTTTATGCTATTTGGCATTCTGGAGCTGATTTTTTTGCTCTGTTTACAGGAAATGTAGAGACCAGTGACTACAATGGTAAAACATTGAGCTTCATAAGGTAAAAGAGTGTGAAAGAAAGATTGATTAGATTAACGTGCTGCATCTTCACAGGGGAATAGCCAAGAGAAAACATTTTTATAACCGCATGTGATACAGTCACCCATAATGAACACACTCTAGCTAAAAAAAATTAATGGCCTTTCTTTAATTTTGAAAACTGTGGCTAAACTTACACTGGGCCAATTTTGCTAGTAAAAAGCATCAAGCTGCTGCAGTGTCTTGTGCAGTGTAGTGCTTCATTTGTACATTTTCCATTAAAAAAAAGAAAAATAATATTTTTTTGTTTTTTTTGTTTACATTTTCATCACTGTATATGCCTTACAAATATGGCTGATATTAATCTGATATTTTAACATCAAGGTGCTCAGCCAGCACTGAGACACCTGCTCATTACATCAGTGCCTATCTCTTGAGATGCACAGCCAGCCTTCTGGAGTGAACCCTGAACAAACCCTGGAGTGAAAAGACTTCTATAGAGGTTATTTCTATAGTGAGGCACCCTCTGATCTCAGGCCCGGAAGGATGGGAGTGGGCCCACACAGGACCGTTGGGTGATTGGGGGGGCTGGGGTGTCACTGAAGGTGTGCTGAGGCTGAGGGACTGTGCGGGGGAATGCACCGGTTGGTCTTGGTTTCCATTAGCAACGTGATTGGTGCTCTCAAGTGTCCTGTGGAACACTTCCTTTTAGTTTAAGTGAACGTGTGGCCATGTGCTGGGAGTTGGATCTGGTGGTTGTGATTCTGCTTCAAGGCATGCTATGGTTTCTGTTAATGCCCTCACATACTTAATCTCGCAAAGATACTGTATCATGTAAAACAGTTTTGGGGGTTTGTTTTGTTGTACTGTATGTGTGTGCGTGTGTGTGTGTGTGTGCTGGATGGCTAACGGGATGTGTTAGCGTGAAGGTGTGGGACACCGTGCCTGTGAGGCTCTGTTGTAAATGAGGCAGGGGCGAGTCCTGGTTCATCAGAGGGTGCTGAGCAGTGAGTGAGGCTGGCTGAGAAAGAAGCTTTCCTCTGGTGAGAACATAAGGTGGTTCGGATGGACAAACCCTTGTCTGCCACTTACACTTGTGGGGAGTGACCAGCAAGTCCAGGGTCTTCTGAGAGAGATTGGGCCAAATCGCCATCATCTCCTTCCGTAGCTCAGAGTCCATCTGATGCTTGTCCACACCCCCTGAACACACACATACGCACATGCGCCCACGTATACAAGTGCGCATACACACATACCCCATATACATACACGCACAGGCATCGAGTCATAACAATGCAGAAACACACACACACACACACACAAACGCATGCGTACAGGTTCAAATATTCACGCAGCCAAAGACCAAAGGTCAGTCAGACACATTAACACACATACACAAACACGCACACACATACACACAAAAAACATTTCTTCATTAAAAGAGGTTGTGACACATGGGCTCACCTACCACAACTGAAGTGCATGGAGCACCATGATGACACACAACAACAGATCCTATAGTGACTTGACAATCAGTGGCAACCAGGCTGTGGGGAATTTTTTTTGCCACCGGTGCGGTCACAGACCGCCAACCTGAACCATGCTGGGGAAGTTGATATAAAGTGTAGACTGTGTTGAAACATAAGGACAGTTCATTGGCTTGTTAACAAAACAGATGGTTTATCTCAAAAGGGACATGCCTAAAACAAGACGCGATGAAAAACCAAAAACAATTCTGTTCACTCTCTCACTCTCCCAGGTGCAGTTCCCAAGGCTTGACTCAGAGTCGTGAAGGGATGGACATAACATTCCTAATGCAGAGTGGTTTGAGCCAGTTCAGGTTTTAGCACAAAAAGTTGGTGGTTAGTCTACTGGTGGTTAGTCTTTTTAGTTTTGTGTGTGGCTTTTCCACTTTTAAATATATTGTACAAAACATCACATGACATCTCAGCATGAGAAGAAAAGAGAAAATAAGAGAAAATGTGTGGGGAAAAAAACCCCATTTCATTTATTTTCTGTTCGCCCGGAGTGACAGTTGGTATTACACTTGTGGAATCCTTGCAATGGGTGTGGGAACTGTAGGACCCCTATGCACCAGTTCAGAACTGCGTCGGGCGCATCAGAGACCCAGAGACTCTGGGGGAGTCTACCTCACTAATGCACAGATTCACTCCTTGCAGTTCCAGCTACTCTGCACTGGCCGCTGGAAAAGTCAGAATGGCACAATTTTGATTAATGTAAAAAAAAAAGGCAAAACACAACGGATACACTCTGAAGGAGGACACACCTAACAGACAATGACAAAGAGAGAGATAGAGGTAGAGAAAGGACAAAAAGTAACAAAGGGGCTCCAAACCTTCCATACCCTTGGCAATCTTGATGTCCAGCGCCGTGCGGATTAAGGCCATGAGGGTGGAGTTAAAGTGAACCGAGTTGTTGTCGGCAACCGGCAAATCCATCCGCAACAGTCTCTGTGGAAAACCAATCAGGGAAGGTGAGCGGGCACACCCGAGGAAGGGGGTGTGTTCTGAATCTTCAGGAAGAAGTTAGGGAGTGGGAAAGGAGGGGGAGGAAGGGGGAGCTCTATGGCTGTTCCTAGTCTGACTGGATGAGGGTTGACTGGTCTTGTCTGTCTGTCTGTCTGTCTGTCTGTCTGTCTGTCTGTCTGTCTGTCAGCATTGCCACAGTTTCTTGTTTGTGTTTAAGGAAGATGTAGAGGTAGATCGACAAGTCTCTCTCTCAGAGTTGGAGAGGGGATTTCAAACAGACACTGTGACCTTCCATTGAATATCGCTTCAAGTACAAGTATGTCTGTGAGAGCCAAGAATACCAACATAATCAATCTTTTTATATCATTAAAACCCAATAGCTTATTTACTGCAAGAATATGTGTGCATGCCCATATGTGTGTGTGTGGGTACAGATAAAGTAATGGCACCGTTATTGGGGATCTCACGGACAGAGCAGGGTCACAACACTAACATACACAACAGCAAACCTAGAAGTTTGGGGAGAGTCAGAGAGTGGTGGATGAGGGCTGTAGCTATAGAGCTCCCCCTGATGGAGGTTCACAGCAATGATTCCCCCTCAAAATGGGGTCGATAAATAGATAAATGAATTCAGTGATTTTTGTAGGTCATTGTCTTTATTTATCATTTATCTTCCTCTGGTTAACTTGTTTTAAAGAGCAACTGGGCACTCACAATAACAAGCACATGGCATTTTGTTTGTTCAGGCCAGGCGTTCCACATGTGAGCACAGGCCGCCATTCCGGTCACCACGGCAACAATCCCAGCCATGCAGCAGCCAATGCCAGGCTGTCATGCAGCATGCAACTTTCACACACAGACATTCCTCACAGGACAAGCAGCCATGCGGCCATTACACAGAAAGCATCGTCTGTCTGCTTTTCTATAGTAGTTGTTGTTAGCTTTAAACACACTGTCACTGAGACTTGCTGGGCTGTGACATTAAAATGCATAAAAAATAAAATGAAAAAATGAAAGTACTGTCCAGACTTTCTGATATCTGTAAACAGGTGCAACCTACAGGGCTGGATAAGAGCAGCATTCCCCGAAAAAAGGTTTGGCTAACCAGATTTTTGGTAGGTGGGCACAGGTGAAGCATAACAGTTATGTTATGCTGGAAAGCTATAAGTTAAGTATACAAAACAGGTGGACAGAATGTCTCACTAACAAAAATAAAGAGGGAAGGGTATGATGTGATTGGCGTTGACAGCATTTTGAAGCAAAAAAGGAGTATAAAAAAAGGGTATAGACCAAGAGAAATGATATACATACAATATATGCTATATATATATATATATATACACTACCGGTAAAAAGTTTTAGAACACCCTCATTTTTCCAGTTTTTAGTGAAATTTAAGCAGTTCAAGTCCAGTCAATAACCTGAAATGGTACAAAGGTAAGCGGTAAACTGCCAGAGGTCAAAAAAAAGTTTAGGTTACCAAAAACTGAAAAATAATGTACATTTCAGAGTTATAAAAAAAGGCCCTTTTCAGGGAACAAGTAATGGGTTAACAATTTACAGCTGTTCTGCAGCAATGGAATTAAATTAAGCCTTGAAAGTTGATGCAAACAATTCCTACAGGTGTCCCAACCTTTGTTGATCACTTACAAACCCTCTGTCTGTATAAAAGCAGTGTTGGAACAGACTGTGTTACTGCACCCTCAATATTTGGACAATATTGCACTGCAGGAAGTAGTATATTGCTATCATAATGGTGAGAAAAAGGCAATGAACAAAGGAAGACAGACAGACCATTATAACCCTTAAAAGTGTAGGTCTTTCCTTTAGAGAGATTGCAAAGAAGGCCAAGGTGTCAGTAAGTACAGTTTCCTTACACCATCAAAAGGCACTTGGAAACTGGAGGAAGCTTTGACAGGAAGAGGTCTGGCAGACCCAAAGCCACAATAAAATCAGAAGACAAGTTTATGAGAGTAAACAGCTTGCGTAATAGGCGGCTCACAGGACAACAGCTTCAAGCACAGCTTAACACTGGTCAAAGTAAGGAAGTCTCAGTTTCAACTGTGAAGAGAAGACTTTGAGCTGCAGGTAAAGAAATAAGAAAAAGAGGCTTGCCTGGGCCATGAAGCACTACCAGTAGACTACTGAAGACTGGAAGAAGGTCTTATGGACCGATTAATCAAAATGTAAAATCTTCGGTTCATCACGCAGGGTTTTTTTAAGCTGTCGAGTAGGCGAAAGGATGGTTCCTCGGTGTGTGACACCAACTGTCAAACATGGAGGAGGAAGCGTGATGGTCTGGGGCTCTTTTGCTGGATCCAGACGACTTGCACAGAGTGACTGGCACCCTGAACTAAAAGGGCTACCACAGAATTTTGCAGCGCCATGCAATACCCTCTGGTCTACGCCTAGTTGGTCAGGGGTTCATCCTACAGCAAGATAATGACCCAAAACATACCTCCAGGCTATGTCAGAACTACCTTAGAAGTAAAGAACAAGACGGTAGGCTTCAAATCATGGAATGGCCAGCACAGTCTCCAGACTTCAACCCCATCGAGCTGGTTTGGGTTGAACATTTGTGGGAACTTCTGCAACAGTGTTGGAAAGAACTTTCCGAACAACATTTGATTTCCATTGTAGAAAGAATGCCACGAGTGTGTTTGGCTGTTATATCTGTCAAAAAATTGTATTAAATTTTGTTAAACAAAACAATTCCATGATTAAGTACATTGAAACATTAAACTGCGTAAATTTCAATAAAAACTGGGAAAATGGGGGTGTTCTAAAACTTTTGTCCGGTAGTGTATATATATATATGTACATAGAGAGGAGAGAGAGAGAGAGAGAGAGAGAGAGAGAGAGAGAGAGAGAGAGAGAGAGAGAGAGAGAGAGAGAGAGAGAGAGAGAGAGAGAGAGAGAGAGAGAGAGAGAGAGACAGAGAGAGAGAGAGAGAGAGACAGAGAGAGAGAAGGAAGTTAAACAAAAATAATAACAGAAAAGATCTACCACCAAACAAGCTGGTCATGTCCAATACACAGCAATCCTGCCTGAAGCCCCTACTGGCTTGGCTAAAGGAAGAAGACTGAGAGTGAGTTGGTATGCACTTGAAGGCAGTGCCACTGTACATTGTTCTCAGACAGGGTGAGACTTTTTGTGGGGGGGGGTGTTACAATTCCAGTAGAGGTAGTGAGGACGTAATGGTGAATGGGGTCGGGGACTCACGTGTCCATGGTCGTTACATGGGGAGAAGCCAGTACAGACGGCGTGATGATCTCTATGCGTGTGAGTTTTTACTGTCCAATTGATATGGGGTCACCAAAATGGGAACAGAAACCCAAGGGGGGGGGCATAGATTAGGAGGAGGGGCGTGGTTTGGGTGGAGGGGTTATGTCAGGAGACACTTCGGGAGGGAGGCTGGTAGGACCAGAGAGAGAAGAGGAAAATAAGTTTCAAGAAAGAAAAGGAGAGGAGAGTTGGAGTGCGGGAGAGGAGAAGACATGAAAGGAACAGGACCTAAGTAGAGAGAGGAAAGGAAAGGGGGGCAGGAGGAGAAAAGATAGGAGTAAGAGGTAGGTAAGCTAGAGGCAGGGGACAGGTGAGAGCAGGTGGTATGAGAGGAGAGAGGAAAGGAGGAAGAGGGGAAATAGAGAGTTAATAAATTATAAGATAAGGGAGAGAGAGAGATAGCTGAGGTACTGTATGATTGCAGTCAGGGGTAGGGACATTAATAACGTGTGCATAGGGGCACATGTGTGTGTGTGTAAGGCCCCTCTACCTCCACACAAGACAATGCAATTGGCATATAAAGTGGGGCACTTCCCCGTGAATGGAACTGAGGGGGCTACGCATCTGCAGAGTGATGTCAGTCTGGGAACCAGGACAGTTATGTGTGGAGCAGCAGATGGTTCCAGCAGCTTTGGCTCTCACACACAGACACAGTCACCCCCATTCCCTGCAGTCTGGAGTATCAACTGCAGGCATGACAACCCCAGCATAGTCCCAACAGCCCTGCTGCCACCACCCACCAGCTGAGAGAGAGAACGAGAAAGCGGGAGTGAGGAAAGGATAGAAACAGAGGGAAAGGATGACAGGGGAACAGAAAGGGCAAGAATGAGAGGATGGTGATAGTTGCAGAAAGTAAAAAAAGTCGCTAAGTGAGAAAGATAGCGAGTGACATTAAGTTAGGACAAGTATGCTTCTGAAGAGGTCTCCTGTCCCATGGTCTCTGGAGCTCATAGCGACAGGTCTGGGGATGGACATTGGCACAGCAGGGTGAGGTGTAACTGTGGGCACTACTGCTTGCCCGAGCAGAGTTCATGTCCCCATTTTTCCCCTGCCCCCTTGCTGAACATCTGTCCGATTTCAGGGGGGTTTTTGGGTTACCACCCATGTGGTAATAATAAGTTCTACCTCAACACAAGGAGGGACAACATGGGGGGTCAAAAGGAGATCCCAGTAGTCACGAGCGCGGCTACTGAGATACTAAAAGCAAGGTCACACAGAGAGAGGGAGAGAGCGCCCCCTATACCCATGCCTTTTTAAGAGCCTCAGTGTGGTCCAACTGTTGGGATGAGGGAGACTGAATAAGTATGAGGAGGAGAGGTGTGATTGGGGGAGGGGGGTCGGAAGACAGCACACTCTTGAATTCCTGCCACAGCTCTGCTCACGAGACATCTCACTGAACCCTGGATGCTCTGGCCTCTCCACTCGGGGCACGGTGCTCTTCAGCCAAAAAAAGATTAATCTGCTGGAGAGCGTGAGGGTTGCAACTGACGCCCCCCGGAAGCGGAGCAGGCATAGGGGGGATGGGTCCTGAGGGATGAGAGTTCTGGACTGATGGCAGATTCCAGGGTGATGGACCAGACCCCTAAGCGTGCTGTAGTCAACCCCCCTCCAAACCAGCCTCACATGCCTTCTGGCAAAGGGTACCCTTATGCCGCACTCTCGCTCCACCTTCTCCTCTTCCATGAAGACAGCATAGGGGCAAAGACAGCACATTTGCCAAAGCCCCTCCCCCTGCTCCAACTCCTGAGACTTGCTTCTTACCCCTGGTTTATGACCTCATCCCTGTCTGTTAGGGGGTCTGAACGCAACCAGACAACTGAAACCGGGGCATTACAGAGCCGTAGAGAGGGGCGGCTGCAGACAGTGTATCTCAATTAGCCGAGAGCCAGACAGGCACAGTGGGAGTGAAAGAGAGGGGTGGTGATGGCGGTGCTGTGGAGCAGGAGAAGTGGGGGGGCAGTCCAAGAGGAAAGGTAGACATGCAGAAGGGAGGTTTAGAGGACTGGAAACAGGATGTAAAGAGGAGGAAGCGGAAACAGATTAGAACTGCATTGACAGAAGAAACAAAGGAACAGGTGGAAAAGTTAAAGGCTACAGATTTCATATTGGATTTAAGTTGGCAAGAGGTAGCTAGACTCCTGAAGATTATAGTCACTGTTTTCTGTCATTGTTGCACTTGTTAGAACCTTTATTACAGCTACTAATTTACTGAAGTATAGCTATTTATTTCAATTATTTCAATTTGTTTGTAAATCTTTTCCTGGGAGAAAAAAAAGCTTTTATTGGAACTTCTCATTCATCAGCATCTGCCCAACCAAGAGGGACTGGTGTGTGCATGGTGTGTGTGTGTGTGTGCGCAAGAGGTGAGAAACAGAGACCTGGTCTATATGCGTGTGTGAAACCTCACTACAGCGCCATCCACAGGAAGGAGAGACTCGGAGGACTGAAGACACAGACAGCCCTTCCCAGCCCATCTGCGCACGCAGGTTAGCGTCAGTGTGTGTGCTCCCCGTGGCGCAGTGCATTTGTGCACAGTAAGAGCATGGCTATTAATGGAGTCATTCACGTCCATAGCTTTTATATGTTGAAGGTCGTTTTGGCTGCTGCTTCAGCAAGTGCAGGAATGAGCATGGTTTTACCTCAAAAAGATGGGACAGGAAGATAGAAAACATTTGCTTTAATGCATTTTTTTCTTGAAGTAAAACACAATTACGATGCAAGATTTCAATATACCTAAATATAAGATTTGTTGCAAAGCTACTGTGTATGCATTGTGTTGAGTCTGTATCCCTGCTCTGGCTCATTGGACTAGAAGAGTGTTTTCAACAGTGAGTATGGAGGGCGCCTCCATCACGCATGTTCATTTGTCATAGTTTTTTTGCGGTGCAGAAAAGCGGAGAAGGTCACCCCCGTTCCCCCCCTCCTGTGGATAGGTCTATCAGCTGGCTAACCCTAAACAACCACCCCACCCCATGACCCACCAATCCCCACCCCCACCCAACCCCAACAGCGCTCCCCTCCGTTTAAAATTAAAAAACACCAACACTACAGACACAGCGCTGCCCCTCAGGGTCCTTCTACCTTGTAGGCAACCCGTGCTGGGCATTTCTTCCCCAGTCCTAATGGCGGTGACATGTGCCTGAGCATCTGATACATATCACTGTAACTGATCCTGCCACTGCAGGGCCCAGAAACAAGGAGGGAAAAAACAAGAAGGAGAAGTATATGGCATATAAAATAAAATCATAAATGAAACAAAACAAAACAAAAAAAAGAACAAACAAAAAAGCAAGAGTTATTTGCGTTGGCTGGTAAAAAGAGATTAAAAGATTGAGCTGATCTGACGTTTCTGTAGGTAGTACAGGTCTTGGGGGGGATTTTTTAAATATTAAAACACAATTCTATGCAAGTTGGTCCCATTGCATAGAACAGCAGGGAGCTTTGAACAGGCAAAAAGCTCCGCTGCTGGTTGGTACAATGGCAGTTATGTCAATGCAGTTTCTGTCCCTCCCCCCCCAGAACAATGCACGCTACAAAACCCATTGTGCCTAGCCGTGGCTATACAGCAAGCAAAAAAATAAAATAAAATGGTTGATTGTTTTTTATTCTTAATTCTCAGGGTGATATATTTTTTGTTGTTTCGTTCATTAGTGCACCTCATGCTTCTTTAGGTGTCTGCATTGTCCTGCACATTCTCGTTTCAAATCAGAATGCATTAGAAATGGTTAAAGAAAAAAGTTTAAAAAAAGAAAGAAAGAAAGAAAGCAACATTCATTCCAGTTTGGATGCTAGCAGGTGGTTAGGGTTTTAGTGGAATTCAAACCTTGCAGGCCACCCTATGAGGACATTTCTTTCCTAAGCCCAGAGGGGGGTCGATTACTCGCAATAAACTGTACATGTCCTTATAATGAATGCGGCCGCTGAAAAAAGAATACAGGGAGTTAGAGCAGACCACGCACAACAGAGAAACAGTCGGAAGAGAAACACAGAAATGGCAAAGAGGCCAAACAGGTTTGATGATATTGTGCTTCACCCTTGGAGCCTTGGAGCCTCAGTCATAGCCTGCTGTGTCACTGCAGTCTTCATAATCCCCCCCACCAACCCAAAGCTAAGAGTCTCACAAGAGTATCTGAACATACACAGACCTCTTCACCCTGCTACATCTATCAAACCTGCTGCAATTGCTCTCCTCAGTTCACCTCCACCTCAGCAATAGATACAGAATTGCCCATTTAGAACAATCAATCATTTTTGAAGCATGTCTATTCAGTCCCTGACCAATATATCACCGTGAACATAAGTACATCTCACTCTGGACCCTTTCCTAAGTAAATCAAAGTAACTTCTGTAATACAACTAAAATGCTATGCCTCTTGAATGTGCCCATACCACTCACATACTCATATGATACTGATACTCACTGCCAATGAGCTCGTCCAAGCAGGTGAATATCTGTCCCTATTTGTCTTTTCCTCCCCAGGTCTCTCTCCCTCACCAATCCCTAATTCTATACAAAGCATTTCAGTCTCAATTTAAATGCTATGGTCATTAAGGATGGTAACCAGCAACAATACCAAGCAGATTAAATGTTTTTGTTGTTTTTACTTTGAAAGTGCTTGGCCTTTATGTTCAACACATTCTGTTCCATGTTACATCCTTTCCCTATATCTTCCTCTCCTCCCTCTTTTTCTTGCTTTCTCTCAATCCTTCTCTACCCTGCTGTTGCTCACTATTGCCCCCTACAGTACAGACTCCAGCAGAGCACTTGGGTGACAGGCACTGGAATACAGATACCAGGAAACTTATGGTGCTTGGAGGGGCACAGTAAGTTTTTTTTGCCAGTATACAGATTCCAGAGGGGGGAAGCACTCACAGACGGTTAGAGGGTTGGTGGCCAGGAGAGGCTAGAAGCTGTATATCTCACATGATCCCATGTATCTGCTCTAAGTGCCCTTTCTGTGAGAACACTGCCTCACTCACAGACAGTTAGAGGGTTGGTGGCTTGCTTAGAGCCAGGAGAGGCTAGAAGCTGTATATCTCACATGATCCCATGTATCTGCTCTAAGTGCCCTTTCTGTGAGAACACTGCCTCACTCACAGGTGCTAAACTTGGATGGCCAAAAGGGCAATTAGCCACTGTATTTAGGGACCTAATAAATGCTGATGGAGTAAAGTAAATAAAAGAGATGCTATTGTAAGAGAGTAAAATAGTTATAATTCAGTGTTTGTTTGGTAATATCCGTGAACACATTAGTGTGTGTGACCACGTTTGTGTGTGTGCGGGTGTGTGCACGAATGAGTGTGAGTGTGCATGTTCATGTGCATGTGCGTACGCACATGTATGTGTGGGGCAGTACAGAAAGAGGACAGGAGACAATGTGGTAAATGTGAGGGTATACCTGCACTGGTGGTCCTTACTCATCCTCATTGGTTGTTAAAGTGTGTGTGATGTATGCCCACATGTGTATTTCACTGTGTCTCAAGGTGTATGTACAGTATATGTTTGTATCAATGTGTGCAGATGTAAAAATACACAGGACAAGGTGTGTCTGTCAGTATAGTTTGTGCAGCACAGTATCAGTGTGTATCAGGACTGTTTGTCAGTATGTGTACAGTATCAGTGTGTATCAGGGGTTTGTGTCAGTATGTGTACAGTATCAGTGTGTTTTATGTGTCCGTATGTGTAAAGTATTAGTGTGTATAGAGTGTGTCAGTATGTGTACAGTACCAGTGTGTATAGAGAGTGTTTCAGTATATGTACAGTATCAGTATGTATAGAGTGTGTCAGCATGTACATAGTATCAGTGTGTATAGTGTGTCAGTATGTGTACAGTATCAGTGTGTATAGAGTGCGTGTCAGCATGTGTACAGTATTAGTGTGTAAATAGTGTGTGTGTCAGTATGTGTACAGTATCAGTGTCTATAGAGAGTGTCAGTATGTGTACAGTATCAGTGTGTGTCAGGAATGTGTGTCAGTATGTGTACAGTATAAGTGAGTATAGAGAGTGTGTCAGTATGTGTACAGTGTCAGTGTGTGTCAGGACGGTGTGCCGGTATGTGTACAGGATCAGTGTGTATAGAGTGCGTGTCAGTATGTGTACAGTATCAGTGTGTATAGAGAGTGTGTCACTATGTGTATAGTATCAGTGTGTATCAGGAGTGTGTGCGAGGATGTGTACAGTACCAGTGTGTATAGAGAGTGTGTCAGCATGTGAACATTTTCAGTGTGTATACAGAGTGTGTCAGATGTGTGTGTCAGTATGTGTACAATATCAGTGTGTATCAGGAGTGTGTGTCAGTATGTGTACAGAATTAGTGTGTATAGAGAGTGTCAGTAATTGTATAGTATCAGTGTGTATCAGGAGTGTGTGCCAGTCTGCGTACAGTATCAGTGTATATAGAGAAAGTGTCAGTATGTGCATAGTATCAGTGGGTATAGAGTGTGCCAGTATGTGTACAGACAATGTGTCAGTATGTGTACAGTATCTGTGTGTATAGAGTGTGAGTCAGTATATGTACAGTATTAGTGTGCATCAGGAGTGTGTGTAAGTATGGGTACAGTATCAGTGTGTACAGAGTGTGTCAGTATTTGTATAGTATCAGTGTGTATAGAGAGTGTGTCAGTACATGCATAGTTTCAGTGTGTATAGAGAGTGTGTCAGTATGTGTACAGTATCAGTGTCTATAGTGTGTCAGTATATGTATAGTATCAGTGTGTACCAGGAGTGTTTGTCAGTATATGTACAGTAACAGTGTGTATCAGGACTGTGTGTCAGTATGGGTACAGTATCGGACTGTGTGTCAGTATTTGCACTGTGACTCACCAGGCAGCTGGATCATACTCTGCCCAAATTCGGACATACTCGTCCAGGTGGTGAGGCCCCAAAATAGAGGAGTCTCTTGTCAGATACTCAAAGTTGTCCATGATGACAGCCACAAACAGGTTCAACATCTACACACACAAAAAGACGGGGAAGAGACATCAATACAGCTGGACCAAAACAGAATGTATTACAATGAAAACTTGTGTGATTAAAACTGGGGGAATATTTCACTGGAGAGCCGTGGGAATGTCTGTACTTGATGTAGTGTATGTGTGGAAGCTGAGTAAGTCAGCAGTGAGAGTAACCATGGAACAACAAGAGGCACAGTGGGTTACACCAAAACAGTACCACATTGTTGATATATTATTTGCAAAATTATAGTTATTCATATATAGTTATATTGTTATTTAATTCCTAGTGATGGCAGTCATAGTCTGGCCCGCGTTAACCTATTGGGCAACATGGGCTGCAGCCCTGGGCCCCGGCCACTAGGGGGCCCCGGGAATAGTAGATTACTTTAGGCCTACATTGAATTTTTGAATACGGTTTTATGGTGTTTTGACTGTTACTGTACATTTTGGTCCACTTTCCCACCTGTAGTAGTCCACATTGTCCTGTCGCAACAATCAGTGTCAGTGACAATGTGTTTGTATAGTCTGTTCCCTTTTGCATAAGGACGGCTTTGTCTCGGGAGCTCGATTCTACAAGTGGAAATCGCCGTTGGTCCAACTCGGTGTGTCGGAGGACATTCATCTGTTGCTGTAGCGTCACGAGCATAGGTAAACCTGTCGCGCGGCGCAATTGACCCTTCGCTAAACCACGCCCCGAAACGCAGACTGGCCAATCACAGCACAGTATCTGACAGACTCCGACAGAAGTCCGACAGTTTTTTGCTGCACTCCATTGACTTTTACGGAAAAATTTGAGATTTTCTTCATCTTCGAGCTGGTTTTGTGGATTTTTAGCTAATTATGGTTAAACGTTGTGCCTGGGGCACTTGTAACAGTGACACTCGTTACCCAGAGAGGTTGGAAGGATGTTTTTTTCCTTTACAAAACCAAAATCAAATCCTGAAAAGTGTTAGCCAGCTAAGCTAACGTGGCTACGGTCTGGATATACAGCTCCGGGTTGCAACGTTGGTAAAGTTAGACTAAATGTTAGCTTTGTTATTTGTGATCCAGCCAGCTTGCTAACGTTAAGATGTTACAGTCAAGCTCTAAAAAACCTGTGGGTAATGTTACCTTGATGTCAAAATGTAATACTATTTTTTCATTACTATTTCAGCACTTTGTCAATGGGAAGCCCAGTCCCGAGTACCCAAATCTTGTGGAGGACTGGGCTGACACACTGCTGATATTTTTTGCTTTACAGAGGTCCAGGGTATAGAGCTACCTGTGGAGCTAACCAGAGTAATGTCGTTACAGCACACTATAGGCTACTAATGTTACGTTAGTTAGCTAATGCTAGCTAACTTACTACTGAATGTAACATTATATAGGCCTACTGCTTTTGCTTTTTAATTATTGTAATAGTGAATAGAGACCTACCCAGCTTTACAGGAACAGTGTTGCTCCTTAATGTCGTTGTCCTCTGTCTCAATCGCCAGGTGATGCGGTGGTTCACTTTTACTCTGATCTGTAGGCTTTCGCTTCTATCTTAATTTTTTTAACGTCATTTTGTTGCTGAGTCAGTGTGATATCTTGAATATAACCTTCAAATGCATATTGTAGACCTTTCTGTCTGCTTCTATCTGAAATCGCTTTTTCTATTTTCCAAAAATTGGACAATATTTCTCCAGGGAGTACAGTTAGCGACAGTGGGAGCGCCATGCTGGCTCCGAAAGCTTGACGGACTTAGCAACAGTAACTAAGGGGGGTGTGGTTTAGCAAAGGGTCAATTACGTCGCTACATGTATGCACGCTGTCGTTCTGCTTTAGTGAAATTAGAAAATGACCTATGTCAATTTCACGTGCGATAACATTTTGATACTTTAGTTGCTGAAATTGGCGAGAGAAACGCACTTAGCTAGAGCTATAACCTGAGATGTCCAACCAGAAAGTAATAAATTACTATTTATAACGGGGTTCGCTGCAAAAAACGATGTTGTAGCCTATTGCCCCCAAGCAACCACCATTTTATAACTGTCAACAAACTATTTCAGGTAAATTCATCTTAATTCGAGTTCGACTGAAGAAAACTAAGTGGGCTAATTTTGCATGACCGAATAGCTTAGTTGTGTTGCTAAGTAAGTAACGTTAGCTAGCTGAACAACAACAACGTAATTTAATAGCCTAATGTACTCTAGCAAGTTGGCCTGTAATTTGTAGCAATGTTTGGACAAAAGTATTTTTTAAAAGCCAGTATAAACTTAAATTATGTCAAGTTTGCTGTATACATTTGCATTTATTGTAGATGCAGGTGTTAATGCTACATGTTGAAATTTAAACGGTAGCTCAATTAACTTACACAAAGTATGATACTTCGTCCTATAGGTGAGTAACATTAAATCATTTATATCAATGCTTGTTTTGTTGGTGCTAGTGGTTGAACGTGAAGTGTATTGTTTTGTGCATTGTCATTTGTGGTCAAATTTCTGGTTTGTAGGCCTACTTTGTACACTAGGCTACTACTCCCTTTCATTATCCTGCCATGCTGGGCAAGGTTGGTCATGACTTGAACTTGAACTCATGCGTTCGGGTAACAGATGTGAATATTTCGAGAGCACTGTAATATAAGAGTCGGTACTCTTTGACAGCTTTTAATACATTGCAACGTTCAAAGTTTTCAATTGTAGGTCTCATTCTGTAACATATTCACCATCTACTTCTGATATCCTTTGTCATAGGCCTATTTGTCGAATTTGCGGCATGTCTTTATCGTTGCCAGGCCTGGTCGCATCAATGTGCTTTTACTTTTCCAGTTGAAAATCGTGGACATAGGGCCCCGAGAGGTGTGTTAGCCCTGGGCCCAGGGGAGGCTTAACGCGGCCCTGGTCATAGTGGAAGTGATATAGGCTTGTTACTTTTGTTTGTTTGCTATTCCACAAGGTATTATTGTTTTACCTGAAGATATGACTTCTTGTTTTTTATTTGTTCCTCACTGATTTATTTCTGTTTATGCTTTGACAACATATGCCATTACAAATTTGGATTGAATTGAATCGAACTGAATTGAATTGAAATTAATAGGGCCCCTGGATGGCGTAATGGTAAAGGCACTCGCTCAGTGCAAGTTGCCCAGTGTGGCCAGGGTTTGGTCCCCCCAGCTGCACCAGTTCAGCTCTGGCCGGGAGTGCCGCTCGGGGACAGCAATTGGCTGTCTACCCCAAGGAGGGGGGGGATGAGCTTGCCGCATGCATAGAAAGCTTCTCTGGCTGTATCGGATTCACGGTCTGCGCTGAATGAGTTCTGTCTCGGAGGAGGTAGTTTGCCGTTCCTGCCACTACCGATACCAGAGTGGCCTTGCAGCGGGCTTGTAGGGGGAGGGGCTAGTTGAAATAATAGAGGGTACAATTGGCCACCAGATTGGGAGAAAAAATGGGGAAAAATGGGAAACTAAATTTAACTAAAAATAATATATATTTTTTTAAATTAATACAACTGTAATGAATTGAAATGAACTGAATTAAACTGAATTAAACTGAACTGAATCCTCACCAGGAAGGAGCAGAGAAAGATGAAGGAGACAAAATACAGGTAAGCAAATTCACTGCCGCACTCCGGCTCCTCGATGCCGGACCGAATGTCACAATCCTTTCCTCCCAGACATGACAGCATTATGTCATGCCACGCCTCCCCCGTTGCACTCCTGTCACACAAAGACACACACACCAATGTCACTGATCTGTAACACTGCTGACAATGGACATTTTGTGAGGACAGATCAGTAAGTACCCAGACAGCATATTCTTCTGCTAGTGCAGCCCGTAAGAGGAGCACACAGAGAGACCTTCACCAGACAGACACATACTGGCACATAGAAAGAGGCAAACACATACACACACATACCTGAAGAGTAACATGAGGGCCAGCAAAAAGGTCCTGAAGTTGTTGTGCTGGTTGATAGCACTCTCTCCATCCTCGTCAATCTTTATATTCCCAAAGAGCTGCAGAAACACCCTCACTCTCAGCATTTCACACTGGCATCATCACTGCACACTGTCATTATGATTGCATTAATACAGCACACATCCTTTATAGAATACATAATGAACAGGCCATCCAGTCCATCTAGGCTCATCATTTCCTAGTCTAAAGAATATCCAGTGCCGCATCAAGCCTGGACTTGAATACCTCAAGTGTTTCTGCCTCCACTACATGACCTGGCAAGCTGTTCCATGCATTTACATCTCCCTGTGTAAAACAATTACCTTTAACTCATTTCCAGCTCTTAATCTGCTAACTGAATTCAACCTAAACAATTGTTGGTAGTTTACTTTGTTAATCCCTTTTATTAATTTAAAAACCTCAATCAAACCCCCCTTTAGTCTCCTTTTGCTAAACTTGAATAGATTGAAGGCCAGATTTACTAAAGGATTGCGACTGCTTTTTGAACACAAAAGCAGTTGCTACACGGTCAGAATTTCTATGTGGGATTTACTAAATGGTTGCATTGGGTAAAATCGCTATTATGATGTAATAACAAATGCAGGCAGCTTTATTTTTATGAATACCTACAGACAGCTAAGCTAGAATTTTAAATATATATTCTATATAGCATACATATTGTTTATTAGAACTTGAAATTAAAATTATATGAAAAGACACAGGATTTCTATTGGCAAATCTGTCATCAGCTAGCAGTCAATATAAAAACACAGTTCTGAATTTGAACAATGATCTTATTGTGCGTATGTGGTCAGTAGTACAGAGTGATCTGTGGCCTTCACCCATCACAAGTTTAGTCGTGTCTATTCTTTATTATTATTCTAATATTCTTTCCCTGGTTGGACCACCGCCTGTTTCTATTCCTGCATTTTGTTGCAGGAAAGGTTTTCTTTTGGACGCTGCCTAACGTCACGCCATCTTTTCTTTACATCATCTACTGTTTGTTTTGTTATGCCTAATTAATTATTTATTTTGTGATTTATTTTACCTCGTTGACCATTACCACTATTATCCTGATCTGTACATTTAAGTTTTCTTTTTCTCGTGGTTCCCTCGCTACTTGTGCCTGGAATCCATTTCTTGGTGCATTATGATCTGGACGTGTAATTGTGCCATATTGTTTCTGACCGTTTTCTATGGGTGTCTCTTACCGCAAAATTGCAAATGAGGGCATTTCATTTCTTTGATTGTGTAATTAGAACTTGTCTTAGTAAATTGGTAATTAATGTATCATTATCTGCGACTGCAAAAATAGCTGCAACATAGCAAATAGTCATTGTGCTGCGACAAATTCCTTTGTAAATCTGTGCAACTGGCAAAGAGGCAGACTGCAGGCACCTGATCAATCAGAGCAGTTACTCTTGCACAGTTAGATGGGGACAGCTGACCAAACCACTACCTCCTTGGGGGACACTATGGCCAATAATGTGGTGTCCTGCAGGGCTGCTGGAATTGGCACAGGTATGATCAGTATTCCATAGCAGTCCGTGGGGACCAACGCTACACTGAAAACCAGTGCATTAGCAGGACAAGCCACCAGGAAGCCCATAAAAGTAGTTTTTTTAGAGAAGCACATGGGTGGGAAGTAATAAGAACATTGGCAGAGACACTGCAGTTAGGCATAAGGAATCTCAGTGTATCTATTCACGCACCTGCATCCCAATGATTGCGTATATGAAAAACAGCATAGCAATGAGCAGGCACACATACGGCAGTGCCTATGGGAAGAGGGAGACAGTTTTAAATGCTGCCATGCGGTCCCTGCACACACAAAAGTTTAAATAAAATATTCAATCACAACAATTTTCTGAACATAACTCATCAACATGTCTTGGGAGTTAAATATGTCTCAGCATCAGGTGACGACTGTGTTTTTATGTTTCAGTGTGTCAATATCTCAATGTTTCAATGTATCAGTGTCCTAGTGCATCAGTGTTTTGATGTCATTGTGTCAGCGCTGAGGTCTAAGCAGTGAAGCCAGTCCCTCAGTGTGTCAGTGTCAGTGCCTCAGCATGTCAGTGCTGAGGTTTCGGTACCTTGAAGGACTGGACGAAGGTCCACAGCAGGATGCGGATGGTCTCGCCCTGCCTGAGCAGCTTGATGAGACGAGCGGCCCTGAAGAGCCGCAGGAAACTGAGGTTTATGAAGTTGTTCTAAAAGGACAGTGTGTGACCAGAGAAGAGATGGACAGAGTGAGAAACAAGAGAGAGATAGAGGAAACAGACAGATAAAAAAGAGTGGAGATATAGAGTAAGAAAGATGAGTGATAAAGAAGACAACAACCAAACAAATCAAAGAGAAGGACATTTCCAAAGGAAGACAGGAGGTCCTACCACTCAAATTAAATTCAAATATCAGAAACAAATATAAATATAAGTCAAATCAAAAGCAAAGTTTGGCTTAAAAGGGTTTAAAAGAAACAAATTCAAATAAACAAAAAACATTTCAAAGAATCTAACCATCATCATCCAATTGGGAAGGTAAAGCAAACATTTTTTTAAAAGACAACCAAATGCACTGATCTTTGGGACAAGCAAGCCACACGGTATGGAGTCTGGCCAAAACATGCCAACACAGATACAGCACATACATGTAGCTGTCAGCGCTATTCAAAGGGCATTGGCAACCATGGTCCTGTGATACTCCATGGTAACCCTAACCCTAACCCTAAACTGTCACACATGAGGGGGCTGGAGGCTGATGTAGTGTGAAACAGTTAATATATATGTATAAATACACACACAACACATACACACTCATATATACTATATGTATATATATGTATATATATACACATACATATACACACATTGTATTTTTTTATAAAGCCAGTTAGACTCCAATGCATCGACATTGGATTAAAAAAAGGATACACCAATAGGCTCAAAATACACACAACACCCAGACAGTAAAAAACTGAATGTATAAAAACTGAACTCTATCAGAGGAAATCAAAGCATAGTGCAACAATCATTTGCACTTCCAAAAGTGCAAAAGGTTACATTATACATAATGGTAAACTATGGAAGTGACACAAATATCATAGTGCCTAGCAATTACTGTGATACAGCACACCTGATATAATGCAAACAATATCTCACTGGACTATTTACTGTTCCACTTAGTAAGAATGCACCAGTGTCCCTTACCACACCATCAGGGGGCACTGCAGCACAGCACAGGAGCTTGCAGGGGGAGGGTAGGTACATGCAAGTAGCTCCATTCCACAGCATGCAGACAATGGCATTGCAGTATCTGCACACAGAGGGTGGCTCTGACTCTCACAATGCTTGGGCGGTCACAGTGTGTGTATGTGGGAATAGAAGTGCTGGTGTCTATGTGTGTGTCAGTCAGTGTGTGTGTCAGTGCTCCAGGATGTCTGTGTGTGCTTCAGTGCTAGTGTGTCAGTATGCTCCAGTGGTGGGCCGTCAGGGCCTGCAAGGCCTTCTCTGCTGGCCTAAAAAATATCTGAATCACAGACTGATGTTAATTATATTTTTTCCATGAATACTTATTAAATAATTCCAAATGGTCTGTCCGCTTCCTTTCATAGCTTTTCCCCTGCTTGCGCTGCTTCCAGACGTGTATTTTCATATTAAAGCATTTAACCAATCACATTTCAGCCATCATTTGTTGCCAGGGTCAAAGAAATCTGCCTGGAGGCCTTCACAATCAGTTCTGCAGGCCCTGTAGCATAAAATAAGTGTTGATCAAACTGTTGCTTCAACCAATCAGATTTTGAGTTGGGGACACGAAGGCCTTCTAGAAGGCCTAGGTAACGTCAGCGTATTCACACCCTTTGATTGGATAGTCAGAGACTGTCTGACTATGATGTCATGTGATTGGTTAAATGCTTTAATATGAAAATACACGTCTGGAAGCAGCGCAAGCAGGGGAAAAGCTATGAAAGGAAGCGGACAGACCATTTGGAATTATTTAATAAGTATTCATGGACAAAATATAATTAACATCAGTCTGTGATTCAGACATTTGAGTGGACATTTTCAGCCCTAAAGCGAATTAAAACTTATGCCAGAAATACGACAGGGCAGGCTCGACTTTCAGCATTAGCTTCGATGGCGATAGAAAAGGACTTCTTGATGGAACTGAAACACACGGATAATCTGTACGACAGAGTAATTGAACTCTTTTTGAGGAAAGAAAGGAGGATGGATTTTGTGTACAAATAATACGGATTTTTGGTGAGTAAAATGTTGCTATTTTCCTAAATAATATTGCAATTTTATGAGGTTATTATTGATGCTTTTTATGTGTGTCGCAGCTGTAGCACCCCGGGTTTGTTTCTTCAGTAAAGGCATTTATTCTGGATACACGAGTTATCTATCTGCGATGCAACAGCAACGGGTGTCTGTTCGGTTTGTTTTTGCACTTTGTTTATTTATCTTTCTTCAGTCATGTTTCATTCTCGTTCTGTTCCCCGTCTGTCATTGTTCCTGTTCGAGTTCCTCTCCTTGTCTTGTCATGCACTTCGGGAAATTCTATGTTTCGTTTTTTTAGGGAGGAGGAGGAACGCATAACGAAATCTGCGTGCGAATAAAGCGGAACGTGAGAAGCGTACAGAGATAGGACGAGAGAGGATGACAGCGATAGTTATAAGCGTGAGATAATTAGTGATTAGTAGTGTTAGTAACTTAATCTAAATCCCTAATGTTAGTAGATTAGTTGGTTAGTACTATATACATCTAACTAATATATACAAAGTGTAATTAGAAAGTAAGAAGGAAGTAAAACGAGATTAGAAACGAAGACGGAAAAACCGAAACATATAATTTTCCGAAGTGCATGACAGAACGAGAATGAAACATGACTGAAGAAAGATAAATAAACAAAGTGCAAAAACAAACCGAACAGACACTCAAAACATAACAATAAGATTGTTGAGGGGTGGATTGATTCAGACGGAGCACTACTGAAGGCCTAGGTGTGAAATGCACGGCCCGCCACTGGTATGCTCCCTGCAACAGCATCAGAGTCGGGCCAGCGGCAGGCCAGCATTCACAAGCAACCTTTCATGTCCTTCTGGCTGGAAGATCTCCCCAGACATTCGAACCTCAGAGTGTTTGCAGGTTTTTGTTGCAAACAATGCACTACACCAGGTGATTTCAATTAGGTCCCCTCCTTGGATGAAGTGAGCTAATGAGTGAAATCACAGCAACAGCTCTATACCTGCATTCCTACAAAGCCTGGTCACTGTTTGTCTGTGTGTCTGTGTTTTTGTGCATACGTGTTTCCATGTGTGTGCACATACATGTAAATACATGTGTTCTATACATGTGTGCATGCACATGAGTGTGCATATGTATGTATAAGTGCATTTGTGTGCACACATATGTGAGTGTGTGTGTGTGTGTTTGCATGCATGCATGTGCATATATGTGCACTTATGCATATGTACACTACCGGTCAAAGGTTTTAGAACACCCCCATTTTCCAGTTTTTACTGAAATTTAAGCAGTTCAAGTCAAGTGATTAACCTGAAATGGTACAAAGGTAAGCGGTAAACTGCCAGAGGTATTAAAAAATAAAAAATAAAAAATAAAAAAAGAATAAAAAGTTTAGGTTACCAAAAACTGAAAAATAATGTCAATTTTAATAAAGGCCCTTTTCAGGGAACAAGTAATAGGTTAACGTGGGTTAACAGTGACTCTGTGCAAGTCGCCGACTCTGGATCCAACAAAAGAGCCCCAGACCATCACACTTCCTCCTCCATGTTTGACAGTTGGTGTCACACACCGAGGAAACATCCTTTTGCCTACTCGACGGCCTACAAAAACCTTTCAAAATGTAAAGATTTCAAATTTGGATTAATTGGTCCATAAGACCTTCTTCCAGTCTTCAATAGTCCACTGGTGGTGCTTCATGGTCCAGGCAAGCCCATTTTTCTTATTTTGCCATCTTAGCAATGGCTTTCTTACTGCCACTCGACCTGTCAAACCTGCAGCTCAAAGTCTTCTCTTCACAGTTGAAACCGAGATTTCCTTACTTCGACCAGTGTTAAGCTGTGCTTGAAGCTGTTGTCCTGTGAGCCGCCTATCACGCAAGCTGTTGACTCTCAGAAATTGTCTTCTGATTTTGTTGTGGCTTTGGGTCTGCCAGACCTCTTCCTGTCAGAGGTTAATCCAGTTTCCAAGTGCCTTTTGATGGTGTAGGAAACTACTCACTGCCAAAAAATGTACATTATTTTTCAGTTTTTGGTAACCTAAACTTTTTCCTTTAACCTCTGGCAGTTTACCACTTACCTTTGTACCATTTCAGGTTATACTGGACTTGAACTGCTTAAATTTCAGTAAAAACTGGAAAATGACAATGTTCTAAAACATATGAACGGTAGTGTATGTGTCTTGTCACAGAGAAAAGAGGTTCAATTATCAGGCAGGTGTGGGTTGAAGGTCACCAGACAGAAGCGCATGCACCATGGCCACATTGGGTAACAGATGCATTAGAGCTAAAAAAAAAAAAAAAGACAAACCAACCAGGCTCTACATGTAGATGTTGTAGATGAATGGTTTATATTGGCATTTTTGGGAGGGGAGTTGATTAACAACCAGTGTACAAGATTGGTTGGTATGGACACACAGACCAGTTCATGGATGGATACATGAGTTTTCATAGTGCATTTTGATTGGATGAATTTATCAGAAGGCGTCGGGCGCCAATAAAGCACAGTTTAAAGAAAGCATGTAAAAAGATAAAACAAGAAATAAATAATCATTATATATGTATTTTAACACGCTGATCAATCAAAAAATATGTTCACAGCTTAGGCATCCCCAATAGTCTGACCCAACAGCACTGATCAGAAAGAGATAGGCCAAGTTGGACCTGGCTCAGGCAAGGCAAGCAAACATATGGATGCTGCACGCAGGATATAATTACTGGGGCTGTCTGAGCGTGGTTGCATAATACTACACATTAGTAACATATAACTAACAATAATTCTGAACATTGCATACACATACACACACACTGACAAGAGGACATGACATTACAGTGCATGACATCATCATATCCAACAATGCATTTAAACTTTTCTGTTTCCAGACATGGCACTGGAGCTCAAGCCTCTAGCTACATCTGTGACCTCTGCTAAGTACTGTAGCTGCACTGCCAGATTCACCCTATACCACCCACCCTAACTGTAATAGTATACAATTAATAAAAGTAATTTATGTATTTATTTCCATCACTGTAATGTTGTGCTGCAGTTCTATATCATGATGCTGATTATTTGGGCTCCCCTGGTACGACCAATGCTTAATAAATAGCCTGTAACATTAGTTTGTCTTTAAGTTGTTATCCGTCTGGGTTCGAGGATGAAACACACACTGTAATGCAGTGGTTCTCAAACTCAGTCCTGGGGACTAACTGTGTATGCAGGTTTTTGTTACAGCCAATCTCTTGATCAGTTAAGGTTGTTGAAAACGTGTACATTCTACCATACCTTTTTCCTTAAACTTATTTTAACACAATGCAGGTTTGGCTTGTTGTCATTTGCTCTGTAATTAAACTCTTTATTTTCCACAAATAGCCTAGTTTCAGTGACCAGGTGTCACAATTAAAAAAATTAGGGCCCAACTGATTGAATCTGTCAGTCTTTAATTGAATCAATTAAAAAAGGTAACCCCTTTCTAAAGGAGGCATGTGCTGTATAGCACATTACAAAAAAATGAGATCATTAGTTGATCTGACTGATAAAAAATCCAGGCACGTGAATATGGGACATTTAGTGTTCATGGCATGCCAAGCTATTTCTGACATAATATGGCGCTAAGAGTGTAAATCAGGATTTAATAGAAATTAAACATGTCTAAGTGACTACAATTAGCAGCTAGTTATAATTCAGAGGTTGCAATTATGGTTGGAACAAAAACCAGCGTACACCCGTGTGTTGAGCTGCTATTGCATCAGCTGGACCTATCCAAAATTGAACAGATGCAGTTGCTGCCATTGGCCTGGTTTGTGGGGTGGCATGGGCTCTCTTCACGGAAAAGTCTACATTTCACATCCAACTATCAACACTGTCTTTTATTCAGAGATCTCCCTGTCTATGCCTATCTGACCTGACCTCATGTGTGACCTGTGACCAAGGACCAGGCTATTCACTGAACTAAGTGCCTTCACTAAGTGTCTGTGCTGGATTTTTGCATGCATACATGTGTTAGATTTATGTGTGTCTAGTGGATTTGTATGTGTGTCTGTGTTTGATATTCATGTGTGTGTTTAGGATTTTTAGGTCTGTGTTAGGGATGCTAATTTAAATACATTTCCTTGATCGATCGTCGCCCACGTTAACAAACAATTAATCATAATTATTAATTTTTTTAAGCAAAATGTAGAGTATGAGAGAAAAACTCAGATAAATACGGAAGTAACGTTAGCCGTGCTTAGCAAATTCAAACACGCTATTGTCAGGGGAGGTAATGTTAGGCTATACAAAATATAACAAAAATGTTTTGTTGTTGTAAATTGTTTCTTTTGTGAAATATTGCTAGATATATTTTATAAAATCAACAAGATTTTAACTGTGGTTTCAAAGGAATATTATTACACTCACTAGAGTTTGTGCTATTGGATAACTCCACTGTGCTGTGATACATAATCGTTAATTTGATATGCTTGTGTCAGTCTGCTTGTGTCTATGTGTCTGGGTTGTATTTCTGTGTGTCTGTGTGGCATTTCTGTGGTGTGTGGTATGAGGTGTCAGGGTGTCAGGGAGGGGGAAGCGGCTGCAGGTAGACTAGCTGAGCTGAGTGAGCTACCTGGTGGAACAGTAAAGTTAAACACATCCAAGACCGGGCTCTGGTGATTTTGCATCACTCAGTTCCATCGCCAGCCAGCCACACACCACACGCCAACTAAGACAATTACATAAGACTTTTCGAAAATGTTCATACTTCAATGAATAATACAATAACCTGCAGAAACACACACTCTCTCAAACACATGCACACGCACTACAGACAAGCATACAGTCACTCTCTTACATCCACACTAAATACACAAGGACTGATGACTAACCCCACCAATAAAAGGGGCCTTCACCCACTCCGCTCACACCACCTTCCCCCACACCCTTCCCAGCACACTTACCCCTAGCTCTGTTACTAAAATATCCGTGATGCTTCCAAGGACTGTCACACAATCAAAAATATTCCATGCATCCTTGAAATAATTCTGTTTGAAGATGGGGAGAAGGGAAGAGGGGAAGAGGGAGATGTTAGTCACAAAGCAGCTGTAGTGCTGTGGATGGGAGGCTCCCTGGGTCTGTGGGTTGGGTCTGCATTACTGGGGTGGAGCGTAGCCTGAGACGAGATGCCATGCTGTTTCCTGCTGTGCATCAGAAGTGCTCTCTCCCTGGTGGCTTTGGAACTGAAGGAGAATGTCACTGAAATCAACAAGCATGTCTAATTCCAGCCTTTCCCCCTACTTTCAAAGGACAGACACGGTCAGAACATCCCTCTAAAGATAACCACAGTCAGGCTATCACTATAAGGATAATAATGGTCAGACCATCTCTGTTGGGATAACCATAGTCAGACCATATCTCTAGGGATAACCATGGTCAGAACATCACTTTAAGAGCAACCATGGTCAGAACCTCCCTCTAAGCAAAACAACCATCAGACCATAATTTTAAGAACAACCATGGTCCATCCATCTCTTGACGGACACCAGTAAGCAGCCAGATTTGTGCTGGAGCTTGTGAGTTCCAATGTGAGTTATTCATATGTGCGATGACACATAGGAGACAGTATGGCAGATGATGGAGATATGGTACAGTAAGTGCTTGGTCTCTTTGTGCTGGGAGCCTGTGTGTCTACTGGTGCCTGCATTAGGGGGTATTACTGGACAATAGCTGCTGGGAATAAAATAGGGCCTCACTCCCTCCTTCCCTCACATGGCTGCACCTGGCCCAAGCTCTGCCCCTCCCCCTCCTTTTCCCTCCCTCTGTTCTTTCTCATTCCTCTGCTTTCTCCTTTCTCATTCTCTCTCCCTCCTTCCTCCTTCTCCTGTTTGCCCTCTCCACTGTCCTCATTTGCCCTCTCTCTCTCCCTCTCTCTTTTTCTGTCTTGTTTCTTATCCTTCAGCTGACTGCCACTGTCAGCTGAGACGGGTCTGTATTGATCAGGAATGTATCGGAGGTGCAACACAACACAGATTTAAGGTCAGACTGTGAGAGGACTCACCAGGACTCCAAACGAAATGATCTTCAGCACACACTCCATGGAGAAGAGAGAGGTGAACACGATGTTCAAATTCTTCAGCACATTCTCGTAGGCAGCCGAGGCTCCATTGTACTGCGCTCACATGCATGCACGCACACACACAGACAAACACACAATGTGCCCACACACATAAACACAAAGACACAAAGGACACACATAAAAGAAAAGAGAGAGAAAGAGAGACTCACACAGAGTCAAAATCACACAAAAATTGAGGGACATAAGGCGCGTTTCCAGCGCAGGAACTTTTCTCAGGAACTTGGGACCTTTATGGTAATTATCTTCATATCAGGAAACGGAAGTAGCAGCAACCAGCATCAGAATGTAGCTCGGGGGACTTATTTACCCCCCAAACCTTTCCTAGTCAAGAGGTAGGTCTTTTAGATGTTACGGAACCTTTGGTGGTGGGGCTTGCAGCGCTGAACATTTCTGATTGGTTGAGTATGATAAAACGCAGCGAGTCGTTCTGTTTCAACTGCCATTTTAAAAAATCGGTATTAGCAAACCAGTTGGAAAAATCTATCTGTAAATCAATGGAGCAAACTAAAAAGAAAGTATACGACAAATGCCTTTCTGGGAGGCAGGTTTTTAGAAACACGACCGAATTAAATAAAATGTAAAAATTAGCAATCTTTTAATTTTTTATTAAATTAATTAAGGCATAAGACCACCCTAGTTAAATCGCCTAAGGCGTACTGAATATAAAAATGTATTTTGTGAAATTTTCGAATAAAGATTTAGTAAAATAACTTAAATTGAAAAACTGAAATTGTCATTCATTGGCGTACAAAGAAGAAGAATAACATACGTCAGCGGACTAATTTGCCTAATCTTCGTGGTTCTTTCCCTGTAGATTGAAGGAACCTTTTAATTCCTTGAAAATAGTTCCTGCGACTACAAGTTCCTGGCAATTTTTGATGGAAACGCGCCTATAGACAGATATCAGTCATAAATATATCACAATTAAAATGTATTTCAACTTTGTACTGATTGAAGTCAAGTATGCTTATTATTGATTGATAAGCACTCCAATGGCCAGCAGTACCTGAACTGAACCAAGAACTTGGTGGGGCTACAGTACTAAAGCACTCAGAGAGGCTCCAGTATCTGGACTATATAAAAAATCATGGGGGGTGGTTAATAACCGGAAAGTACAAAACCCAGAAGGTGGCTTCATAACCAGACAATACCAAGCCCCACATGAGAGTTTAATAACCAGACTGTACCAAGCCCCAGGTTAAAGTTTAATAACCGGACTGTACCAAGCCCCAGGTGAGAGTTTAATAACCGGACTGTACCAATCAGCTGCAGCAGGCCCGGACCCCTACCTTCATCATGAGAACGATGGTGTTGAGTGCGATCATGGCCATGATGGTGTATTCAAATGGTGGTGACACCACAAACTCCCACATGCGGTACTGGAAGCTCTGCTTGTTCCGAGGCATGTGGCGTGTCAGAGGTCTAGCATTGATGGCAAAGTCAATACAGGCTCTCTGAAACACACAACACAAATTACAGCTCACATAATACAATACAAACTGTAGTGGGGTATAAGAACAAGACACACATTTAACAGAGGGCCGAAGGTGAGAGCTTTCCTGACAGGACATGCCAGTCCGGCATGAGGAAGCTGAGGAAGCTTCTAAATCCTGTGCCTTGCAAATGCCTGCATCAAGTCCCATGGAGAAACTTCTCTCATGTGTTCTGGGAAAGTTCAGCTGTGCCAGCTACCTGATCCACAGTGTTGAGTCCCGCAGCCATAGACGTGGAAAGGATTTATCTCGTATGTTCAGAGAAAGTTCTGCTGCACCAGCCAATCAAAGGCAGATCAACACTCCTGAGTCCTGCAACTAGCCCACAGAAGTGTAACTTACTCGCTTGTTACAAGTTACAACTGCACACCTGCTCAAAGGCTGACCACTGGATTCGAGTCCCTTCGCGGCTCGGTCTCCTGTAAACCTTCACGCTGACACTGTGTAAAGAGTTTGAATTTCACCTTCTCTATCCTTGCTGATGAGCTGTAACATGGATCCAGGACTGGTCCTCCTGGCGCCATTAAATAATTCAACTTTTGCTATCCTTTACTGGCATCAAATAGGATTGCATATCGGCATAACATGTGCTTATTTAATTTATTTGATTTGCAATGTATGTTGACTCACTTGTAATATATTTAAACAAATATACCCTTTTCTTTCATATATTATTGCCAGATAACTTATTTCACAACTAACTTTCAGTGAGAGTGTGTTAATTATGTACTAACAGGTACTAATGCACGTGACATTAACCACTTATGGTTGGTCGATATGGTCTCAGGAACTTCCGAATAACCCCACTCTGTTGAGTTTATCTCAGTTATTATTATTGTTTCTTTCATTTCTAGAGTGTTTATTTAGTATGTTTATTAACTAGCACTTTAGTAATTTAGTATTACAGAGCATCAATTGAATTGACATTTAGTCGTTGTTTGTCTGTTATTTGTGTTGACATATTGGGTTCTACTGGCTTCAAACTCACGAAATAAATATTGAATAAATGTACGTACGTTGATGCAAATCTTGCTAATGTTACTAAAACACATACAAACGGATATGCACATAAACACGCAAGAGCGTGCACACGCACAGGACTGGCCTTATCGGCTGGCTTATTTCACCTCGTTTTTTTCCAGACTGTAGTCCTCCATCATCTTGTCACCCTGTTCCTGGAAGGTGATGATGATGAGGGCCACAAAGATGTTGACGAAGAAGAAGGGGAAGACCACGAAGTACACCACGTAAAAGATGGACATTTCCATCCGGTACCCCGGGCTCGGGCCCTGATTCTCATAAGTCGCATCCACTGAATGTTTCAGCACCCTGGGGAGAGGGAGGAGACACTCCTAAGCCATGTACACCAATTACATTTCAGATGCATATATGTGCATGTGTGTGTGTGTGTGTGTGTGAGAGAAAGAGAGAGAGAGAGAGATTTAGACAGGTATACTCACTGCGGCCACCCCTCTCCGGTAGACACGGTGAAGAGGGTGAGCAGGGCCCAAAGCACGTTGTCATAGTGGAAATCGTACTTCTTCCACTCCCGCTTCTGCGCCTTTATCTCGTTACCACGTTCAAACACCAGATACTCGCCCCTGAAACAAACGTGCACACACACATGGACACACACACACATATTATTATTAAAAGTGATCACTCGGTATATAGTCACTCAGCCACCACCCCTCATCCCAACCACCACCAAACATACAACATACTGCAACAGAGGAAATGCAGCTACACTCAAAAAACCCAAACACACACACACTGCCTCATACCGGCTTCAGTAGGGGAAATAAAATACCTTCATTAACATGAATCATATGGTAAGCTACCTAGACTCAGATACATAGTGAAGGAGAGTGTGTGTTCACATACATATATTGTATGTGTTTGTGTCTGTGTGTGTTTATGTCCTCACCTGCAGTCGCGCTCAAACTCCTTGGACTCGTCGGTGCAGTAAAAGAAGCGTCCCTTGAACAGCTGTACTGCCACCACAGCAAAGATGAACATGAAGAGCATGTAGACAATCAGGATGTTGAGGACGTTCTTCAGAGAGTTCACCACACAGTCAAACACAGCCTACACAGCAAGAGAGAGATTTCACCACACAGTCAAACACAGCATGCAAAGTGAGAGATTGTTTGCCACACAGTAAAACACAGCCTACACAGTGAGAGAAGACAAGAACATAAGAATACATAATGACAAGAACGGTCCATTCAGCCCATTTAGGCTCGTCATGTCCTAATCGAAAGAGTATTCAGTACTGCATCTAGCCTGGACTTGAATAGGCTAAGCGTTTCTGCTAGAAAGTTCACCACACAGTCAAACACAGCCTGCACAGAGAGAGAGAGTTCACCACATTGTGAACAGCCTGTCTTGTAGACAGCTCAGTAACATGTAGCTTTATAATATGATAATAGTAAAAACCAGACCTGGATCAAACACATATTTAAAAAATTACAATATTTAAAACTCTGAACATTTGAAACTGCATTAAAAAAAAAAATTCTAAATGCACTGGTCCAAAGAAATGCTTTGCATTTTAGGTAATTATAATACTTTCTTGAGTAAGAAGTTGAATATTTATGAAGGTATTCATGAAGATTTGTTTTTCTTAGATTACATTTAAAAAAATAGTTAGGGGTGTGAATAATTGTGATACAGATGTTTTCTGGAAAAAAAATATTATTAATAAAACTAAATTTGTTTCTCTGAACAATTGTATTAGTATTGTAGGTTTAATATACCCCATTACTTATAGTTTATTTTATACAATCTTTTTTGTTCATCATTATCAAGGGTGTGAATAAAAACAGGGTCTACTGTACATGACAGTATTTTCAAATACATTAATGAAAACAAATACTCTGTAATTGTAAATACAGTGTTTGAAATATTTAATAAATCAATTAATTCAAATACATTTAATTTAAATTAATTTCAGTGGGACAGATGAAGGACAGAGGACACACGTAACCAGAAAAAAGGCCCAGACTACCCAGAGAGGGGCGCCACTGTGGAGGCAGGCTGTACTGTACCTTCAGCTTGGGCAGACGCTTGATAGTCTTCAGAGGACGCAGCACTCTCAACACCCGCAGAGACTTGATGGTGCTGATGTCCTTTCCCTTACTGCTCCCCCTGGAGGTCAGCCGGAAAACAGCATGCAGTCAGAAAGGAGGAGGGAGGGAGAAGTTTATGAGGCAGGCCCCCTGGAGGGGGGAGAGCCTGCCCCCCTCCGAAAACAGCTTGCAAACACAATACAGTTCCTCTGTAGATGGTGCTGATTGTGTTTTTACTGTCTGTAAAGTTCACGCTTGATAACCAGACTTAATTGAAATGCACTCACAGCTCGCACCAGTGTCAGACGGTACGCTAATGCTCAAAGCTGCACTGACGGTGTCCTAAAGCAGACATCACTCTGGGATTCCAGATCTTAAACACTTATCAAACAGTTGAACCTCTGTTCAGCTGTATTGAAATTGCGCTCTCACACACACACTTTGCATTAACCCCACAGCTCTGCTCGCTGTAGGTGCTAAACCGATTTATGCCTTTCAGCAAAACTCTGCTGGTTTCATAGATTTCTCAACAGCATAAGACGTTTGACAAACAAACATCTGCAGGCATTTCTGAAATGAAATACCCAGCCAAACCTCTTTCTTTTTTGTTTACATGTAAAAAAAAAAAAAAAAAAAAAAAAATTATGGTGTGGGATTTGTGTCATCACCACCTAGTTTGTTAAGCTAGTCATATTGACATCACATTGGCTCCGTTCTTTAAATAAGAAAGAAAAATGGGGCTTTCAGGTAGCACATTCTCAGTGTACCACACCCATGGTCTGGAATCAAATCATGAATGTGCTAGTGCCGACTGGGGCCACCAGCCCTGTAGAACAGTCTATAACAGGCCATAATTGCTATTTGAATAATATGTCTCCACCTCCGTTTCAGGGTGTCCATACAGGTTTGCTCTTCAATTTAGAAAAAAGTTTAATTGGGGTCTTTCTTTTATTAACTTTTAGACTCTCCAATCTATTCCCACGATTTTCATAGAAAGAACTTCCTTCCTTCAAGCTTTGTGGGTGATGTTGACCATCTCTGTCCAGCGAGGACAGTTTTTCATGCCATCTATGAGGCTCTTTCATTGACCTTCAAACTTCAAATGTAGTCAGGGGGTCAAAGGTCATCGCAGGCAACCTTACCCTTCTGGCTCTTGCACTGCACTCAGAGGGTCACAGATCTGTTTTCTTTGTATGTGGGCAGGTGAGATTTTGGGTCAGTGTCGTACCTGTTCCTCGCTGGTCTTACTCGATTTGGCACTCAACTTTTTACACATTATGTTTTATCTCCAGCTTGTGGCTGATATGGTCATGACTATACTGATCACTCATAATCACCACCAGCACCATAATAACACAGACACACACACACATCTGTCACTGATCTGACCATGGCCCAATCTGCCTGGAACTCCAAGCAAAGGAGGACCATGAATTAACGCTATGTAAGGCACCGCTATATCACAATACAGCCATCTAAGCAAATGTAGATATGCACAATCATGGATAACTAGTTGCCCCGTCTTACGAATGCCAGAACATACAGGTAACTGCCAAAATGGTAAAACCAACATAATAGGACGATGAGCCACCAGTACAGCTTCAATGCACCTTGGCACACTTCTACAAGTGTCTGGAACTCTATAGGAGGGATGCAACACCATTCTTCCATGAGAAATTCCATCATTTGGTGTTTTGTTGATGGTGGTGGTGGAAAACGCTGTCACAGGCGCCGCTCCAGAATCTCCCATGTGTTCAATTGGGTTGAGATCTGGTGACTGAGATGGCCATGGCACACTCCTTCGCTTGGTGAGAACAGGGTGAAGGATGACTCATCTGATCATGACATTTTTCCACTGCTCAGTAGACCAATGCCTGTGTTCTTTGTGCCACTTTATTTGCAAACATGCATTTTTAGGTGTAATAAGGGGTTTATCCAGTGCAACCTAACCATAGTATTCCTCTCTGTGAAGTTCTCAATGGACTGCTCTTGATGAAACTGCCTGCTCAAGCCAAATTGATTGAAATCGTTTTGCCTTGCATCTTAAACCAATGCACAGACATCAACGGTTGAGGAACATGCACTTTCGACCAGTTTCCCATAGTTGAGGATGTCTTTCCCTCAGACTTCCATGCCAACATCACCTTCGCTGTTCCTTGTTAAACATCAGTAAGTTGGGCAGTCTTAGAAAGCTCCTGCCAAATGTGCCCCAACAATCACCTCTTTCAAAGTCACTGATATCTCTCCTTCTAGTCATGGTAGCCAAAATAATGAGCCTGCCCAGCATTTTTATACATGACCCTAAGCATGATGGGATGTCAATGGTTTAATTAACTGAACCACACCTGTGTGGAAGCTTCTGCTTTCAATATATTTCAACTTGTATTCCTCATTTACACAGGTGTTTGTTATTTTGGCAGTTACCTGTATATGCACTGTTGTTACAGTAGGGCTTCACAACAGATATAATTTGCTGCCAAGGTGTGTACAAATACAATCAATAACAAATAACACACTATAGAAAATGTGACCGGGTGAGTTCTGATTTCTGATCCACAGACGGACCAGGGAGGACAGAGAGACATGGGAGTGTGTGTGTATGTGTGGGAGGGGGGGTAGGATGAACAATAAGAAAAAAAGAAAGAGAGGAAAGCCTTGGACTTGAAGAGACAAGCATTGAGACAAAAGAGAAAGAGAGCAAGTAGGACAACTTTACCGGGCGCTGCTCCTGTTGACGTGGCCAGGTGGAGAGACGAGAGGGTCAGTGACAGCGAGACACAGAGGGAGAAGAGGGAAAGAAAGACAAACAGACAGACAGAGAGAAAGAGAAACGGGAACAAGGAGGGTCCGGAAGAAGGAAAAACATTCATATGAGAGACAGAGAAAGAGAGGAAAAAAAGAGAGCAAGGCCTGCGTTTGGTTAGAACACTCCCAAACTACACCCTCATTTCCCTCTCTGAGCTCCACTGGTTCTTTCCTAAGAGATCTGAGGTTATAACACTGGGATGTACTGAGATGGAGCATGGCATTGATGGGCTGGTGGACCACGTCCTCATCTGTGGCTACACTACAGATCCTCATACATTGACCACCCGCTGATCCTACAGTCGTGGCCAAATTTATTAGCACCCTTGGATTTCATGTAGATGATGTTCAATATCTTCAATATCGTCTTCACACGTTCATCTTCACATATACAACAGCACACAATCAATAAATAATAATAAAAATAAAAATATATATTTTATGGCTTCAAAATTGTGGCCATGTCACAATTATTGGCACCCTTTAGAACAATTTAAATATATTTGGTTGGAGGAAATAGATTCTTGTTTGCAGTGTAATTAAACTCACCTGTGACAGGTTGTGCCCACATGGTATAAATTAACCAATTATCAATTTTAAAGTGAGAAAACAGTCTGTTCATAACACATAAGCATTCACAAGGCTGTAAGGCCATCGCTAGAGAACTTGGCATTCCTGTTAACACAGTTTGCAACATTATCAAGAAGTTTGCTGCTCATGGAATTGTTAAGAATCTCCCAGGATGTGGTGGTAAGAGGAAAATTGATCTCAGATGTCATCAAAGGTTGGTGCGAGCCATTGAAAAAACACCTCATATGACATCCAAAGGTCTCAAGGCTGACCTGGAGAGGTCTGGGGTAATGGTTTTAGCCCGTACCATACGCCGGACACTGACCCAAGAAGGGCTTTACGTTGGAGGCCAAGGAAGACCTCACTGCTGAAAGACACAAGGTCAGATTAATCATTGCCAAGACCCACCTAAGCAAGGCTCAGAAAAAAAGCCTTGCCCTCTTGGAAAATGTTCTGTGGACCGATGAAATCAAATTGGAGCTCTTTGCCAATGCAGATCTTTGTTTACAGACAACAAAATTAAGCTTTTAAAGAAAAGAACACCCTACCTACAGTCAAATATGGTGGAGGTTCTCTGCCTCTGGCACTGGATACCTTGAACGTATTGAAGGCATCATGAAATCAGAGGCTTAGCAAGGCATTTTGGAGCAAAATGTGCTACCCAGTGTCAGAAAACTGGGTCCCAGTCGAAGGTCATGGGTCCTCCAACAAGACCCAAAACACACATCCAAAAGCACCCAGGAATGGCTCAACAATTGGACTGTTCTGGAGTGGCCAGCAATGACTCCTGATCTCAATCCTATTGAACACCAGTGTAAAGACCTGAAAACAGTAGTTGGGAGAAGGTACCATTCAAATCTGAGAGAACTGGAGCAGTTTTCAAAAGAAGAGTGGGCCAAACTGCCAGTAGAGAGGTGTAGGAATCTCATTAATGGCTATAGTAAGCACTTGATTGCAGTTATTTTCTTCAAAGGCTGTGCTACCAAATATTAAATCTAGGGCATCAATAATTTTGTCAATGCCATCTGTTTATTTTATGATTTAAAATGATAAATTCTGAATCAAAAACAAAGTTTCTGTACTATTAACAGTGAAATAAAGAATTGTGGAGACCAAATAATTTTGTTTTAATTTAAACCACAGATAAACAGATTGTGAAAAATTGTGAGTTTTTAAAAAAATGTGCAAGGGTGCCAATATTTTTGGCCACGACTGTACAAGTACTGTCTTTGCACCATCATAGTCGCCAGACTAACAAAGCTACTCTTTACCTGCATTCACTGTCAACAAAGCAATGTAATTTCACCTGTCTTGCCTCCCCTTTCTTGTCCCTAAAGTTGCATACAACTACAGCACTCAGCCTGCACAGTTTTCTGTTACAGCTCTGTGTCCACTGTCCCTTTTTGGATACTGGGGTCAGGTGCCGTACCAATACCTCTTTCCTGGGAATCGGTCCGACAGCTACCTGTAGTTTGTGGCTACTGAAGAGAGAGAGGTCAGATGACAACCATGGACATGTACAGGTGCTGAATCGCAGTGTGAAACTATTACATACTAAGACAAAGGACAGCACTTACTGTGAAGACTTAATTAACATTCTGTCTAAAACAGATTGCGTAATCACACCGCTGTGTTTCAAGCGAGTACGCCTTCCTTGGCATGCAGTAGTATGTGGAGAGGCTGGGTCATAAATATATAACTAAGGTGTCCAGTTCACAAGGATTTGGATAATGACTAGATAACACGCCAATGAGGTGATTAAAATAAAAATGATCAAACAGCCATTAATTAATCAACACTGGAGAGGAACTCCAGTGGTACACACGCATAGAAAAGCTAACTACATCTCTGGCATCATGTTGAAGTCATGCAATGCAACTGCCTACATACCCCAGTCCTGAACAATAAGCCTGATCTCGCTAAACCCCGCCCTCCTGCCACACTGCACAGCACGATGACCAATGCCTATAGACCATATGACTCAGCACCACTATAGTAGTAGGATACAGTCCACCACAGCACCCATGTTACCAACTGCTCTGAGTTCTACTATAGAGTCCTGTAGACCTGGGAAACACCAGGATTTGGTCATTACAAAAGGATTGTATAGCTGGATTTGCAGCAAAGAGATGGTGTGTGGCTACAAGTGTCCTGATGTGTAATTCTCACAATTATATTATATATTCATTGTAATTTGATTTGGCGATCACAAACCCATCGGAACTGGAATTATTATTACTGCAACTGCTCACATCTTTTGCAGTCGAAATCTACTCGTAAGGCTGATAAGGAATAGGTGACTTTAGTTGTGCAGCTGTTGAAATGATTTTTGCTTTCATTGTACGGATCCCCAAAAGCTCAGGTCTGTTTTTTTCTCATATGGAGGGACAGAGGGTGTAAGATCTGGCTCCAGTCTTACATAGGGGCAAGAGAGGTGACACTTGTAGCTGTACCCAGACAGTCAGCACTGAAACCAAGCTTCCAAGCATCCTTCTTTTTCATCATATCCATTATGCCATCTGGTAGTCCTCTTGCCTGTTTTGTCTGTCTGCTTCCAGATCTTTCAGACAAAGTGCAATGAGATGCCTGGCATTCCCATTTACTCCAATTTTTTCTCCCAATTTAGTATCCAATTATACCCTCTTTTTCATGTCAATTATCCCCTCCCTCCTATGAGAACTCGCAGTTGTAGCCCCGAGACCAGTAGTGAGCGCTGCACAACCTCCTCTGAGCCAGCACCTGCCTAAACTGAAGCCTGTCACTGTAACACACAGGACCACTCATATATGTAGCAAGCTCATTCGACTTTTATCCTGCCGCCCTCCCTGGGGCGGACAGCCAATTGCCGCCCCGCTAGTAGCACTCCCAGTCAGAGGCGAAACTGGCACAATCTGGTGGAATTGAACCCCGGTCGCGGTGGAATTGAACCCCGGTCGCAGTGGGCAGTGTTGGATGTGATGCCTGGCATCTTTTGTGAAACATGCAGCATGATGAGATGAGGGCTGAAATAGTAGCGTGTCCTCAGACTAAGCAATAAATGTTGTTGAGAATTAATTAAATTGACATTAATCATCTCCGGTGGATACGATCTGTATCTGTATCTCCTGCACTGTGTGGCTGCACTAAATCGAATTCTGCGGAGTCTTTCCACTGACCCCTATTAATCTGTTTGTCTTTCTGTCTGTTCTGACTGGACCCTATTGTTCTGTCTGCCTGCCTTAAGAGGGCCACATCTCTCTATGTGACCCGAGTGCCCCCCCCCATCTGTTGGTATATCTGGTATCTGTTTATCTGTGGTTTAAAACGCAGGCCCGACAAAGATGACGAAGATATAACAGTCAGAACCCCTGAGCAGAGCAGCTGCAAGGCACAGTGCAATTGTGATGCAGACACAGCGCACAGACATGGGGCCGGGGGGGGGAGGAAGAAAAGGAGGGGGCAGGGACCAGGCTCACAGGCAGGAGGTGCCACCTGCTACACTGGGGCAGCTCTCTCTCGCAGGAGGGAGAGGGGTAAGGGAGGGGAAGAAGGGTTGCTCAACCGGCCGACCACCCTGGCCCGGGTCTCAATCGGCACCCCCTCACAACCCCACCCCCCAAAAAGCCAAAAGCTAGGCCAGCCCCTGTTGGATGAAAGGAGGGAGCAGAGGGGTTGGGGAGTGAGGGAGCCAGGGAGGGCTGTCCCGTGGGGAAGTCATGCCGGAGAAGATGCGCAGTGGAGTGATTTTTGTTTGCCAGTCACAAACCTATCAGCCTGCAATATATGCAGTCAGACCAAGGGGTTTGATAGGTTCTCCATATGCATAGATCAATTGTATAGCCATTCACATCTACATATGCATACATGTACCAGGCATATATACGCATGCGTACGCCTTCCCCAGTCCTGCCATGTCCATTCTGTTCTCTCTGCCTTGATCCCCCTGCTCAGGGGGCCAGGACAGTGATGCGGACGTAACTGCAACACCGACAAAACCTTGTACGTTGAATGGCCAAGGCAAGACAAAGCCTCTCAATACAAAGAAACATGGACAATCGGTTACATTTGATTGATTGAAATGCTGATTAATGAACAGGCATGGAGGTATATCAATAAGTTTACCTGGGTGATAAAATCTAAATACAGTCAAAATTTCAGAAACAGAAAACAATGGAATCAGTGAGAGAATAGGTGTGTCTAATTCTGTGATGTCAGCATCAGGGAACAGTTGACGGAAAAAAAGCTGAGGTAAAATGTCCCAAAATATCTGGAAAAGACTAGTGTCCCAAAACACTCACTACAGTCTCATTAAATGTATTGAAACTCTATGATGCTGTACATAGATATTGCTAGCATTGTGTAATTAACATTAGCATTTGACAGTAGTTTATAGTGTGTGATTAACATGTGAATTTGATAGAAGTTGATGGTATTGTGCAATTAACATGTGCATTTGACAGGAGTTGATGTGTCACAGTAAACTTTCTTTCAGAGCAGTGAAACAGCTTTTAAAAAGGTTTCTCTTTTGTATTATTATTATTATTATTATATAAGGACAGTCTATACAATATCTGTATGAATGTGTACACTTATGCGTGTTTTGTGTGCATGTGTGTGTGTGTATGGTGTAGGGTAATGAAACTAAGAATATATCTGAGACGCTTTGACTAAATTGATATGGGTGTGACATGTGTCATAAAATTTGTACATTAGATCAGGGGTTTTCAACCGGTGGTCCGCGGCCCCCTGGTGGTCCGTGAAGGTATTGCACGGGGTCCCTGACAATGCATTCAATAATGTAGTTTGTTGAATGTAATAATGTAGGGTTGTCAGGCAGAATTTACAGAGCTTACAGCAAAAGCAGCAAAGTGACTTTTACCTTTTGCAACTACATATCTCCGTGAGAGTGGATTTTCCACACTGGCATACCTGAAGAATAAGTACAGGGCTAGGCTGGAGCCAGACAATGATATGAGACTGTCCCTATCCACCACTATACTGCCAAGAATAGACAGAATAGACTGTGTGCAACTCACCACACCCAGAAATCACACTAACAGGTAAGAAAAAAACCTAATATCAGCCCCTGTCCCCACCCTGCACAACAGCAGTCCCAAGGTTGCTTCTTAGTCAGGATGGTGGTCACTGGGTCACAATCAGTTGAAATCCCCTGCATTAGATCAATCCAGGTATTATACATAGACACACACAAACATATGCATGCATGCAAATGCACACCTGCATTTTTAGTCAAGCCTATATACCTAAAGAGACCTTGAGACCGTAGAGCTGTTTGGTGAGATGAGCTGACAGTGCGGTCACCCAATCACGGCATGTGAACGCTCAGGGTTAGCTCTTCTGTGCTGTGTTATGGTGCTGTCAGTCCTAGTTCACTCTCATGGTTCATACACCCACTTCCTGCTCATCTTTTTAGATATCCTGCTCATCTTTTAGATAAATGCGTCTGCTAAAAAAATGGCTAAAATATATATATATATATGCTGCCATGGCACAGCCTGCTGGGGCTGTCCTGTATTACACTGGAGTCTCCATGTATCTACCTGACATTATACTAGTCTGCAGAGATGTGGACTCGAGTCATTGTGACTTGGACTCGAGTCGACTCGAGTCACTATTTTGATGACTTGACTTGACAGAAAATAAATTACTTGAGACTCGACTTGGACTTGACTTGAGACATGATGAATGACTTGTTTGTGTTCATTTTATGTTTTCAGTTTAAATATTATATTCAATATTAAATATTAAAATGTTCAACGTTGTCAATGTTCACATTACAAGTGTCAGTGTAACGTTACCCGGTATGCAAGCGCACAATGGGAATGGCATTGTCATGATTGGATGACTACCCTCTCAGTCAAGCTCCTCGCTACCTGACGTTATTTTTCAACGAGAAATACATTTTCGACCCTCCCGCTCTAGACTATTTCTGGTTACACACACACACACACAGTATGATCAGATCAGGATATTATAGTTCGAAAAACATCTGCCTATACTTAGAAATTTTTTTATGTATTTTGGAAATTAACCTTGACAAAATGGGTACACTAAAAAGCAAGCACTAAAAAGCAAACATTTTGTAAAAATGTTGTGGCCCTCACTTTTTGATTTGCATGTCAAAATACACTAAGGTGCAAAAAAGGGTGTATTTTCAGAGCAACGGGCCTTCGAAGCAGTGGGCTTTTGTTTTCGGGATAACGGGCCGTCAGACTAATCTATTGGGGTTTCGGAATAATGGGCCTTTGGACTAATGGGGAGTCCCCTATTGTTGCTAGTTGCTTGCGAACACCAGGCTTAGTAAGTGATCTAACACACCGCATCTTGGCTGGTCCTATACGATGTGCGCTGCCTGTCAGGGACGCGGTTTGAAACCCGTCTCTACCAGACCGACCCTGTTCGTCAGCCCCGATCGGGAGTGGCATTTGGCTTTCCACTCCCGAGGAAGGGGGGGAGTGTGGTCCGCACGAGTCCGTCGTGGAGCAGGTTAGCTCAGCTCAGAGATCTTTTCAAATCTCATATTTTGTAAATGCAACAACTTGTAAAAAGGAAATGTGGCCATGAATTTGGCCATGGTTACACCTGTCGTTTCAATGTGATCTCAGTCATCCGATGATGCCAGGTTGCATTAAAGGGGTGTTTCGGTGATTTAAATCATCGGTGATCTTACCTCATAAATCATTCAGGTTTTTTTTGTGTGACGTATGCCCGGTACTGGCCCGCACTACGCATATGTGCCAGACTAGTGGAATAGTCTGGCACACATGCGCAGTGCGGATCAGTACCGCGCATACGTCAATTTTGTACCTTTTTATCTGCCTTCATGAGCATATATGAGACACACAAAAAAAAAAAATGATTTCTGAGGTAAGGAAATCATTAGGAGTGTTTCACTAAATCGCTGAAACACTCCTTTAATTACGTAATTTATAAGAGTTCCAATTTGAGCTAAAGTTGGGTTAAATCTGTTATTGTTCTGTTACCTGACAGTTCCTGGCACAAGAACGTTGGGTGATTTTATACATTATTTTCAGTTTGTTTTAAAAAATCTGATTCTATGTAGGTCTACTGGCTGCAATGTTGCTTTTGATAAAACAAATTGGGGAGGGAATATTTTTTTGATTCAGAAGAAATTAAGAAATAAATACGCTTTTATTAAGTTATTAGTTTTTTGCTTGATTACATTTATTTCACTGAATATCAATAATTATAATACAAATTCAATTCATTGTCATACTTTTTGAACAGGTTAGATAGATTGGCCAATAATATCATTATTAGACAGCAAGTCAATCATTATTGACTTGCCTTAACTAAGGACTCGACTTGACTTGACTTGACATAACCTATGACTTGACTTGACTTGCCCAAGAAAAAATTACTTGAGACTTGGACCAAATGACTTGAGACTTACTTGTGATTTGGATAAGAGGGATTTAGTCCCATGTCTGCTAGTCTGACTCCTAACTACTCCTATCAACATTTTTGTTCTCTTCCCTGAGGCTCCAGCATCGACCTGGCTCTTGCCCAGACTATGATGTAGAATGGAGGTCTGGATGAATTCTTTGCACCTTAGACCTTCCCTTCAAAGGACATTTAGTTACCAAATCCGACACCCAGGCTGGCCAGAGGACGATGGGCTCCCCCACTAAGATGGGTTCCTCCTAAGATTTATTCCCACTGGGGAGTTTTTTATTGCCATTTTTGGAGTGTTTTTCTTTTCTCACTAGGGAGTTATTTGCCTCACTTTCTGCTTTTTGAGGTTCAGGTCTCGGATCTTCTGTAAAGTGTCTTTGTGACAGTTCTCTGTAAAAAGGGCTAGAAAAATAACATTGAATTTAACTGAAAATAGCAGGTACTCTCCTGGCACCTGGGACCAAGGAGGACGTACACATACACATGCACACGGGCACATATATCCGGTCTTATATATCTGAACTATCTGTAATAAAATCATTCCACCTTGAGTCTTCTGTCAGCCCTCGCATTCACTCCCGCTTCCCCCTGAGGCCCCACTCCGAGGCCCCGCTCTGATCCGAGGCCCCACTCCGATCTGAGGCCCCACTCCCCAGGCCGTGCAGAGGAAGGAGACTGAAATACCTGCTCCGCTGGGCCATGGCTCACTGCTCCAGAAACCGCCTGGGCACTAAAGGGTTACAGGTGCCTGGGGTCGTCACCCACACGGGCCATGGGGCCACACTCTAAGGTTGTCGGGGGGTAGGGTGGGGTGGGGTGGGGTACGGGGCAAGGGAGAGGAGGATATGAAAGAAGGGGGGGGTAGGCTGCCACTGACGCAGGATCCAGGTGATAGACACGCAGGGGCTGATGGGAAGCGTGGTGGGGAGGGTGTGTGGCCAGATGAATAGAAAGAGTATCAGACAGAGAAAAAGGGCAAGGAGAGAGAGGCAGAGAGACTGAAAGGGGTTGGGTGTATGTGGGCCCCAGGGTGGGGGGATGGGCGGACTGAGAGATCTGGTAGCCAGTGATCGCTGATCAGAGAGAAAGAAGGATGGAGGTGATTCCATGAGAGATTTAGAGATTGACAGAGAGATGCAGGGCAGATGGGAGGGGACAGTGAGCAACAAAGAGAGCAACAAACTCTGTTGGGGAGTCTGCGGGGAGCGAAGACTGACACACGCTCAGCCAGTCCGCAAGAGAGAAGGAGTAAGATAGACAGATTGACTGAGAGAGAGGGGTGTGCATGTGAAAGACACACAGATTCACTGTGTATGTCTGTATGAGAGACAGGGGGGCAGGGCTGGGCTCCAAGGTACCAGTGGGGCTGCACTGTGGCGTTTGGGCCAGCAGGGGGCAGACAGGGCAGCAGGCAGGAGGAGGGTGGAGGGGCTGTCCGGGGTGACACTTACGTGAAGGCAAAGGCCACCAGGGCACCACTAACCACTATAAAGTCCAGGATGTTCCACAGGTCTCGGAAATAGGACCCCTGGTGCAAGACCAGTCCCAAGTCCACCATCTGAAACACAGATGAAAGTCGTCACAGCACCAAACACTGTTCACTCTGCCAGCCTTCACACTCACTCACACTCACACTCACTGCAAATTGTAACACAGTCAGACTGCACACAGCCATCAACACCATACAGCCCAATAGACATAATGCAGCATTACACACCACTCACAGTGTAGTACAGAGCGATACACACCACGCACAGTAGAGCGTTACACACCACTCAAACCACAGTATACATCACTCAAACTAACAACGTGTGTAACTCACCACTTGAGGTGCAACAGCGTTACACACCACCCAGTACAGCACACAATGCTGCAGCTTACCCGTACCACAGTAAAGTGGGTAACACACCACTCACGTTACAGCAGTGCTTTACAACACAACTCGCATAGTGTGTTACACAACACTCACAGCACAGCACAAACCACTGTTGCACAACACACACAGTATATGTGCACAGTGCATTAGAGCGCAGCTCCAGGCTCCACATCAGTACAGCCGAAGCAGCGGATGGGGTGATGACGACTCTGTCCTGATCCAGCTGGGCCGAGAGGGCGGGCACCCTTACCTTGATCAACATTTCAAATGTGAACACTCCGGTGAAGACATAGTCAAAGTACCGCAGCACCTGAAAACAGAGAGACATGAGGTTGGCACAGATCCGTCGAAGCCTGAGAGGTGGGGTGGGGGTTTGGAGAAGAGGTGTTGTGTAATAAAAACACAGAAGGACAGGCAGATGGACGAACAAAGAGACAGTCGGACAGTAAGGGAGAGGCCAGCTCACATTGTTCCGGGGGGAGTCGGGCTGGACGGGGTCCTCTGCAGCCAGGGCGATGCTGCTCATGGCGATGACCAGTAGGATACACATCTCGAAGTACCGCAGCGTCACGATGTAATGACACAGCCTTCGAAACCTGCGCCCCCAGACCCCACACAAACATACCGTCACACACTGGCATTTATAAAACTTCTCATACCGCTGTATACAACTACATAGTCATTGACACAGAGAACTCTGACCATGTGTTAAATAGGACAATGTAAGGTCTTATCTTCATCTGAAAGGAACTCCTTTACCTAAGTGAATCTTATGTCAGGCCACCGACTGAATGGACCCCCCATACACAGAGGGGCAGACAAAGCCTGCACAGATGTACAAACTGACAGACAGACCTACAGATGAACATTCCCAGAAGGAACGGGGAGGAGGAGGAGCCAAACTGAGTCCACAGTCACTCAGACAGACCCACAGATGGGGACTGACAGACAGACGGTTCTGTGAGGAGTGCTCACGGGTTGGTGGTGGACAGGATGAACATGGAGCTGTATGGGGGCATGGGTTTGGGCCCATCCCCTTTTTTGTCATCATCCTCCTCCTCCTTCTTCTCCTCATCCTTCTTGGGCAGGGGCTCCGTGTTGGCATTCTTATTCACTGCAGAGAGATAGGGAAAAAGATAGGACAGGAAAAGAGAGAGCAATGGTGTATCGTGACAAAATCATTGTGTGGCGGAGCTACTCAACATACAGTGCCTATAGAAAGTCATCATACCCTTTTGAAATAGTCACTTTTTTTTGTCTTGAAAGTACATAAAATCCATCTTTTTCCATCTATATTTGGGTCATTCCACGAATCCGGTCCGATTTGGACTTTCATATTTTTTACCAAGAGGTATTACTTTTCTGAACACTCCACAAGATTAAGAACATATTTAACTTCCAGAAAAATATATTTTCCCATCTCAGGCATGAAATCCCTATTATTATTGGTCATTATTGTATGATATGGGCACCACTATTCTTCAACCCCGTTATGGACACTCTGGAAGCTCTCTGAATAAGATTACAACATGTATTTGTGATAAAGTCAACATGTATGTGGGATAAGAATGTTGAAAAAGTTCAATAATTCATTTAACTAATTGGATAACTTCAAAACCAGTGTTAAAATCACAACCCTGTCACAATCTCACAACCCCGTTACGATCAAACATGTAACGGGGTTGAGTGTAACGGGGTTGAGATTTTTGCACAAAATGGCTGCTACTCCACATGTGGTGAATACCAGGAGAGCACACATGGCATGCAAGAAATCATCTATATTTTTTAAATAACAAAGATCATTTTCACAAGTAATAGTTTTCTATCTTTTTTCATGTGACGGTGTTGAGTCATTATGCTTGACTACCATAATATTACAAGATAAATGACTCAAAATATAGTAAAATAAGGTAGCTACTTGCCTGTTTCTGATGTTATGTTTTTCAAAAGACTTCAATGTTGTCACTTCCTGTTGTACATGCTTATAGGGATCAAACCATTATTTTTGTGGGGGGAGAATGCTCCATGTAACGGGGTTGAGGGGTTACTGAGGTACAGAACTAAATAATGTTATTTTAATGAAAAATTATTCATTTATTTTGAAATAAATCATTACCAGCATAAAAGCACAAATAGATGTTTATGTTCATAGAAAAAAGTATGGACTTTTTACTAATTTTGTTCGTCATATCCCAAATTCATTTTCATGGAAGGCCACGAGGGACATGTCAAAATACATGGTGTCAACTGAAAAAAACAACATAATGCATAATTTAAAAATAACATTTATGCAATGTTTTTACACTTTATTAAAGGGGACATTTCAACTGAAATAAAAAGCTTTTCAAAATACATTTTGGTGACTGAATAGATAAAAGACACTTAAAAACATCAGAGGGACTCAAATCGGACCGGATTGGTGGAATGACTCATTTACACATTTTGCCTTACAACATTCAAGTGAACAAAAAAAGGGCAACATTTCTGATAATTAATAAATGAAAAACTAGAATAACATGATTCATCAGTCCCCTGATTTAATACTTTGTAGAGGCACCTTTTGCTTTAATTACAGCCATCAGTTTGTTTGGATATGTCTACCAGCTTTGCGCACCTAGATTGGGCAATATTTGCCCATTCTCCCTTGCAGAACTGTTCCAGTTCAGTCAAATTCTGTGGTGAGCAGCGATGGACTGCTCTCTTCAAGTCCATCCACAGATGTTCTATCGGATTTAGGTCAGGGCTCTGACTAGGCCACTCAAGGACATTCACCTTCCTGTCCTTTAGCCACTGCGCTGTTTTTTTGGCGGTGTGTTTTGGGTCGTTGTCATGCTGGAAGGTGGACCACCTGCCCATCTTCAGCTGTCTAGCAGAGGGCCGCAGGTTTTCCTCAAGAATTTGGGTGTACTTGGCAGCATCCATTTTCCCTTCAATCCTGACCAATTGCCCAGTCCCCGCTGAAGAGAAACACCCCCACAACATAATGCTGCCACCACCATGCTTCACTGTAGGTATGGTGTGTTTTGGGTGGTGTGCTGTGTTTGGTTGCCACCAAATATAGCAATTGGAGTTCAGTCCAAAAAGTTCAATCTTGGTCTCATCTGACCATATAACCTTTTGCCACATGGCATCAGAATCTTCTATGTGTTTCTTCGCATGACGTAAACAAGACTCAGTGTGACACTTTTCAGAAGAGGCTTCTTTCTTGCCACCCTGCCATACAGACCAGCTTTGTGTAAAGCTTGTGAGATTGTTGTCACATGCACAGATTGCCCAATCTCTGCCATTAAGACTTGTAACTCCATCAAGGTTGCCACTGGCCTCTTGGTAGCTTCCCTGATCAATCTTTTCCTGGCTCGGTCATCCAGGTTGGAGGGACGGTCCAATCTTGGCAAGGTGTGGGTGGTGCCATATGCTTTCCACTTCTTAATAATACTCTGAACGGTACTCAGAGGGATAGTTAAAGCCTTTGAAATCTTTTTATATCCTTCGCCTATCCACAACTTTATCCTGGAGTCCTTTTGAAAGCACCTTTCCAGCCATGGTGAATTATTTGCGTCACCATGCACTACTAGGAGTGGAATCCCCAAGGAACAGCTGAATTTATTGTGAAATAATCAAAACCACTACAATTGATGTCAGGTGGAGGCCAATTAGCTTGGTGTGTGATCTGGAAGGTGATTGGTTATACCTGAGCAAGTTTATCATGGTTATTCTAAGGGGACTGATCACTTTTCCAACCCTGTTATTCTAGTTTTTCATTTTTTATTAATTATCAGAAATTGTGCCCCTTTTTTGTTCACTTGAATGTTGTAAGGCAAAATGTGTAAATAAAGCTGGGAAAATATGGATTTTATGTACTTTCATTTCAGGCTGTAAGACAAAAAAAAGTGACTATTTCAAAAGGGTATGATGACTTTCTATAGGCACTGTACATCAGCATTGATTACAGGGCAAAAACAGAAATTCAAACATTCAAAAAGACACAAAGAAATGCCTCCTGGAAAGAAACCCAAGTGCTGGACTAAATGCGCTAAGCATTTGTCAGTCAGTCTGGTGAAGGTTATCAGCTTCCCTCTTAGTGTTCCACCTACAGGTTACTGCCAAAATAAAAGAACCACCAACATAAAGTGTCTTAATAGGGCGATGGGCCACCAGAACAGCTTCAATACACTTTGGCATCAACATTACAAGAGTCTGGAACTTAATTGGAGGGATGCAACACCATTCTTCATGAGAAATTCCATAATTTGGTGTTTTCTTGATGGTGGTGGAAAAAGTCTCAGGTGCTTCCATCTAAATCTCCCATAAGTGTTCAATTGGGTTGAGGTCTGGTGAGTATTGCCATGGCTTATGGTTTACATCGTTTTCATGTTCATGTTTCACCATTTAGTGACCACATTGTGGATGGGGCATTGTCATCCTGGAAGAGACCAGTCATATCAGGATAGAAATGCTTCACCATACGATGAAAGTGATCACTCAGAATGGCTTTGTATTTATTGACATTTACCTTGCCCTTTAAGCAACTGAGTGGACCTAAACCATGTATGGAAAATGAACCATGACCGAAACCAAACCACACCACACCATAACAGAGCCGCCAGAACACTTAATTTCCTCGAGTGTTTCCTTTATTTTGGCAGCTATCTGTATTTTCCTGGGTTAAATTTGCAATGACCTACAGAGAATTTCAAGCCAACTAAAGACCACTTTCAATCTCAGTACAGTAGATTTAAAAAAAAAAGCATATTTGAAAGAAAATTATTATTTTATTTTTTTACTGCACACGGTGTCCCTCTCACCTTGCAGAATGGCGTTATTGGAGGGAAACATGGGTGGCATGTCCACGGTGGTGTGCTCAGGTTTCTTGGTGTTGGTCTTCCCTGGGTTGCCAGGTGTGGAAGTGGGGTTAGTGAGGATCAGGCTGTTTTCGGGGGTCTTTCCCGGGTCTCCCCTACCGGGCTGGGGATTACTCACAGGGTTCTTTACAGCATTGTGAGTGGTGTTGTTGGGTAAGGGGGGGTTGTTGGTAGGGCTGGACAGGTTGGAGGGGTTGTGGTTGGAGTGGGCATGGGGGTTGGGAGTGTGGTTGCGTGTGTCCGGGGGCTGCGTGGCCAGCTTGCTGTTCATGACGTTGTCCATGTCCTCGCTGTACTGGCTGTCCTGCCTTGGTAGGCTTTGCTGGATGGGCCTGGTAGTGGACAGGTTGGGGCCGTTACCCTGACCCTCCCTGCAGCCAGACACCAGGGAGAGGTAGAGAAGAAAAGGAGAGAGGGAGAGAGAAGAGAGGACGAGGGGGTGGTGTGCGGAATGGGAAAAGTCCAGGGAAGGGGAGAGGAGAAGGGGAGGGATTTGTTGGTTATAAGCACAAGATAAGCACTCACACAGTATGTGTATAAACCCCCTCATCTCTCCCCCCTCACTCACTTCCTGACTCTGTGCTGTCGGACCCTCTCCCTGTCCCTCTTGCCATCATTCTCATAGGTGGACTGTGCGCTGTGGCGATGGCGTCTCTGCCTCCTGTCCACCCCATCCATGTGGTCGCATTCCCCGCCCTCTGGGCCCCTGCTCCTGTTGCCCCCCTCTCCTCCCGGTCCTCTGTGCCGCCCACCCCGTCCGCAGCCCCCGCCACCGCTGCCACCCCCTCCCCCGCCGTCCTCATCCTCGGGGGGTCTGCGGTGTTGTCGGGGGCGCCGATGCTCCGAGGGCCCACCCTCCCCACGGGGAGACATGCTGCGGCCGTCTTTGGCTCGGCCCGCCGTGGGCCTTTGCTGGTGGCGGCGGTGCGGTTCCCTGTTCCTGTCGTCGGTTCGGTCCAGGTGGGGGTGGGAGTGGTGGTTCTGGTTGTGCTGGCCCAGCTCGTGGTCCTTGCGTCCCCGGCAGGACTCGGCGGAGTCGGCTCTCTCACACTGAGGCCGCCCAGAGCCACCCCCTCCCCCACCGCCGCCCCCGCCCCTCTCATTGTAGCGCGCCTGCTTGCGAATAAATTCCTCTGCCCGCTGCTGGCTCAGCCGCTGCTCCTGCTCTGCCCCGTTGCTGGGCCGGGTCTTGTTGGTATTGTTGTTGCGGTTCTCCTGAGGGTCCACCACCAGCGGCCGGTCCAGGTGGGTCTTCATGTCTGGCCGAATGTGGCGGGAGTAGGAAACCTTTGGTGTACGGGGGTGTAGGGGTGGAAAGAGGTTACTGTGTGTCACTGTGCTCTGATAATTAAACCCCGCTTCCCCCAACCCCAACCCCAACCCCAACCCAACCCCAACCCCAAGCCTCATGTGTCACCACCTTTACAGCCTAATCCCCTGTCCTTACCTTCCAGCGGTCCTCTGGGTCCAGCTCGTTGTACAGAGCCTCCCTGCTGGTCATCAAGGTCTGCTTACGCAGCTCACTAGTGCGCTGCTCCCACACCGACTTGGAGCCTTTGTGGTTCTTCTGCTGTTCCTTACTGCATGGATTGAGATGGGGAGAGGGAGAGAGAGAGAAAGAGGCAGGTGGAGAGGGGGCAGAGAGATTTGGAGGAGGTTGGGAAGGATAGAGAGTTGGAGGGGCAACAAAGAATGAGGCAAGGGATAGGGTGGACAGAGAAGAGAAGGTTGGAGAAGGAGGGACAGAATAGGAGAAGATCAACCAGAAGAACCCAGGAGATTAAGGAAGGTGGTGGGTCACGGTGAATAGAGAGAGGTGAGGAGAAGAAAAGAGAGGGGGGTTGAGAAGAAGTATGTCAGGATGGAGAGAGGTGGACAGAGAAGGAGATTGATATAGAAAAAGAGGACAGAGAGAAGAGAGTGAGAGAGCATCACATCTTAGAATGCCACTGAAAAGTATGATACACAAGAGGAGGATTAAGGGTCACCGCACAGTGGACAGTGTTTTGAGACAGAGTTGGTAAATGGATGATGGAAACACTTTCTCAAACCGACAGCCAGGGAAGGCCCAGTTTGAGAAAAAGCCACAGACTATATGATAATGATGTGATGATAATATTAATAATAATAATAATCATAATAACAATAATAATAAACTTCACTGGTATAGTGCTTTTCAAATGCAAAAGCACTTTTGGTGCACAAAGCACTTCAGAAGGGGCAGTAGAAACAATAAAAGCATTTTGAAACAAGGAAATTTAAAGAAAGAAAGAAAATAATAAAGTACAAAGTAAAATACAGGTAGGGGGGTACTAAAATCTAAAGAATTGAACCCCAAAATACCACACCCCTAAACCAACAGACAGGGAGGAAGGAAGGAATAGGCTGAGTTGTGGACTCCAGGCTCAGACAGCACCCCACCCCACAGCATACCCCTAGCACAGCTACAGCGATACTGCCAATGACAGCCAACAGAAAACAAAAACAAAAATGCAACAACAAAAAAGGAAAGGAGTGAAACAAAGACATTGGAAGGGTGAAAAAAGGAAAAAGGAAAAGAAGAACAGAACGGAATCAGTAAATGAATAAATACCAGTCCAGCAAGGGTTCTGTAGCATGGAGACTCTCAGTGTTAACTGTCTCTCTGAGGAGGAAACAGCGGGCGTGAGATTGAGACAGTGGACAACCTGACCGCAACACAAGGTTTCCAGGAGTATCCGCTGGTCATGGCCCTACGGTGCCTCACCAATTTGACATGTGTGCGTGTGTGTGACGTCATGTCTCTCAAATCCTGCATATATTCCGATAACTGCCAAAATAAAGGAAACACCAAAGTGCCTAAATAGGGCGTTGGGCCATCACAAGCCACCAGTACAGTTTCAATGCTCCTTGGCATACATTATGGTGTCTGGAACTCTATTGGAAGGATGCAACAAAAATGTTCCTCAAGAAACTCCATCATATGGTGTTTTGTTAATGGTGGTGGGAAACGCTGTCTCAGGTTCCATTCCAGAATCTCCCATAAGTGTGCAATTGAGTTAAGATCTGGTGCTTGAGATGGCATATGGCATACATTGTTTTCATGCTCATCAAACCAATCCGTGACCATTCGTGCCCTGTGGATGTGGCATTGTCATCCTGGGAGACCACTCCCATCCGGATAGAAATACTTTACCATAGGATGAAGGAGACCATTCAGGATGGCTTTGCATTCATTGCTGTTTACCTTTCCCTCTAAGGGAACCTAAACCATGCCAGGAAAATGCACCCCACACCATAACAGAGCTGCCAGAACCTTTCATTTACGCAACTGTTTCCTTTATTTTGGCAGTTACCTGTATATAAATATGAAATAACTTCTGGATGCCTAATAATGTTATCCCATTGACATTATTCTATACAAAAATGGAATAAAAAGAACCCGTCTAGACAGCTGTTGAGTTTCATGTGCCATCTGTGCGTGAGTAAATTTATATCAAGCAGGAAATCTACCAAGAAAATCCCCATACAGACTTTGAATATTGCCTAATGTGCTTTAGTCTGTTGGCTTTCCCCTGTTGAGAAATTCCCATGTGTGAATCCTATTTCGAATTCCTATTGCCACCTAAAAGGTGAATGAAGGCTATTGTGTGGCTTTCTTACAATAGTGCTGTGCTCGGAATGACGATGGCCTCTCTCACTCATTGGTTGGTTGATCTGAGCTGCTGCTCTCAGATCAGTGGTTTGTATAATAGGGAGGGCAGCCCATACTCCTGGAGGGGTTTAAACTACAATCCTACAGAAGAAAGGAGACCCAGAAGACGCCAGTTAAGATCTACTGACACTCAACCTGCTGTTTTGGACAGACTGACACTACAACACATAATTTCCACGTTGAACATATGGGCTACCTAAAGACTGAGAGCATATGGTCTACCAAAATACCATATGACCATTTTCCAGGGAGGAGGGGGAGGGAGGGAGGAGGGAGGGAGGGAGGGAAGGGGAGGGGCAGGTGCCTCCTTCAATCTTAGGAGGGTTCAAATTGATCTGTGTGCTGGAATGCTCTCCCCCTCCAAAGACCATGCACCCTGTTAAAGGGTTGGCATGCTGATCCTGTACATGGAGGAAGGGATCAAAGGCACTCCCCCTATTGTACAGGAGGGAGGGGTGTCACAGGCTACACTGTGAAATGGAGGGAGGGATGGAAGAGGATGGAGGGTACGGTGCTGAACCGGAAACACAGACATAGAGACGGGGGGAACAGAGATGCAGGGAAGAGGAGAGGGGGAGGAAGACAGGGACTCACGCTGCAATGGAGAGGTTGGCTGCAGACAAGGGGCTGACTTCTGCTACCTCCTTGGCTTTCTGCAGGGCAATCTTCTTATTCGCAGCCTGCTCTTCCTCTTGCTCATCCTTACAGAGAGATAGACGTGCCAGAGAAAGGGATTACCATAAACACCATATACTGAGAGAAAGAGAGGTAGAGAAGGAGACCAGGATAGTGAGAGAGTGAAAGAGAGAGAGTTGGGGAAAGACAGGGGCAGAGAAAACGAGTAGAGAGGGAAAGATGTAGATATATATAAAGAAGAAAGAGAAAGAGGTTCAGAGATGGATTGAGAGGGAGAGAAAGGACTGAGGGTAATGTCCTGTCATTGAAGTGAGAGCAGCAGTGAAAGGAGAGAGTGAGAGAGGGAGAGAGAGTGAGTTTTTTTCTGTTTGTATATCTCTGATTTAGCTGCTGACAGAAGAGAGAGAAGGGGCCCTAAGGGAGGGAGGGGTGTAAAAAGGGGCCACAGGTTGTCCAGGAGCTCGGACTGACTGTACCTTGGTCAATTCCTGTGCATTGGCCAGATTATCCACAGCGATGGCCAAGAACACATTGAGCAAGGTGTCTGAGATCAGAGAGTTAAAGGAAAAAGACATACAGAGGATCTGAATGTGTATCAATCCAGTTACATATACCCTGCCATCCCTTTAATCATAATTCATGTGTAGTGCATTGGGATTGGTCCATTTGTGATGGACATGCATGTACAACATTTGGCTTGCTGCTGTGGCACAGTATGATTGAACACAGCATGGTGGCTTGACGTGGACGTGGGTGTGTGCGTGTGTGTACACGTGCTGTGACAGGATACAGTTCCCGAAGAGTGTGAGGACAATGAAGAAGATGGAGAAGACCATGCCTTTGTTTACTCCACCCTGAGACTCAATGCCATCGTACATCACCATGTTCCAGTCTTCTCCAGTAAGGATCTATGCAGGAGAGACAATGCAGATTTCAGTGGTCACAGCAAAACACACCCATATGCACACACACATGCATGTACATACAAACACACACGCACACATACATACATACATACATACAGTACTGTGCAAAAGTCTTAGGCCACCCAAGAATGTTTAAAGCTATTTATCTGGGCAGTAAGTGTTGATTTGCTTTGAAAAACACTATATAACATTTGAATAAATACAAATAAACATTAATACAATAAAAAGTAACACGCATTTCTCGTGTTTTCCAAAGTTATTGATACCTTGTGAGATGGCGAGAACACAGGTTTGGTTTCCAAACCTCTCCTTGAGGCACTCATGTATTTGTTCAATTCCACCACCAGCACACCTGATTCTACTTAATGAGGTATTGATTAGCTGAACCAGGTGTGCTGGTGGTGAAATTGAACAAATAAATGGAATGGCTGGGGTGCATCGAGGAAAGGTTTGGAAATGGCTAAGCTAACACAGTTTGACAGACATAAAATCATAGTTTTGCATTAACAAGGAAATTCTCAGTGAGCAATAGCCCGCCTAACCGGATGTTCAAGATGTCATAAAGAAATTTGAAGAAACTGGGAAAGTTGAAGACAGAAAACGTAGTGGAAGACCTGTTTGCATCTGATGAACAGTACTTAAAGGTCACTTCCTTGAGGGACAGAAGGAAATCCTAGAGAAGTGCTTGCTCAGCATCTGGCGGAGTCATCTGGCACCAAAGTACACGATTCACACCGTGAGAAGAAGTCTTACAAGAAATGGTCTGTGTTGCAGCTAAGAAACCATTCTTGCAGAAAGGCAACAAGCAAAAGAGATTGTAATATGCAAAAGACTACAAAGCATGGAGCGACAACCAGTGGCAGAAAATCTTATGGAACGACGAGTCCAAATTTGACATGCTTGATTCACAAAGACACCAGTATTTCAGAAGAAGAGTTGGCGAGAAGTACATTGATGCCTGTCTGCAGCCTTCTGTGAAGCACGGCGGTGGCTTTGTCATGGTCTGGGGGTGCATTTCAGCCAACGGTGTAGGGGATCTGGTCAAAATCGATGGAATTATGAATGCTGAGAAATATAAACAGATCTTGATTCGTCATGCTGTACCTTCGGGAAAACAACTGATGGGCAAAACTTGATCTTTTAGCACGATAACAACCCCAAACACAGTGCAAACACGATTAAGACCTACTTGGAGCGGAAGTGTGCAGATGGAACACTCACAGTATTAGATTGGCCACCTCAGAGCCCCGATCTCAACATAATTGAAGCTGTGTGGGATCACTTGGACAGGGAAAAGAACAAAAAGCAGCCAAAGTCAAAAGAAGAGGCATGGCAAATCCTGCAAGAGGCTTGGAAGAATTTACCACAGGACTATTTGGAAAAATTACACGACTACCAAAGTGAATCACTTCAGTTTTGCATTCTACGGGAGGCCACACAATAGTGACTTGTTTTAAAAACACAGTAATTTTTTGTTACTTTTCATTGTATTAATGTTTCTTTGTGTTTACTTCAATGTTATATAGTGTTTCTTTGCCAAATAAACACTTACTGCTCAGATAAATGGCTTTAATTAGAATTTTTCAGAGTGGCCTAAGACTTTTGCACAGTACTGTACACACAAACATCTTACCTGAAACACGGTCATTATTGCTGCAGGAAAGGTATCAAAGTTTGTTGGGGGAGTGCCTGTTACAAAATTAAACCTGAAAAAAAATAGATGGGGGAGAACGAGGGAAGAACAGTTAAACGAGAGACAGAAGAAGAATCCAACAGCAGGATTTAATGGTCATCATGGAGTATGCATTCATGGGGTAAATAGCACCATGCAGTAATTACTACATTGAACTACACATCAATGTTATTGATCTTCTATCATTCTGATGGTGACTGTGCAGGATTTTAATACAAGTGGCTCAGGATGGGGCTAAGTGACACTGGCGGAGAAGAGTTGGGTACTGACTGGCCCCCGAAGAGCTGCATGCCCAACAGAGCAAAGACCACAATGAAGAGGAAGAGGAGGAAGAGCAAGCTGATGATTGACTTCATGGAGTTTAGTAGGGACACCACCAGGTTCCGGAGCGATGCCCAGTACCTGGAGAGAGAGACACCTGAGTACACCTGCAATAGGCCACTGTGGGCACAATTGGAAATACCAAATTGGGGACAAAGTTTTATATATAAAAAAAAAAAAGGCTTAAAGACCAGAAAGATGGAGACAGTGACACTGGACCAGCCATACTAACAAAAAAAGAAGGTTTGGCCAGACTGAGGGAAAAAATTGCAGGCAGGCAGGCACACACACACACACACACACGCACACACACACACACACACACACAAATAAAGGTTGGAAAGAAAGAAACTGTTTGATGCACAGGAGAGACTTACTTGGTCACTTTGAAGATCCTCAATAACCTGAGAGCTCGTAAGACACTGATCCCAAAGGAGGTTCCTGGTTGAATCACTGCCCAGATCACCTCGAATATACTGCCCACAATGACCTACCACAGACACACAGACAAACACTTAACAAACAGTGTGACACAAGCATAAGACACAACACTGCACCTTTACCTTCCAGTGGTGCCTGTATGCCCAAGTGTGCCCAAAAGATTAAGTAAAAATTGTAAGGTTTGATTCGAAAACAGCAGCACTACCAATACCAATGATAGCATGGTAGTGCAGGCTTTTCTGCAAGGCGGGATACTCACAATGCAGTCAAAGCAGTTGAAGGAGGAATGAAAGTAAGGCCGGGTCCCCAGTCCGTACATCTTTATCAACATCTCTGACATGAAGATTCCCAGAAATATGAACTCAGCAAAGTCTACAGTGTACAAGGACAGAGAGGGAGAGAGGGGAGAGAGAGAGAAAAGGAGAGTGAGAGAGAGACAGAGAGAGGGAAGATGGAGAGAGAGGGGAATAAGTATTGAGAAGACGAAGGAGAAGGAAAGCCATTGGCACTCACATAGGCACACAAAGAGGAAGTCACCATATTCAACCAGTGTGTTGTAGTGTATAGCAAATGCTCATACAAGGAGTTACCATATTTTGTACTGGTTACAGAGTAAGTAACCATAGTGTGTAGTGGTGTACAATGGTTAGACAGAGTAAATCACTAGTTCACCAGTGTGTAGTGTTGTGTAGCAGTTACTCACAGAGGAAGTCGGACAGCACTTCGGGCTGGTCATAGTGCACGACAGCCACACACAGCGTGTTGAGGCCCACCAGGCACAGCACGGTCCAGTAGAAGGTCTGTGTCTTGACAATGTGGCGGACGAAGAAACGCAGCCGGCGCTCCTTCTTGTGGAAGGAGGAACCCTCCAGTTTGGCACTCTTGATGCTGGCCCGGGCAAAGGGCGAGCCTGGGAAGAGGGTCGGGAATGTGGGGAGAATCACAACAGAAAAAGGGAGAGCAGAGGAAAAGTAGAGAACGGAAGGGACATATGAAAGAGGAGATAAGGGACTTGACATCCAGCAATAAGATCTAAAGATAAGATCATAACTGTGCCCTGTTTAATGTCATCTACTGATCCGTCACTCTTCTATCTCTCTGAAACTCCCACAGAAACTGTGGTTTAGGTTTTTAGAAAGCCTATTTTATTTGCTGCAATCAAGCTTTATAATATAATCTGACATAATACACATTTATTTTATATTTTATTGAAATTCCTAACACCTTATGAAATGTAACATTGTGTTTGATTGGTAGAGGAGCTTTCCTCATCCTTGCTGCTGTCGTCTTCGGATTGCTTTTGGGTGGGTCTAAGCCATGTTTATGTGACGTGTACTCATAAAAAGGGCTATACAAATACATTTGATTTGATTATAAATAAATTTGATATCATAACAAACAAGTTCAAGTCACCCTAAACACAGGGATCTGCTTTCTGACTTAGTAACAATTAGCTTTCTGTCTCTCTCTCCCTCTGTCACAAATTACCTCTATGCCCTATTACACTCCCTCTGTATCTGTCCCTCTTTATCTTGGTCAGATGCTATCCCTCTTCATGTGTGCTGTCTGCACTGAGGATATCTTTGAATCATTTCCCAGGGTACAGTGACTTCCCTGACTGACAGTATAAATGATGGAAATACATGGGAAACCCTCAACACTTGTAATATAATTACATTAGTGTATCTACACAGCACTTGCATATGTAAGTACAAGGTCACTCTAACATGGGGCTGATATGTGTGAATGAATCCCTTAGCTCAGGGATTTACAAACTTTTTCATCTCAAGGCCCTCAAAAATGACCACCCTTGCCTCCCGCGTGGTCCAGTGGTTACAACGTCCGACGCTGGCCACGGAGACCGGGGTTCAATTCCCCGTCTCGCCAAGTGTCGGCTCTGGCCGGGAGTGCCACCAGGGGCGGTGATTGGCTGTCCGCCCAGGGAGGGGGAGGGGAGCCGGCGTGGCGTTTGCTGCGTAGAGTGGCCCTGTAGTACCGGGTTACGGTCGGCGGCCTGCGGGTGCCGTCTCGTAGAGGCGTCACTTCGCTTCGTCACTACCGGTCGCAGGACTACGGCAGCGAACTCACATTACTAGGGGGGGATTGACGTAAAAATAGCGGGTCTAATTGGCTACCAAATTGGGAGAAAAATTGGATAAAATCAGAAACAAAAAAAACAAAAAAAATTACCACCCTGTGGCCAGGGAACCCCATCTCAATAAAATGGTTAACATTTGACACCTTTATACAACACCCACTACAGACTGCAATGCAGTGGTTATTTAACACACAAGTACATGGATGTGTAAATCCCCATGTCATGGATATATAGAAGACTATTTAGCTATTTAGAACATTATAAAAATATAAATATAATAAACATATAAACACGAATATATAAATATAATAATTGCAATGTTCACAACATAGATGTGTAAACGAGACGGTTTATTTGATCTGAGTCTAAAATACTGTATGTAATTTACGAAATATGGAAATAGAAACAAAATATTCCTAAATGGTTATTAAACTATATGAAAAACGAATGATAAAAATATATATCTATTATACATTTCACAGAGGCCTGCAGTTTGGGAACCCCTGACAGCTGTCTCAGATTTTTGTGACTATACTCAGTTCCCATTCTGTCTGTCTCTAACAGTCCAGTCCTGTGTGTGACTCACCCACGGCGATGTCCCCCTCTCCCTCCTCTGGGTCCAGCAGGTCAGTCTTACTCTTCTTAATGGTCGGCCTCCTCCGTGATCCTGGAGATGAATTACACAGTAACTTACACATGCTGTGCTGTGACACACACACACATGCACACTTAAGCCTGAATACAATCAACAATGGTTTGTGAGCAGTTTCTTTTTTCACATATACAGTTTGGAGAGTTCATCAATCACCAGAATAAGCTGGTAAGCTGGATGTATGTGAAGAAGCAGCTAACATTTGAACTTATTTGTAGGCCAAAGTTACATGTTGACTGATTGTTGATTGAAAGAGAAATGTTGATTGAATCCAAGCCTCAGTCTGTGTTTGGGCATTCCCACAAGATGCTCTGATCAAACCCGCGCAATGCCTTCTCCTTGAAATGGCAGCATCAGTCCACTCTCTGCTTTCTGTCCTCTTTTGCTCCTCTCATGTTTACTTCTGCCTCCTGTTGTCCTCTTCTACCAGCCCTTTTCTCCATTTACTATCTCTTCCTCATCTGTCTAGTCTCCATAATGTATCCTGTAGTTTATCCTCCTCTTCTGCCTTCACCTCTCTTTCGCCACATGATATTGAAGCAAACTACACGTATTTACCACACAAGTGTTGCGGGTGTGTTCTGCCCTCAACAGCCAAACCAGCATTATGCAACCCCAGAAATCCCACTGGCAAGCATAACTATAACTAAACTATAAATTGTTTGCATCCAGCAGAGCAAGTTTTATCATTGTACAGATCTGTCAACCAAGAAGCATGCGGTTACAGACAGTGCTCACCAGTGACTGGCTAGGTGATTGTGTTCTAAAAATTGCTCTGTGATCCAAATTATGGTTATCGTTACATTCTTACTCATATTTTATAGATATACGTGCAGTGAAGACACTTTCATTCATTGAATTGGAACAATTTTTGTCATTTTACATTGTATAATTATAGTCATTTGGCCTTAACCCTCATCCAAACCCTCAAGTGAAAAAAAACAAAAGCCAATCCAGAGAACAATTTACACAGACCTCAGCGGGAATGCTTGTGTGAGAAAGCGGGCAGACACAGAGAGCTGGAGGAAGAGGTCCATTTATACAGCGACGATATGGATATGCCACCGCCATAGGAAGGAAAAATTGGGGTGCACTTCTTATATGCAACGTGGTACAGGAGGGGACTAGAGAGGAGGATAAGGCCTGGAGACATGGCTCGTACCATCAAAGGGCATCCGATCATCTGTGTCATTGTCGTCGTCAGCGAGGATGACTTCTTCTGAAGAGGACAAGAAGATTAAATCAAAGAGAGCTGCACTGTGAGGGCTCTATGCTTCCTGCCAGTAACCAGTGGTCACTAAGTCTTACAGTCAGTGAGTCATTCAGTGTGCCAGACAGTACCAGTCTCAATATAGTAGAGTAGAGGTAGTGAGTCAATCAATGTGAGGATGGATCATTATGCCAGTGGTCAGATAGTTTGTCAGATTGTTAGTCAGTCGTTGGGTGTGATTCAGGGTCATTCTGTGAGTCTGTCATTAGCAATCAGCGTTTTCAGTCAGGGTGTTGCTCTGTGAGTCTGTTGGTGTGTACCTGCTTTGCAGATCCACTCCAGGTATCCATTCAGCTCTCGCTCGATCTGCTGCTGTCGCCTCAGCTTGAGAAACTCACTTCTGTTCTCTACACGCTCCCTTTCTTTGGCAAATTCTCTGTTAAACACAGACACACACACACACACACACACACACACACACATTAAAAATGACTTCCAATAGATATCTTCCTTCAACCAATTCAGTGTGTGAAAAAAGATGATATTGCCATTATCATATTATAATGTTGATCTAAAGGTATTAATAACAGACAGACAGTTAAGCAGACAGACAGACATACTTACCCAGAGAGCACACCCAGCACCAGGTTCAGCATAAAAAAGGAGCCAATGATGATGAGGGGGATGAAGTACATCCAATTCCATGCACTCCCTGAGGCGTCGTTGCTCTGGATAGACAGATGGACACAAAAGTAAATTCCTCTCTCCCTTTATGGCAAAACCCCAATTACATGATTTGAGAACGGCTCCCATTCAAAAACACTCAATTCTACTATCATTATCTTAGCTGTTTCATTGCCTATTTGGCTGAAATTTTGCACATCTACTCAGATAGCCTTGTACGACATATTATTTGACTCTCAAACCGAACGCTTCAGTAGTTTTCTTGAACAAAACCCCTGGTACAATTGTCATGGCTACCTAAAAATCAACAACACTGACAACAAAATATGCACAAATGGTTGTACGGATGTCCTACATCAACCTTTGGGTGACTAAACTTTGTAGGTGTTTTACTTTTTATTAAAATCATAATTTACCGGATGCACGTGCCCACTGACTTTGAATGGTGAGGTCACAAAAGTTTGCATTTATTAAAATGCTAGCAAACTTTGGCACCAACATCCAATGTTAAAAATAAATAAAAAACGGAGTTGTGGCTAGGCAACATAACATAACATATAACATAACATAAGGGGGAGACGAGAACAGGCCATTCAGCCCAACACTGCTCGTCCGTTCCTACCACTAATCTGCTCACATGCTTAGTTTATCCAAAGGCTAGAGTGTCTAACACTGGATCGAGCCTAGCCTTGAATACCCCTAGTGTCTCAGCCTCTACTACATGTCCAGGCAAGCTATTCCACGCATTGATCACTCTCTGTGTGAAAAAATATTTCCTAGTATCCGTGTGAAATTTACCCTTTGTCAACACCTATGGTGCAGGGGACAGATAGACAACAAGCTAGAATTAGTTGTGTTACTATTCTCCAGTAGTTTGTATAAAACCACATATAACACTGGCCAGGACAAAAATGAGGCTAATCATTCAAATAGTTGGCTAGCTACTAGCTACCTCTGTCAGAAATTAATATGCATAAAGTTACCTGCCGAATGCACTTGCATTGCTGCCTAGCTACTGCACCAGTGGTTTCTAATAGCTAGCGAATTTGGGGCATTTCCGTGTATATGTATGTACTTGGCTAGCTAGGTAGGTAGCTATTGCTTTCATAGCTGAAACAGTCTTTTGTGCTCGCTATAGCTAAGTTACGCTGAAACAGTATTTTGTGCTAGCTGTAGCTAAGTTACACTAGAGTGAAATGTAGCATCCACTAGACCAGGGGTGCCCAAGTTCGGTCCTGGAGAGCTACTGGGTGTGCAGGCTTTTGTTCCAGCCCTTCACTAACACACCTGATTTGAACATTCATTGCCTTGACGAGCAGTTGATTAGTGGAATCAGGTGTGTTAGTGCTGGGCTGGAACAAAAGCCTGCACACCCAGTAGCTCTCCAGGACCGAACTTGGGCACCCCTGCACTAGACGGAGATCACATTTGACTTATTGAAAACTAGGTAGCCAGCTAGCTACCTATACAAGCCGGGGGTTGCATCTATTCAAGAATTACAAGCACCATCAGCTGGCAGTTGTCACAGGTCAATAGCTAGCCAATGTAACACCCTGCTATGGCCTGTCAGTAAACCGCCAAAAACGCTCTCAGCTCAACCTGTCATGGTCATTAAACACCAACCAACAAACAAACAAAAACCATGTTCTACTTAGGCAGAAAAGCTAGCTAGCTATAACCACTGCCAATCATCATTTAATGTTCCATCAAACTTTAGTCCCTCCCTTTATTCAAAACATGTCCTCTTTCCATTTTAATCCAAATGTTGACATTGGAGGTAGGGCCCGAAACTTAATTTGAAATGTGCCACTGCCACTAGTCAATTTTTGGTAGTCTGAATGGCCAAAATGGTAGCCCGAAAGCTCCCATCACCAGTGCCGTGCAGCTAAACATAAATGAATGAACCAAAGTTTAATGTGAAATCGAACATTACCTTTTTAAAGAATCAGTAACAATACAATAAACCCCATTTTAAATCAGATATTTTTTTGAAATAGACTCATTCGTTAACACAATGTTACAGAGAACATCCACGGATCAACTACACAGTAGGTAGCAGCTGTGTCCTTTGGTTAATCGTGTTGGTGGTAAACTGAGACAGCCAAACATGTTCGTTTTGTCGGGCTGTTCCAGTTTCAAAAAAGTGTGGTGATTATTAATTGCATAAATTAACTACGGTGTGCTGGTTTTCTCGGCGTTAGTTGTAACCTTATTTATGTTCAGGGTTGGGGAGTAACGGAATACATGTAATGGTGATATGTATTAAAAAAAAATATATATTAATCTGTTACAGTTACAGAAAAAAGCAGTAATCAGAATACAGATACTTTGGAAAAATATGATGATTACCTGTGGATTATCTTCAAATTTGTTAAGAGAATACAATCTTTCCCCCCTTTCCCCCCATCCCACAATACACCTCAACGGACATGCTGAAGAGGGGAAAAATGCGAAACGTGATGTTACAGCATGCTCCATATAGAAATGCATTCACTGCGTGGAATTTGAGCCAACATTTATTTTCAAAGATGAAAAAGGAAAGAACATTACCGTGCAATGCAAGTTATGCTTTTCTGCTGTGAAACTACTATCAGCTTTGAAGGATTCCACATCCAACTTCAGAAAACATTTGGATGTAAGATGCCCAGACTTGTCTTGACTAGTTACAATTGTTGATTAGTTGTGGCTGACATGCAGTGAATTTAAGAAGAGTGCAGTAGGTTAACCTAGCTAGCTAGCTACACAGAAAATTATGTTGTGTATGTGCACTCGTGCTATCGATAGCTACCCAGATTGCAGCTGACTACCTAGCTAACCTACTGTAACTGTGGCTGTGTTCGAAACCATTCCCTATTCCCTAAATAGTGCACTATATAGTGTGTTCGCCATTTTGTAGTGGTGTTCGAATTCTCAACGGTTAATTTCGTTCACTATATAGTCCACTATAAAATACCCACAATTCACAGCAATTTCTAGTGAACAGAGAATGTACCCTACAATTTCTCCCGTATACCACAATGCAATGCGGCCATATCTTAGCACAGTTGACAAAACCACACTTGCACATCATTAGAATTTCAACAATTTATTTGGGATTTAACATTCACAACCGAACTTTTTTTTTCAATTTAGTAGCCAATTATGTTAATCCCCCTCTAGTAATGTGAGTTCGCTGCGGTAGTCCTGCGACTGGTAGTGACGAAGGCGAAGTAACGTCTCCTCCGAGATGAGGCACTCGCCAGGCCGTCGACCGTAATCCGGTACTACAGGGCCAGTGTCGAACGTTGTAACCACTGGACCACGCAGGAGGCCTGGAATTGTTTTGTTTAACAAAATTTAATGAAAATGTTTGACTCCTTTTGCAGATATAACAGCCGAACACACTCGTGGCATTATTTCTACAATGGAAATCAAATATTGTTCAGAATGTTCTTCCCAACACTGTTGCAGAAGTTCCCACAAATGTGTTTCACTTGTAGGTTGCTTTGCTTTCACCCTTCTGTCCAGTTCATCCCAAACCAGCTCGATGGGGTTGAAGTCTGGAGACTGTGCTGGCCATTCCATGATTTGAAGCCTACCGTCTTGTTCTTTTCTTCTTAAAGAACAAAAGTTGGGACACCTGTAGGAATTGTTTGCATCTTGTTTGCATTTATAACTCGGAAATGTACATTATTTTTCAGTTTCTGGTAACCTAAACTTTTTCTTTTAACCTCTGGCAGTTTACCGCTTACCTCTGTACCATTTCAGGTTATTCACTGGATTTGATCTGCTTAAATTTCAGTAAAAACTGGAAAAATGGGGGTGTTCTAAAACTTTTGACCGGTAGTGTAGTTGCTAGTGTCTGCAACAAGATGAGAGTGGATTTACAGTCATGAAAGTTTCAGTCTACACTCAACTCACATGGACATAAATATTGTGTTGTACTGTAGATAGCAGGGTAGTGGAGGGTAAAGTAAACTCAGTTTACACACCTTTTTGAAATTAGTCTGAGAGTTTACTAACCTACTTGCAACTGTACTGACCAATAAGTGGAAAAAGGTAGGTAAACACTGTGTCTCTCTGACTTAGGTTTTACCCACCAATTTTTTTCCCACTGGTAAATAGTGTACAGTATTTCTATCAAATTCCATACCTCTCTACCCTGATGTTTTTACTCCTCTTTTGTATAGATGGTTGGACTACCATTTGAAAAATAATTACTAAGCCTACTTAATGTTTTTATGTTGCCTTGTTTCATAGAAAGTGTGGGGAAGAGTAGTGGATGACAGATATGTAAAGGCAAGATGGCTCCAGCAGGTGGAGTCCAGCATGGCACCCTCCTAATCTCCAAACAAGCCAAACTACACACACCTGAAGGGGATTGAACAATTACGAATTACGAGTGTGAAGTACCTGCAGAGAAAAGCATGGTGGTGTTTTTTTTTTTTGGAGAAGATTGCGGACTGATCTGTGAATAACCTTTGATTTATTTGAGAACCTGATTTGGCTGTAGACCCTGGCATGACTGAGAACCTGGACTGGATTTTTTGGACTTTGGAACGGACTTTGATTACGCCTCTGCTTTCTCCTTTTTGTTGGTTGTTTGTCATCCGGGCAAGCTGCTCAGCAGCCCTGGGATAGAGAGGGACTAACAACGTCTAGTTAGTCCCAATTGTTTAGTTTGAATTAAATACATAAATAGTGACTTCACTGGATTTGAAACGTACACCTGTGATTGTGTTTAATCTTTTTGCACATCTATGTTGTGTGACTGCCTTTTCCCCTTCCCCTGCTACAACCTATAGTGCAATTGCAAATGTTAAGTGATAAAAACAACATCCATTTTTGCTGGACCCAGTAACTAATTAACTAACTAAATTACTCACTCACTCACTCACTCACTCACTCACTCACTCACTCACTCACTGACTTCACAGTTGGTCCGGAGAGCAACAAAGAGTCCAGCTTGACTAGGCAAGCCTAGTCCTGTTTATTTATATTCTTTTATTATTTATAATAACTTCTTACAGATTTTACTTCTGTTCACTGCCCAAAAGTTTGAGCAGGCAAAATAGTGCTATTTTAAGATGGTTTTGGTATAGGCTATGTGTTCGATATGCGGCCTTCTAGTTTAGTAGGCCTAGGCTATTACAGAGTGCAATCTGTTAACAGTGTTGTTTAATGCTACCAAAACATTTATTTTTGTTTATAAAAGAGACATTGCATACTTTATTTATGTGATTCTGTGCTGGTTTTATTTTACATTTATACTGGCCTTGTTTTACAGAAGGCATTCTGTTAAAAAAAAAAAATCAGTTTATTTCAATATATGGCTTTTGAATAGACAGTAATCAAAAATGAATGAAAAGTAATCAGATTACGTTACTGATTGCAATTTTAATGAGGCAATCAGTAATCTGTAATGGAGTGCATTTTAAAAGTAACCTTCCTAACTCTGTTTATGTTTTAGATGAGCTAACTTTAGCATTGCATGTCGACGCACTGCGTCGACCAGCATAGCTATCATAGTTTATGGCTGTAAACGACAAACATGCGGGGAAATAACGTTCCTAATATGAATATTTAATACAGTTCTTATTTATATTTCTGACATTTACTACCAAAGTTTACAGAAAGTGGTAGCCCGACTATGCAACTGTAGCGGATGGGCTCACATGAGCGCCCGCTGCAGAGTGACGTGGATAAGAGTGCGATTAGTTCCCGGAGTTGGGGACTTGAGTCTTTAGCTTGGCGAACTTAATCGCTCTCTTGTCGCGTCGACATCCCTCGGTTCGAAACTCGCTGCGTGCAGAACCAACACCGTCACATTGGTGCCGTGAGTCGGATCATACAACTGATGGTAATCGGTTGGGCCGTGGTTGCTGCCGCATGAGTTTCGAGGGGGAGAGTGTAGCAGATGGGCTCACGTGAGCACCTGCTGCAGAGTGACGTGGATAAGAGTGCGATTAATTCCCGGAGTTGGGGACTTGAGTCTTTAGCTCAGTGAGCTTAATCACTCTCTTGTCGCGTCAGAGATCCCTCGGTTTGAAACTCGCTGCAGGCAGAACCAACACCGTCACACAACCAGGCAGCAAAGAATGGTAGACTGAACTGCTGATTTGCTGATTGGTATCCCCTGGCTACTGTTAATTTCAAGGCCAGATTACAGGATGTTAGTATGTGTAAATGTTGCATAATGCAGCTTTAATATAATGTCACCTTCTAGTGTAAAAACTGGAAATTAAATCCCCAAAAAGTGAGAAGTTAAATGTTTTGATCAAAAGCTGAAAATACAGGAAATTCTAATGAGCATCAAAACCTTTAATTTCACATACGCACTAACAAGGTACATATTAGATATATTGGCTATATCATGATTATTTCACACAAAGGTCACCAGTACATTCATCTGTATAATATTGAGTAATCATATATCGTAATAGTGGATTGGTATTAGAAGAATATATGGGTATGTATTGAATTCTGCAAAATGATTGGATTAAATAAATATAAGATATATTGGCTATACACCGATCAGCCTGACTAATATTGTGTAGGTCCCTCTCGTCAGTGGCGTTTCCAGACTGTTTTGACTGGGGTGGCCCAAGTGGGGCACTGACCGGGGGGTGGGGTGTGCGCAAAAAAAAAAAGCTGAGACCCGTTCATTTATTTCGCGGACTGGGGGGGTGGCACCTGGGGTGGCCAATCAGATTCCAGGGGTGGCACGTGCCACCCTAGGCCACCCCCTAAACACGCCCCTGCCACCAAATCAGCTCTGACCCGTTGAGGCATGGACTCCACAAGACCTCTGAAGGTGTCCTGTGGTATCTGGCACCAAGACGTTAGCAGCAGATCCTTTAAGTCCTGTAAGTTGCGAGGTGATGCCTCCATGGATCGGACTTGTTAGTCCAGCACATCCCACAGATGCTCGATCGGATTGAGATCTGGGGAATTTGGAGGCCAAGGCAACACCTTGAACTCTTTGTCATGCTCCTCAAACCATTCCTGCACAATTTTTGCAGTGTGGCAGGGCGCACTATATAGTGTATCTCCTGCTGAAAGAGGCCACTGCCATCAGGGAATACCGTTGCCATGAAGGGGTGTACTTGCAACAATGTTTAGGTAGGTGGTACGTGTCAAAGTAACATCCACATGAATGCCAGGACCCAAGGTTTCCCAGCAGAACATTGTCCAGAGCATCACACTGCCTCTGCCGGCTTGCCTTCTTACCATCATGCATCCTGGTACCATCTCTTCCCCAGGTAAATGACACACACACACCTGGCCATCCACATGATGCAAAAGAAAACGTGATTCATCAGACCAGCCCCCCTTCTTCCATTGCTCCATGGTCCAGTTCTGATGCTCACTTGCCCATTGTAGGTGCTTTCGGCGGTGGACGGTTCAGCATGGGCACTCTGACTGGTCTGCGGCTAAACAGCCCCATACACAGCAAGCTGCGATGCACTGTGTGTTCTGACACCTTTCTATCATAGCCAGCATTAACCTTTTCAGCAATTTGTGCTACAGTAGCTCTTCTGTGGGATCAGACCAGACGGGCTAGCCTTCGCTCCCCACAGGCATCAATGAGCCTTGGGCGCCCATGGCCCTGTTTCCGGTTCACCGGTTCTCCTTCCTTGGACCACTTTTGGTAGGTACTAACCACTGCATACCAGGAACACCCCACAAGACCTGCCGTTTTGGAGATGCTCTGACCCAGTCGTCTAGCCATCACAATTTGGCCCTTGTCAAAGTCGCTCAGATCCTTACGCTTGCCCATTTTTCCTGCTTCCAACACAACAACTTCAAGAACTGACTGTTCACTTGCTGCCTAATATATCCTACCCCTTGACAGGTGCCATTGTAACGAGATGATCAATGTTATTCACTTCACCTGTCAGTGGTTTTAATGTTGTGGCTGATCAGTGTATATATCTACTTGAATTATAATATAGCTAAGTAAATAAAGTAAATAAGTAAATAAACACATTCACGCTATGTACATAATCATGATTATTTGCCACAGAGGTGACTAATCCATTGATCTGTATAATATTGAACCGGTACTTTGATATATAATGTTTAGATAGATCATATTTACAAAAGAAGTGGTACTCATGAATTCTAAAAGGAAATAACTGACGATAAGCCTACCACATAAATTACAGCAAGACAAAAAGCTCAGCCAATGAAGTTTGGGGGCCTGGTAAGAATGGATGTGCAGCTTACTTAAAATTAACTTCAGAAGTTGTATAGGCTATACTCTTGGAATGGAATAATGTCCATAACCTATGTGGGTTAAAAAAACCTGTAATCTGCTTTACATGATCAAGTATACATGAAGAAAGACAACCTACTCTAAGAGTATGAATTAGGCTGTATGAGAGAAGGTTTGAATCCTAAGCAACCTGCCCGTGCCCAGAGGTGAGTAGCCTACATGCTGTTTGAAGTACCAACATAGCTACAGTACTGTAGCAGGTGTCAAAGCTGTATACAAGAACACTTGTTAGTGCATATGTTAAATTAAAGGTTTTGATGCTCATTTGAATTTCCTGTTTTTTTGGGGCTTTTGATAAAAACCTGGCTGCGCTAGTCCGGTCCCGGCCGATTATATATCCGCCCAAGGGGGATTGGGGAGGGTGAACCAGCACGAGTTCGCCAAGAAGTGTGAAGGGTGTCTCTAGAAAGTAGATGGGCGAGTTACGTATAAGAGGAGGTGGATCATCGCCGGCATCTGGGAATTAGCTTGCTCCGTAGTGACGGGTGGTGGGTTTGTGGGGGAGGGGAATCGAAATAAATAGAGGGTATAAGTGGATTTAATTATATATAATATCTTCAGTATCATTTGAACTGAGCTGGGCACTGTGATAATTTCCATGTGCTTAAGTTCTGGGCTGGGCTCCCTTGTCTTGATGTTTCAAGGTGGTGGCTGGTCTATATTTAACCTTTAATATTTACCTTCAGCAAAGGTATACACATTTTTAGGACAGGCCTGAATTTTTTTGGATGTAAAAAAAAAAGATTTTTGACGTGTTGAAAAATGATCTGTGGCCTCATTTATAAAACATGCTTACGCACAGATTTGATCTTAGAACGTGCGTACGCTCAAATCCACGCCAAAGTTCAGATTTATAAAAACGGTCTTTGACGTGGAAAAGTACTCAGCTCCACGTCAGGTTTCAACTTGGCGTACGCACGTTTCCTTGTGGCAATGTTGGAGTACTGCAGGTATTTGCGGTCTCGTCTCTTCTCTGTCCTGACCCCTCGCTGGTAGAACTGTCTCTTGCGTTTTCCGCAAGAGACTCAAAACCCACCTCTTCAGACTCCACTACCGCTGAATTTTGTACATCTAGCTAATTGTCATCACCACTGCCTGTCATGTCTCGTGTTCGTGTTCCCCGTAATTAGGTGTTTTAGTTTATTCCATGTTTTCCTGGTTGTCTGGTCCGTGTTTTCACTTTCACTTACCTGTTTCCAGTCTTGTCATTGTATTATCGTTTTCACCTGTTCCTCATGTGTCTGATTGCAGTTAGCTGCATTCGTGTTAATTCCTGATTGTTTCTTGTTATGTCTAAATGTATATAAGCTGTGCGTTTTCCCATGTTCGTTACCAGATTGTCTCGTCATTGTATTATCGTTTTCACCTGTTCCTCGTGTGTCTGATTGCAGTCTCCGGTGGCAGCTGCATTCATGTTCATTCCTGATTGTTTATCGTTATGTCTAAATGTATATAAGCTGTGTTCGTTGCCAGATTGTCTTGTGCTTTGCTTATGCCTACACAACTTTCCAGCGTTCTCTTTGTTTACCCGTGTTTTGTTTCCTTGTGTTCGTGCTTCCGTGTGTTCGTGCTTCCGTGTTCAGTCCTGTCTCAGTCTTGTTCCCGATCCACCTGTTCGTGCTCCTCATGGTTCCTGCCCTGCTCCGACTCTCCCATCATCAATACAAGATCTTGGCGAAAAATTAATGCAACTCTGGACGGAAATAAATGCTGTGACATTGCAGAAGCTTATCGAAACGATGCCACGGTGAATGCGTGCCGTAATCAAAGCTAAAGGCGATCCAACTAAATATTAGAGTGTGACTTTTTTGGGGGACGGGCAGTGTATATGTTAATGTTGATTTTTGATAAATTATACTCTACAATAGACATCATGTATATTTTGTTTGTTAGAAATAAGACAACATTCAATATTAATATTAATTTATTAATTCATTCAATGGTTCAATATTAAAGTGACCCCTCAGTATGCTTTTTCATTCTGTTCTGCTGCGTTCTGCTTGCTCCCTTCCCCAAGCTAAATGGGGTCACCTGTATTCGAAGGTAGCCAGATACAACTGTGCTTACACTTTAACTGTTTCATTCCCAGGACAGGCCTCTTTTCACAGAGTTTGAGGAAGGTAACATGTACTCACGTGAAAATAATATTTAAGAACTTTTGGAAAATCAAGATGGGAATGAAAGTGGATTATAAATGCTGGTTATGTTTGTGTAACGGGTTGTGTTCTTTTGAAAATCAACATATTAATTTATGAAATAACATGAAATAGACTTTTGGACAAATTTACTTGCTTTAAACCAGGGATGTGTGTTAATGAAAAAAATATGAAATTCTGGACTTTTGTGTAAACGTACACTTTATCTTTCCAAACAGTGACACATCACTACAGTGCATTGCAAGTCTGTGTTCAACTCATGCTGCAGCATCACTCCAATATATTACGCACTTGCATACTCAACCATACTGCACAGTAACATATTACCAGCTGCCATACCAGCCTGTACCCTTATTATGTCAAACTGCTGAAGCTAAGCAGGTGTGGGCTTAAATAGTACTTAAGCTGGATGGGAGACCTCCTGAAATCCAATGCTTAGGCACTGTGCTGTAAAAGGTAATGATGGGAGAATAAGGTAGCATGACACCAAAATGGGTGGGGCTACAATTAGCTGTCAACCACTGGCTTGTTTGTGCCAATCAAAAGGTTTTGCTCTTCACAACACAGCACAATGATTGGTTCAAATCAGTGAAATAAAGGCAGCTCCATCCATGTTTTGTGTTGTGATGCCTTATTCTCCCATTATGACTAGAAGGTGCACTTTTCAAAAAGAGTAGGGGTACTCTGGGGCTCAGTTGGTAGAGCACAGCGTTGGCAATGCTTAGGTTGTGGGTTCAATCCCCACTGGGGCCACATATACTGAAAAATGTATGCATTCACTACTGTAAGTCTCTTTGGATAAAAGCGTCTGCTAAATGGCATATATATATATATATATATATATATATATATATATATATATATATATTAACCCTGGTGTCTTGGTGAAATTCCCACAAACTACATCTGACCACCTAATTAGTCCCTACATCTGATCCACAAGCCCTTGCATTCCCTATTCTTCAGTTTATCACTGAAAAAGAGAATTGAGTTCTCAGACAATCTACCTGGTTAAATAAAGGTAAAATAATAAAAAATAAAATATGCCACTCACATACACCACTAATACTGGACACTCACATATACAACTACACCGCCGGCACACTCACACACACCACTAACCTGCCTGAATACTCACATGCACCATTACACTGCACACTCACATATAGCACCACACTGCACAGTGTACAATCATATACCACTACACTGACCCTCACATACTCTACTATCCCACACACTCACATATACCACTACACAGCAGCATCACTCACATAGTAGAGCAGGTCGGTCCAGCCCTCCATGGTGATGCACTGGAAGACAGTAAGTACGGCAAACAAGATGTTGTCGAACTGCGTGATGCCATAGTTTGGACCGAGCCAGTATCCCTGACACACAGTCCCATTCGGACACAGCCGTGACGGAGCCTCCTCCCCACATGGGAACTCCTCCCGAATCTCCGCTGAGAGAGGGAGAGACAACATTTCCAGATAATTTCAGCAGACAGGTAAATTACTAAAGCTACTGTATGGACACAATGACCATGTTTACCTGCACACCAATATTGCAATTTTAACCCTAATATGTATTTGTGTATGAGTCATAAACACGTTACCCCAATTGCCATTACCCAATTAAGGCAGTATTCCAGTTGTGAAAAACCCAAATTTGACCCTTGGCATATGCCCTTATTAACCGGAATATCAGGTAAACACCTGTTTTGGAATATTCTCTAAAAATTCTCCCCAAATATGCTACATAACCAGAATATTGTGTGCATGTAAACATAGTTATTGACTTTTTAAAGATCATTCTGCTATTGCACATCAACAACTGGCTTTGAAAGTGTGTTCAACTCACAAATGAGTGTTCAACTCACAATTGATAACTTAATCCCAATCCCTAGCTTGTGCATGACGTGATTCGATGAAGTTGTAGGTGATAACAAGCTTAGCACTTTTTAAATAAATTTACTAAAGTTAATGTCTATTAATATTGCTAAATTCATTGAAGACGTTGAATACCTTGGATAATGTGAATATGTACGTCAGGTTAATTGAGCATACTTGAGTTTACACTTTTTATCACAGTTACTGCAGACTCGAAGCATGTCTATTATCCTTCTCTATACAACAACTATACTTTGTACCCTTAATGAAAGCACTTATATACTTAAAGTCTCTCTGCATAAGAGTGTCTGCTAAATGACAGTTATACAATGTAAACTGACATTTCCTTACTCTAAAAATGATACCTTAATGTTCATCATAACTTACACCACCATATAACAGCAGTGGCTGTTTTAGAGGGAGGGAGGGACTTACTGGTGATTTTGTCGAAGCAGGTGGTGTGGAACTTGCCCATGTAAAACTCCAGGCCAATGATGGCGAACATGAGGATGGCAAAGAAGAGCAGCAGGCCGATCTGCAGCAGTGGGATCATAGCCTTCATGATGGACTTCAGTACCACCTGCAGACCTGGAGGAGGAAGTTCACGTTTGATGACAATCCATGACACAATCCACAATCCAGCACATTTCTGAATGGAAAGAGAAACTTTGTTTAATAAAACACAAGCCCTTATACTTGACCTAAACTCTATGAGCGGAGTAATGACAGCTTATCCATAATCAGTATTCGAGTTTTGATAAATACTCTAATACTGATTATTCCTTACAACAAGCAATTATCTTCTTCCTCCTCCCCTTTCATCTTCTTTTAATTTGTCTCATCCTCTTGCAATGCAATGCAATGCAATTCTCCTCTATTTAGTTTCTTCCTCCTCTCAGTGCTTTACTTTTGTGGCCCTTGAATACTACTACAAAATAAGATCTGTTGTTCCTCGCTTTCCCTGGACCCCCCCCCCAATTTCTTCCTTCTCCCAACCACTCTGTTCTCCCCAACCTTGCCCTGCTCCTTAATCTCATTCTCCTCTTCCCTTCCCTTCCTGATGCATCTCTCTCTACTGACCCCCCAGCCCTGACTCACTGGGAATTCCGGACACCAGTTTGAGGGGCCTCAACACTCGGACAGCTCGTAGGGTGCGCAGGTCAAAGTCTGAGCCCACCGTGGATAAGATTCTGGAGAGAAGGAGAGAGGGGAAGTCAGTTGCAGACAGAAGAGTATCAGGGAACCAAGCAGAGATACTCAGGATTACCCTGTGGGTCTTTCTCCATGTTGCTACTCTGCCTATTTATTAGATTATAGTTACAAACGGGATGCTGAAGAACATGATGCAATGACACACAATATTAAAGCACTGCTGTGCATTTCAGGGGCAATATATACAGATTATTTTATTTTTCAGTCAAATACTGAGCACAACACAAAAGATGAATCTGAATACTAGTACCAAATCCTACAAGAGAAAAAGACAAGAAAAAAACCCACAACATAATTTTCAGTACAAATTGGCCATGTGTCCCATTGTGTGCTTACTAACCCCAAAACCACAAACTGTAAACGTGTATTCATGTGATTACAATGAGTATCAATCCTTTCTGAAACTGTATTAATATGAGTGGCCTCTTGGATTAACTGCAGTGGCCTCTTGGATTACTCTCCCTCCAAAATGGCAGTTCATCCACACAGGTGACAGATCTAACCACAAATTCTCAACCAGATATTGATTACCCTCTCACATAAGAACATAAGAACATAAGAATACATAATGACGAGAATGTGCCGTTCAGCCCATTTAGGCTCGTCATATCCTAATCTAAATAGTATCTAGTACTACATCTAGCCTGGACTTGAATAACCCAAGTGTTTCTGCCTCTACTACCCGACCTGGCAAGCTGTTTCAGGCATTGACAACTCTCTGTGTAAAGAAAAACTTCCGAATATCTGTGCGGAATTTGCCTTTAACTAATTTCCACCTGTGGCCTCTTGTTCTGCTGACCCCACTTATCTTAAAAGATCTTTGGTATTTCACTTTGTTAACCCCTTTTAGGAATTTAAAAAACCCCTCAATCAAATCCCCCCTAAGTCTCCGTTTGCTAAGCATAAATAGATTGAGTGCCTTAAGTCTATCATCATAACTTTTAACCTTTCAAACCAGATATCAGTTTAGTTGCCCTTCTTTGGACTTTTTCAAGAGCTTCTATATCTTTCTTGTAGTGCGGTGCCCAGAACTTAACACAGTATTCTAAGTGAGGTCTGACAAAGGCATTATATAACATTAATATAACTTCCTTTGATTATACTCAGTACTTTTTGCTATGTATCCCAGCATCCTGTTGGCTTTTTTCATTGCTGTAGCACACTGCTTTGATGCAGATAGGCTTTGATCAAATTGAACACCTACTAACTTTTCTCCTCCCATAAAATACTCCTGTCTAATGTTTTTATTTCCCACATGCATAACTTTACATTTAACAATATTGAATGTCATCTGCCATGTATCTGCCCATTTTTGGATTTTGTTTAAATCATCTTGGATTACTTTAGTCGATTCCAAACAGTTTGCCAAACCCCCAAGTTTAGTATCATCTGCAAATTTAACTATTTTACTACTAACGTCCATAACAAGATCATTTATGTAAATAAGGAAGAGCAGAGGTCCCAGCACCGATCCCTGCGGGACGCCACTGCCCACAGCACCAAGGTCAGATACGGCCCCACCTACTGTTACTCTTTGTATTCGCCCCTTGCAGCCAATTATGAACCCACTCTGAAACTACTCCTGCAATTCCTACTGAATTCATTTTAGCAATGAGCCTCTCATGTGGTACCTTGTCAAATGCTTTCTGAAAGTCTAAATATATAATATCATAAGCCTGGTTCAGGTCAACACACTTTGTAGCCTCTTTGAAAAAGTCCAGGAGGTTTGTTAGGCATGACCTCCCTTTGAGAAAACCATGTTGCCTCTCCCTTAAAATACTATTATTTTTCAAGAATGATTCCAACTTATCCCTAATAATACATTCCAGCATTTTACATGCGATGCAAGTAATACCCTATAGTTCCCTGGGTCAGTCCGGTCCCCCTTCTTATATATTGGAATTATACTACCCTGCTTCCAGTCATCTGATATTTCTACAGTGATTATGGATTGAATGAAAATATCTGTCAATGGTTTATATATAATTTCCCCAAGTTCTTAGAATATTATGGGATATATGCCATCCGGGCCTGCTGCCTTATTTGCTTTTAAGTTTTTGTAGTTTTTGTAGTACTTCTACGTCCCTTATCTCAAAGTCCTCCAAAACATTCTGTACCTTGTCTATACATTTAGTTTTCATCCTATTTTTCCTTACTTTTGGGATGAATTTACACTGTACATCTACAATAACCCTTTTAAATATTATCAAGTTTTAATTCACAGTTCTGCAATCTAGAAGTTTTACCCAATCTATATTACTTAAATTCTCTCTCATTTTATTAAAGTCAGCTCGTCTAAAATTAAAAATTCTAGAGTTAGAGGAGGCAGTCTTAACTTGCCCAAAAATATCAAAAATAACTGCACTGTGGTCACTTGCCCCTAATGGTTCTCCTACCTCTGTGCTGCCAATTCTATCAGGATTGTTACACAAAACCAGATCCAGTACTGATTTCCCTCTCGTAGGCTGAGTAACAGACCAAAAAGCAGTCATTGACCATATCTAAAAACTCCTCTTCACATTTGCCCTGACCTGTCACTATCTCCCAATTAATAGAGGGGTAATTGAAGTCGCCCATTATTATCGTCTCTCCTTCAGCACAGGTTTGTTTTATGTTACCAAACAGCATACTATTTATGGTACTGTCTGAAGCTGGAGGTCTATAGCATACTCCTATGTTAAGGCCCTTCTCATGATCTCCCAGTAATCTAATCCAGATGTCCTCACAAGAAACTAATGAGTTTATACCTGGAATTTCCTGCACCTTAAGATGGTCTTTCACATAAAGGGCCACTCCCCCTCCTCTTTTATTAGTTGTATCCTTCCTAAACAATTTGTACCCCTCTACATTATATTCATCCCCATTCGCTGCGCCAAGCCATGTCTCAGTAATCCCAACAATGTCATAACCCCCATTCAACATGACAGCCTCCAGTTCCAAAAAAATATTTTTTATGCTTCTCGCATTTAAACACATGAAGTTCAGAGCCTTACTCACACTTACGTTGTCCTTCCCCTCCACACATAACTGTGCCGAACCACCTCTATTCACATTATGATCCAAAAAATCTTTATTCATTATATCCTCAGATTTATTATACTCTGCCCTGGTATCTTCCATCTGGGCAGTCTGTACCTGCCTATCCATAATACTACTACTACTAATTTCCCTCCCTGCCCCCTCAGTCCCTAGTTTAAATATTCCTCCGCTACCCTGAGCATACGCTGGCCCAATGCATCTGTACCCCTCCGGTTCAAGTGTAGCCCGTCCCACTTGTACAGGTTACCCCTGTTCCAAAAGGAGTCCCAGTGTCCCATAAACCTGTACCCCTCTTTCCTGCACCAGGTTTGTAGCCACGTGTTAAATCTCCATATAAAATTCTGCTTGCCTTTGCTAGCATGTGGTACTGGCAGAATTCCAGAGAAGATCAATGGTTAACCTTTTTATTTAAACAGTAAATTAACTATATAATTATTAGAAATGTTTTGAGTGGGGACAACTTTTTCTATGAGTGATATACCGTTATTCTTTCTCAATGCCATTTCATTTTCATTTAAAAAAAAATGTATGCTTGAAAACAATGTGCTAATGGCTAATGGGTTTCCAGTTCTGTAGAAAGAAGGGGGTGGGGGGGGGTTGCACATACACATATGCACACACAAATACAGTGTGTACACGGTTAGTGGTACAGTTGGTTTGTAAGAGATAGAGAGAGATTGAGGACTGGAGTGGGCTTCGGACTTGGACAGACAGTCCAGCGCTCAGGATGTGAGAGGGAGGAAGATCTGCTGACTGGCTCATTTATTCCCATCTTTAGTCTCTCCTATTTATAGAGCTGCTGTCTGAAACCCAGAGTAGCTGTCAGACATACATTTGTGTGTATCACACAGACAAATACACATGGCACACACACGTGGGAGCACACATATGCACTTGCATACACAGAAACAAAGATCCTCTCCTACTGTATACATGTACACACATTTACATACACACACAGACACAGACACACACACATAATAATGCATAATAATCCCTTTTAGCCAACCCCTGAGAAAAACGGGTAACAAAAAACAGCACTGTGCTGCAGAAGAACATGACCACAGGAGTGAGGTGAGGATGACTTATTGAGGATGTGTTGTGGGAGTCTGTGTCCACAGCAGCGGGGGTGGGGAGACAGGTCCTCAGTCCCTCAGTCCCCCCCACACACACACACACACAGGATTGTGGGGCAACAGGCACCAGGGTGGTTGCGTGATGGCTCTGCCATAAAGGACACTGATTCAGAGCCTGTCATGTTCACACTATTGAATCAGGCCGCGAGATCTTCTGAGCGATTACTTCGTCAAAACACTTTATTACTGTAAATGACGAATGGACAGAACTTGCACTCCATCTCTCTCATGGAGAGGGGGATCCTATCCAGTGCACTGGGAAAAAGAAAAATACAACGTAGAAGAGCTCAACCAACACTGGAGAAAAGAAGGGAATGAGGCATACACACAGAGGCTAAAGGGATTACAAAAGAGGAGGAGTGGAACTTTGGGAGAGGGAGAGGCGAGACAGGAATGAAAAAAAATTACATGATTAATTGAAAGAGCCACAAAATGACAGAAGAGAGAGGAGAGAGAAACGAGTCGTGAAGTTGTGTGTCCAGCCCCTCTGGGAAGTCATCCATCGCCCTCTCTCTCTCCTTCCCTGCCTCCCATCATTGTGCAGGACTTGATACAACCACTATAGAGAGCAGAGCCACTCATTTGGCCAGTAGGTATTTAACAGCTCCAGCTGAGGCGGAGCAAATGTACAAAATGACTGGCATATGCAGGTAATGATATCAGAGAAATGTTACTGGAGGCCACACTGTTTGACTCCACACACACTACGCTACCCATACTGCACCACACCACACCTTAAGACCCACACTGGAGGTTCAAAGACAGACACACAGAAACCAAAGGTTTGTAATGCTACTGAGTAAAGTCTCTCACAGTGTCCCTGCCTGCACTGACATACACCCGGTGCTAGAGGGAGCAGGAGAGGACAGGAGGAAGATGAAGGGAAGCTGAAGAAGGAGAAGTAACAGAAAGAAAATGGAGGGGAAGGAAAAAGCAGGAAATATGGAAAAAGAAATGGGGTGATAAACAAAGGAACAAAGACACGATGGTGGGTGAGGGTGACAGACACAGAATGGTGAGAAGGGTCCATTAACACACGGAGTGGAGTAACTCCCTATTGTCACCACCTTCTGAGTTATTCCACGGACTGACGCATAGTGTGAATCATCACATTTATCACCCAACAGCAGTGTAGTAACATCGGTGTGCTTCAGAGTGATACATTGTTATTGAATAGCTGTGCAGTAACATAAGTGTGGTTTACTCTGGTACTACAGTATTACTGAATAGCAATGGCATAACTTCAGTGTGGTTCATAGAGTGCTACAGTATTACTGAATAGCAATGGCATAATGTAACTGTGGATCATAGAGTGCTACAGTACGACTGAATAAGTGGAGTTTGGTTAGTTTAGGTTTCTTAGTTGGGTTAGTTAAACATTAGTTTGGTTTACTGTCTACCGTGTGTGGCGTCCCAAGGGGCAGTCCGAGGAAATGGCTGCCTGCCCCTTTAATTCTTAGGAGCCACTGGAGGAAGAAAAACTGCAGTTACCAGCAGCCTGCAGTCCCACACCTGAAAGACTTGAAGCAATGAGGACTGCGTGCAGCTGATGTCAATTTGGAGCTCTATAAATGACTGTTTTGTGTCACATTGGGGGGGAAGGAGTAGGTTGACTGTTGAGGAGAGAATTGTTTGGAAGATAATTGTTTGGAAGATAATTGTTTGGAAGATAATTGTTTGGAAGATAATTGTTTGGAAGGTGTTTTGAATTGGATTGTTTGAGGACACTGCTTTGTGTACCGACTTGGACTGTGAGGAACTGACCTGGATTTCAACTTACAGACATCGACAACAAGTAAGGATTGTGGACTTTATGTGTTTTGAATTCCCCCCAAAGACCCCACCCTTTTTTGTGTTTGTCAATTAGTTTAATAAATTATTGTTTTGTTTATATGACTGTCTCCTCTGGGTTATTTAACTGCCTAAACTCTCTGCAAAGGTCAGTGAGTGTCGCCCCACCCCAAGGTACACCACAAGTGCTACAGTATTATTGAACAGCAGTCTCTTAAAGAGCACCTAAGGCTGTTTTGTGAAAAAAAAATCTGTAGTTTACCTCAGAGTACAATGACCATGCAATAATAAGTATGCCTTATCTTGACAGAAGATTGACCTTCATTGAACTACTGTAAAAGCGGAAATGCATGCCTCAACGCAACAAATAAAACCAGAGAGCATTCGCCATTTAGCTGTTCCTGTTTTCCTGCTCCGCTCCTGTTCCTCCTTCCATCACCAGGACTTTGCGTCGTTCTCTCTCACTAAGCGCCTCAAACAAGAGGCCTCGTGAAGACCCGCGTGAGACAAGTTCTCTGAACAGCAGCGAAATCAACAGGGCGCTGTTTCCACAAATTTAGCTGCAAACAACGCTAATTCGTGAAGAGCTGTGAAAGGATACAGCTAGCAATATTGGACATTTGAGTGAACCACACAGAAGCGGCCAGCTCCCTTCTTCAAAACTCCTCTCCGATTAACTTTGCGAACAAGAGACATCACCTTCCCCCGCTGACCACGGAGCAAACAACACAGTAAGACCTGCATCTGGTCATAGCACAGTTAGCAACAAACTGTTTGTTCTGTACTGACTGTACAAACTGTTATAAAATGTATCATAGTTCATGACTGTACACCATAGAGTTTTATTTTTGTAGCTATCATAGCTGTGTATCACTGCCTGCGTTAGTAGTAGAATACACCACACATAGACCTAGGTCTTGCATGTAATGTTATCTACTAACCCGGCATTCTGATCTCAACATACGCAATAACTCCACAATTATTCTGGTGTGCGCAGTAAGCGCCATCTTTTATTTGACCTTGGTTACAACCTAGGTTTAAAATTCACCCCATCTTTGTCTCGATGCCCACGTGCTTAAAGCGTGCACGCACATGCGCGCACCCCACGCCCATGCTCAAGAACACACATGCATATACGACCACGTGCCTCAACAAGTTTGCACTCAAACGCACCCCACACACATGCATACAGATACATGCATTCATTCACACATAGTTGTTGTTCATTAATGTATTGAATTGTGCTTTACTATTTTCATACTTTATGTTCAATAAATGTCTTTTTTTTCTTTTCTACAAGGTTGTCTGTCTTAATGTTGCACTTGTATTGAATTGAGTCAACCTCTTCTAATTAGAACTCCTTGATGCCTTCAACCCCTTGGTTAGGTCATCAATATTATACATTTGGTATTATCTAAATGCATACTGTTGTGATCTGATTAAGATTAAATCAATATTAATATTGTAATTATTCATTTATTATTATTAATTGAAATTCCAAATTGATAGTTAAGTATATTTTATGAGACTGATATATGAAACCTAATGAGACATGTTATAAGAATATTTGTATTCTTGGCTGCTACCATGTTAGGAATGAACAAGCCTTACATTGTGGCATCAACCATATTAGAATTCTAATTTCTAGTGGGATAGCACCCTACAGAGGCTATGTCTACATTTTCTCTGAGGCCTTTGGTTTGCCTCTTAGCCTCTGCTGTCAGAGAAGACTGAACCAGAACGCTTATTTTGTTGTGATACATTTCTGCAGAACTGTGCAGTCTGGCCAGTGTATAACTAGACTGAGGTACTGGCTATAACTAAGTGAAGATGACCCCTGTTGGGATGTGCCAAAATAAAGTCCATAAGTCTTCAATACCGAGTGAACACAGGAGACATAACAGAAGACACAGGGTCAAAATACACAATGAGAGACCTAATGGTCCAGCTCCTTCAAATAGCTCTGGAAACAAAGAGGTTTTTTAGAGTAGAAACTGAGGGGCTAAAGCTGGGAAGTAGGACTGTTGCAGTGTACAGATTAAGGGGGTTGTTTTTGAAGGTAGGGCTGTTGCAGTAGAGGAAGTGAAGAGAGAGCGGAGGCAGGCCCAGGAGAGGCTGGTGATAGCAGGATATGATGGAGGGGTTAAAGCGAGGGATTCACACTGAGAGAGTAAGTGTTTGCTGAGTGCTGATGGGAGCGATCTCTGCTGGGATACACCTGACAATCTTCCTCAGATACACAGGGATTCCACTGAGGGGAGAGGGCTGGCCGTCAGGTGAAGCTGAGCGCATATGTGTGTGTGTGTGTGTGTGCGCACATGTGTCTGTGTGTGCGCATGTGTGAGTGTGTGTGTGTTGGTATACACAGTGCCCCTTTAAAGTCTACACCCCTTTTCTCTCAAAAATGTAACCTTTTGTTGCCTTACAGCCTGAAATTAAGACATATTAAATCAGACTTTTTTCAGAAAAAATATTATTATAGCTGTTATTATTATTATTATTATTATTATTATTAATAATAATAATAATAAAATAAAAAATAGAATAATTGTATTGGAATGAAAGTATATAGTTTTTTCATATGTTGAGCAATATAGGTCATTATCTGTGTTTATTTTATACAGCCTTTTTTTTCATTTTCAAGGGTGCCAATAATTCTAGCCCTTGACCTAAAATGTGATTAGATCTTAATCTATGTCCTTATAAAAGATGAACCCGATTAAACAAATAACACAAAAAATTGCCTTTTTAAAATGTATTTACTGAGCAAAATGACACACTAACACAACATCTAAATTCTTTGTTGGAAAAAGTATGTGAACCTCTAGAATAATCAGTTCAATTAAGGGGGTAATTAAAGTCAGGTGTTTCAATCAATGGGATGATCATCAGGTGTTTGGGTGGCCCTGCCCTATGTAAAAGAAATCATAAACCTGGGTCTTCACTATCAAAGTCTGGTCTTCACCACAGAGGTTTGTGGAAGCGTGCCATGCCTTGATCAAATGAGATTTCTGAGGACCTCAGAAAAAGAGTTGCCGATGCTCATCAGGCTGGAAAAGGTTACAAAACCATTTTGAAAGAGTTTGGGCTCTACCAATCCACTGGCAGATATCGTGCAAATGGAGAAAATCCAACACCAATGTTACTCTCCCCAGGAGTGGTCATCCAACAAAAATCACTCCAAGAGCAAGAAGTACAATATTCAAGGAGGTCACAAAGAAACCCCACACTATAACAACCACCAAAATGAGAAATGATATGTTTGGTGAAAAACAAACACTGCATTCCAACATAAGAACCTCATCCCAACTGTGAAACACAGTGGTGGTAATATCATGATTTGGGGCTGCTTTCCTGCCTCGGGACCAGGACAACTTGCCATCATTGACGGAACTATGAATTCTGGATTTTACCAGCAAATTCTACAGGAGAATGTCAGGGTATCCATCCGTGAACTGACGCTCAACAGAAGGTGGGTCATGCAGCAATGATGCCAATTACACAAGTCAGTCTACCAAAGAATGGTTGAAGCAGAAGAAATGTTGGGTTTTGAAATGGCCGAGTCAAAGTCCAGACCTTAATCCAATAGAAATGTTGTGGCAGGACTTGAAGCGAGGAGTTGATGCCAGGAAGCCCACCAACATAACTGAGTTAAAGCAGTTCTCTGAGGAGGAATGAAGGGAAAATTCCTCCAAACTGATGTGCGGGACTGATCAACAGTTACCAGAAACGTTTGGTTGAAGTCATTGCTGCTCAAGGGGGTCAGACCAGTTACTGAATGCAAAGGTTCACATACTTTTTCCAACAAAGACATTTAATGTTGGATCATTTTGTTCAATAAATAAATGAAAAAGTATCATGTTTTGTCATATGTGTGTTATTTGTTTAACTGGGTTCTCTTTATCTATTTGTAGGACTTAGATGAAGATCTGATCACATTTTACGTAAAATTTATGCAGAAACGCGGAAAATTCGAAAGGGTTCACAAACCTTTTATCGCGACTGTAACTTCCACAGGGGTGGTTGCTGAGTTAATTAAGCAATTAATAATTGTTGACTGCTCAACTTAATGATGTTTCCTGAGGAACAGTGGCTAACGTGATGTTGCTATGGAAGTCTGAGGGAAAGACATAATCAACTAGAGGAAACTGGTCAAAAGCACATACTCCTCAACTGTGATGTCAGTGCATTGCTTTGAGATTCAAGGCAAAACGGACAAGTAACTCATTGAATCAATTGACTGCATATATCAATCTAGGGTATGAGCAGGCAGTTTCATCAAGAACAGTCCGTCGAGAACTTCACAGAGCAGGATACTATGGTCGGGTTGCAGTGCATAAACACCTAAAAATGCATATTTGCAAAGTGGTAGAAAGAAACACAGGCAGTGGTGTACTGAGCAGTCTAAAAAAGTAATATGGTCAGATGAGTCATACTTTACCCTGTTCTCAACAAGCAGACGAGTGCATGTGTTGCACATGCCAAAAGAAACGTACAGGTCCGAGTGCATGTTTCCCACAGTGAAGGGTTCTGGTGGTTGTTATAGTGAGGGGTGAATTCTCCTTCCTAGAGGGCAAGGCAAATGCCAATAAATATAAAGGCATCCTCAGTGATCACCTTCGTCATATGGTGAAGAATTTCTATCTTGATGGGAGTGGTCTCTTCCAGGATGACAATGCCCTCATCCAAAGGGCACGAGTGGTCACTGAATGGTTTTAATGAAAATGATGTAAACTATATACTATACACACGGCAGGCAGTGTGGTATAATGGTTAGGGAGCTGGGCTTGTAACGTTAAGGTTGCAGGTTCAATCCCCAGGTGGGACACTGCCGTTGTACCCTTGAGCAAGGTACTTAACCTGCATTGCTTCAGTAAATATCCAGCTGTATAAATGGATTGTAAAGAAATGTATACTGTAAGTCGCTCTGGATAAGAGCGTCTGCTAAATGCCTGTAATGTAATGTAATGTATATGCCATGGCTGTCTCAGTCACCAGATCTCAACACAATTGAACACTTTTGGGAGATTCTGGAGTGGCACCTGAGACACCATTTTCCACCACCATCAAAAAACACCAGCTGATAGAATTTCTTGTGGAAGAATGACGTTGCATCCCTCCAATAGAGTTCCAGACTCCAGAGTTGATGCCAAAGTGAATTGAAGCCGTTATGGTGGCTAGTGGTGGCCCAATGCCCTATTAAGACCATTTATGTTCGCATTTCTTTTATTTTGGTAGTTATTTGTATATACTGTAAATGTTTGTGTGTGCTTGTGTGCTTAGGCCTCTCTGCACACATACATTGGCTGAATATGAGTGTTTGCAGAAGCATCTGCATAAATTAGGGTTTTGCCGGTTTTTCTTTGACTCTCAAACTGAATATTACAAAATATATAAATATATTTTTCTAGGAAACAATTATTTGGTAGAAAACCAATATTTAATTGACCATTTAAAGCCTGTAGGTCGATATTTATAAAACCGAATGTCCTGCCTACCATAACATTGTGTCAGCAGAAACACAACCAAGCCAGAAGAATTAATTCAAATATATATAGCAAGCAAGCTAGCTAGCAAAACACAGACATTCCTGTCACTAAACGGCATTTCATATTTTAAATGCTGGTTGGGCATTGTATGCATCATCAGCTGGCAGTTGTCACAGGGCCATAGCTAGCCAATGTTACACCCGCCTATGGCCTATCAGCAAACCATCCAAAACTCTCTCAGCTCAACCTATCATGGTCACTAAACACAAACAAACAAAAAGCATGTTCTACAATCATGTTCTACTTCAGCAAAAAACAAATAGCTAGCTAACCATGGCATGCAAGTTAACTAACTAGGCCATCTGTTGCCATTTGTCATTATTCCTTTACTAAAGGAACTCCATTATTACAGATAGACAGAATTAGGGCTGCACCGATATATCGGTGGACTAACGGTATCGGCCAGTGTTGACTGCAATCGGCTTATCGGCCGATAAAATTTAATTTACCTATGGCAGTGGCCGATGATTATCCGTCAGTTTATGTTGCGCCAATCTGGTCTAAAAGTTCTGTAGCATTATGTGTAATGCTGGTTGCTATGTTGTTACTAAGCAGGAATGGAATACGGCCAAGCTAATTGACCCTTCGCTAAACCATGCCCCAAAACGCAAACTGGCCAATCACAGCACCGTGTTTTACATACTCCAACAGAGAGTCCGACAGTCTTTTGCTGCCCTCCGTTGACTTTCACGCAAAAATTAGAATTTTTCTTCATTTTCGAGCTGGTTTTGCGGATTTTTAGCAAATTATGGTTAAACGTTGTGCCTGGGGCACGTGTAACAGTGACAATCGTTACCCAGAGAGGTTTGAAGGAGATATACGTTTTTTTCCCTTTACAAAACCTAAATCAAATCCTGAAAAGTGTAGACTGTGTATAAAGCTATGTGGACGTCCTCATGCCCAGTTGAACACCTCAAAGATCAACAAGCACAGCTTTGTCTGCTCCAAGGTCAGTAATTACTCTTATCAACCGTAAAATAATGTTATGCTGTTGTTATCAGATGTTAGCTGGTTAACCTAAATTATTGTAAGGTTCGTAGCTATCCGTGGCGCTAGCAAGCTTAGCCAGCGACGCTAACGTGGCTACGGTCTGGATATACAGCTCCGGGTTGCAACGTTGGTAAAGTTAGACTAAATGTTAGCTTTGTTATTCGTGATCCAGCCAGCTTGCTAACGTTAAGATGTTACTATCATTACTATTTCAGCACTTTGTCAATGGGCGCAGAAACCTGTGGAGCTAACCAGAGTAATGTCGTTACAGCACAGGCTACTAATGTTACGTTAGTTAGCTAATGCTAGCTAACTTACTACTGAATGTAACGTTATATAGGCCTACTGCTTTTGCTTTTTAATGATTGTAATAGTGAATAAAGTGAATAAAGACCTACCCAGCTTTACAGGAACAGTGTTGCTCCTTAATGTCGTTGTCCTCTGTCTCAATCGCCAGGTGATTCACTTTTACTTTGTGATCTGTAGGCTATCCCTTCTATCCAAATTTTGTTTTGCGTAATTTTTTTTGCAGAGTAATTGTGATATCCTGGATATAACCTTCGAAAGCATACTGTAGGCTCTTCTGTCTGGTTCTATCGGAAATCTTTGTCTATTTTCCAAAAATTTGATAAAATTTCTCCAGGGAGAGCAGTTAACGACAGCGGTAGCGCCATGCTGGCTCCGAAAGCTTGACGGACTTAGCAACAATAACTAAGGGGGGCGTGGTTTAGCGAAGGGTCAATTACGACAACTACCAATTTACCTGTCATGCGCAGGGTATTGTTCCTCGTAGTGGTGGGTGTTAAAGGTCCTTTCAGGGACATGGATCCTTTTACTCAGTTCCCTAAAAGGATTCATTCATGGAGTCGTTCAGCAGTTCCTTCGCTGCTATTGTTCAGACTCCCACGAATGAGTTATGCAGTGACTGGGTCCGACTCCGTCGGTAAATATTCAGTCAGTAAAGAGTCAATCATTCAATTTAAATTATGATAAATTTTAAGGGACCATGTAACAATAGGATAAATAAAAACAATAAAAGCATAATATCAACAACAATGATAATATTGAATTGGTAACATGGATCAAACAGCCTAAAAATAAAAGCTATGTTATGTTTGAATAAAGGAATGTAATGATGTGGTTTCATTTCTCGAGTTGAGACTAGACCAAGTTCGCGACTCTGCCTAAAAAAAGATTGCGATGCCTCCGTTGGGAAATAGCCTCTTTCATTCAGTTTATTTATTTACTAATTGGGAGTAGGCTATAGGTCAATCATTTCTCAGATGTAACTGCTGGACCTATACAGCTATGGCTACAGTGTAAACCAGTTGCTTTTAATTTTATACTCAGTCTCAGGCAAGTTCGTCATTGCAATATGAAGACATTATGGGGAGAGAGAGACGTAGAGCTGCAGCAACTACGTAGACTAGTCTCTCGTTCCGGATCCGGACCTGCCTCGTGGAACGAGGAAGGACAGCAACTGCATGTCCAGTTCCAGTTCCTTCATGGATTCGGTCCTCACCGCTTTCAGTTCAGGAACTGAAGTTACTGTTGCTTTCGGTCACCCCGACAGGAGGGTCTCAGAGAGCACGCCCCACTCAAACGGTTCAGTGCTGTCGTTAGCTAATGGCTACTACAGACTAGAGCTCAATGGTGGAAATGGTTAAATAGGAGGAGTCACTGCAGTTTCAACGAATGGCAGTTCCCAACTTTATTTACTGAGAGATTAACCAAAGGAACGAATCTGCATGGAGGTGAGCCAGTTCCTTCCTTTCGTTCACCAAAGGGATTAGTTCAAAAAGAACGAATCATTGATGAACTAAACACCACTAGTACCTTGTGTTGTTATACCCGGCAGCGAATGAGTAAAGTTCCCTTGCCTGTACTCCGGTACTCCTCTGACAATGCTGCGATTGACTAGCTATCACGAGCGCTCTGGCACTGGATAAAAAGCTCAGTATATACAGATATTCAAACACATTCTAACAGATTAGACGTATTCCTGTCTGCCACTGGGACTGCTTTGTTACAGTACTTGCAGAACACGGTTCCTTTCTGTTAACCCCATGCAATTGACGTGTAGCTTTTCTTAGGGAATAAACTCGGTTCGTCTTGAATCTCGTTGTCACGTTTTGTCTTGGCCTACTCTAGTTAGTGGGTTTACTGACGGAACAAATTCACTCCATGCTTCACTAGCTCCAAGTTTGGCGCTTTGATGACGCTTCCCTCTTGCTTCACTACAAGCTTCATATCAGGGCTGGCTGCGATTGGCTGTGTTGTGTGTTGGAAAAGGGCTAAAACGAATTCAGAAATGATTGTCCTCCACGCAACAATGTTATAGCCTAACCGCATTCATCGACATTTGTACATTCGCTGCGGTTGATAATTTAAATTACAATTAAGGTACTTTGGTTATTGCCCAGCTCTAATGCATGCGGTTCTCCTTGCTTTAAGACGTGCTGTTGACACTGTCAATCGAAGAAAATGTCATTACAAGGTGTAGGAGAAAGACAACCGATTTGCTATTTGTAACAAATGCTCCAGTGAGATTTCAAGAGGAGGCAAGGATTTATAGTATAAATGTATACTATATAATGTATAAATGTATACATTTATAGTATATAACGAAGGGCAGAATTATACATTTTGTTGCCAGGGCACAAATAGGACAATAAATAACAAATTATCAGTATCGGCCGATTGTGTTATTTGAATTATCGGTATCAGTCCAGAATTTCATATCGGTGCATCCCTAGACAGAATCATAGACATTACAGGTTGTTAGTATGTGGAAATGTTGCACAATGCATCTTCAATATAATATCACCTTCTGGTGTAAAAACTCTGGAAATTAAATCCCAGAAACTATGTTTTAAGTGAGAAGTTAAAAGTTTTGATCAAAAGCTGAAAAAGACAGGAAATTCAAATGAGCATCAAAAGATTTCATTTCACATATGTACTAACAAAGTTTTCCTATATACAGCTTTGACACCTCCTACAGTACTGTAGCTTTGTTGGTACTTCAAACAACATGTAAACTACTACACACCACTGGGCACCTGCAGGTTGCTTAGGATCTATGCATATGAATGTGCTCACTAAGTGTGTGAAACAGATAGTAACTCAGGAACCACAGTTTTCTCCAGGATCACCCTTCTCTCATCGCACACAGACTGAAGATGCAAGACAGTGTGTGTATGTGTATGTGAAAGAGAGAGTGTGAATGAGGTAGAGGCATGCATGTGTCATTATCCCTGTATGAGACCCAAATTCCCTGAATTTATTAGGATTATAATTTGGATGAGGATGATGATGATCTTAGAAGTTTCTCACCTGTATAAAACCACTGTCTCTTCCCATTCATTGTATCTCCATAGCAACGGGCCATTTCTAATTCACATAGTTTCCATGGTTACTGGCCTCTTCTCATTCATAATTGTTTCCATGGCAACAGGGCTCTTTGCTCATTGATAGAATCTCAGCATCACCGCAGTGATTTTTCATTGGGTTTTTTTCCATTATGGTTAAAAAAGCCAAAACATACAGAGGTGTACACAAGCAATGAGTCCTATATACACAAACATGGAGACACACACACAACTTGTTCTCCCTGTCGCATACACTTGTATGCGGCAATGCAGTCTCAATATCAAATGGTGAGGCAGCACACACTCACATGCACACTGGAATCTAGGTCATATGGATTACCTATGTGTTTCCCCACTTACATACTGACCTGCATATAAAGACACACACGTCTGAAATACAATCACTCAAAGCGCCCTGATGAGTTCACAACACATTTCATTTTAGCAGTGTATTCATTTATCTGTGTCAGTTGTCCTTGTTGGAGCAACTAATTGGTCGTGTCTCTGCAAGGTATGTCTGTGGGCATTTTATTGCAACATCATTGTCATTAGTGTGTTCGTTTGTGGATTCTCTTGATAGGCTCCTCTTGGCTTGCTTCCATTCACTTTCATCTGTGTGAATCTGCTGTCACTACTACAAGCACACGCACACACATGGTCAGGTCCATAAATATTTGGACATTGACAAAGTTATTGTTTTAGCTGTCTACCTCAGCATATTGGAGCTGAAATTAAATAATGAATATGAGCTCAAAGTGCAGACTTTTTTTGAGGGTATTTACATCCAAATCGGGTGAACAATGTAAGAACTATATGGTGATAGAATTTATATGTGCCCAAAAGTAAGGGACCAACAGTAATTGGACAATTGGTTGCTCAGCTGTTCCATGGCCAGGTGTGTGTTATTACCTCATTATTTTATTTACAAATAAGCAGATAAAAGGTCTAGAGTTGATTAGAGTTGATTTCAAGTGTGGCATTTGCATTTGGAATCTGTTGCTGTTAACTCTCAATATGAAGTCCAAAGAGCTGTCACTGCCAGTGAAGAAAGCCATCATTAACCCATTAAGACCTTAAGCGATTTTGATTAATGAAAATTCTAGACGTGGGGGAAAAACAAACCCATCAGAAAACCCTCAGGAGATAGAATAAAACAGGCGTTTTTAGGCATTTTAGGTGGTTAAGTTGAAAAATCTAAACAAACCCATCAGAGAGATAGCAAAAACATTTTGCCAAATCAACATTTTCATTCTTAAAAAGGAGAACGCACTGGTGAGCTCAGGACCACCAAAAGGCCCGGAAGACACACGGAAAACAACTGTGGTGGATGACAGAATAATGATTTCCCTGGTGAAGAAAATCCCCTTCACAACAGTTGGCCAGATCAAGAACACCCTCCAGGAGGTAGGCGTATCTATGTCAAAGTCAACAATCAAGAGAAGACTTCAACAGAGTAAATACAGAGGGTTTACCACAGGATGTAAACCATTGGTAAGCCTCAAAAACAGGAAGACCAGATTAGAGTTTGCCAAAAAACTTTTTAAAAAACCCTGTCCAGTTCTGGAACAACATCCTATGGACAGAAGATAAACTTGAACCAGGATGATGGGAAGAGAAGAGTATGGAAAAGGGAGCATAAGAACATTAAAACATAAGAATACATAATGACGAGAGTGGGCCGTTCGGTCTATCTAGGCTCGTCATGTTCTAATCTAAAGAGTATCTAGTACTACATCTAGCCTGGACTTGAATAGCCCAAGCGTTTCTGCCTCTACTACCCGACCTGGCAAGCTGTTCCAGGCATTGAAAACTCTCTGTGTAAAGAAAAACATCCTAATATCTATGCAGAATTTGCATTTAACTAATTTCCACCTGTGGCCTCTTGTTCTGCTGACCCCACTTATCTTAAAAAATCTTTGGTATTTTACTTTGTTAATCCCTTTTAGGAATTTAAAAACCTCAATCAAATCTCCCCTAAGTGTCCGTTTGCTAAACTTAAATAGATTGAGTGCCTTAAGTCTATCCTCATAACTTTTACCTTTCATACCAGGTATCAGTTTAGTTGCCCTTCTTTGAACTTTTTCAAGAGCTTCTACATCAGCGGTTCTCAAACTATGGGGTCGCCAAAGGGTCATGGTGGGGTCGCCAAAAAATAAAAATAAAATATATATATATTTTTTTAACCATAAGCATTTCTTTACATTTTTTTAATGAAAAACAAATTGCCTGTTTTTTCGTAAAATCTGTTTTTTCCTATATTAAGGCCCTTCTCATGACCTCCCAGTAATCTAATCCAGATGTACTCACAAGAAACTAATGAGTTTATACCTGGAATTTCCTGTACATTAAGATTGTCTTTCGCATAAAGGGCCACTCCCCCTCCTCTTTTATTAGTTATATCCTTCCTAAACAATTTGTACCCCTCTACATTATATTCATCCCCATCTGCTGCACCAAGCCATGTCTCAGTAAACCCAACAATGTCATAACCCCCATTCAACATGACAGCCTCCAGTTCCCAAAATTTATTTTTTATGCTTCTCGCATTTAAACACATTAACTTCAGAGCCTTACTCACACTTACGTTGTCCTTCCCCTCCACACATGACTGTGCCGAACCACCTCTATTCACATTATGATCTAAAAAATCTTTATTAATTATATCCTCAGCACTAATTTCCCTCCCTGCCCCCCAGTCCCTAGTTTAAATATTCCTCCGCTACCCTGAGCATACGCTGGCCCAATGCATCTGTACCCCTCCGGTTCAAGTGTAACCCGTCCCACTTGTACACCCCTGTCCCAAATGCCCCATAAACCTATACCCCTCTTTCCTGCACCAGGTTTGTAGCCACGTGTTAAATCTCCATATAAAATTCAGCTTGCCTTTGCTAGCATGTGGTACTGGCAGAATTCCAGAGAAGACCACCATGGAGGTTCTGCCCCTTAACTTTGATCCTAATTCTATAAATTTGTCCTGCAGAACCTCAAACCTACCCTTACCTATGTCATTGGTTCCAACATGGACCATGACCACTGGATGGCCTGCTCTGGCCAGGAGCTTGTCCGTGTGTTCCAGGAGATCTCCAAACTGAGCACCAGGCAGGCAACATGCCATGCGAGATTCCTTTTCCCGCGAACAGACTATACTGTCTACACCTCTAATGATAGAATCCCCCACTACAATTAACTCCCTTTTCCTGGGTGGCATGGCCGCCAGGGTGCCCTGGGGCTCATCAGTCCTCCCACTCACAGAGGGCTGGGCCAGATCCTCTTCCTGCAAGGGCTGGAATCGGTTGGACACCACAATCTCTGGATATGCCGCCCCTGCATGTGCGTGCCCTTTTCTACGCTGGCACCCTACCATCACCCAACTCTCTCTCCCTACCTGCTCTAGAGTCTCCCCCCTACCCCGCTTCGGCGTGCAGACTAACTCTCTAAAGGGCGTACTAATTCGTTCCTGGAAATCTACAAATTCTGCAGGGCAGTCGAGACCAGCAAGTTGGGCTTCAAGATCAAGAATCTTGCTCTCGAGATGCTTCACAAGCTGATATCTGTCGCAGACGAAACCCTCCTGGAAGTGTCCTTCCAGAAACACAATCATCCTGCAACACTCGCACTGCACTACCGATGGCCACATTTTCACCCCTAGATATGTCTACTGCTCTCCCTGCAATGAATTAATTACTGCCAAAACAGAAACACCAAGTCAATAAAAATACTACACACCGAGGTGGTTCCGAACAGTCAGGTGCAGAAATTTCTAAATGGAAACAACACAAAGCTAAGTTGAAAACTTTCGGTCCGGTTGTCTGTAGCAAGAGCGCTAGTAGCAGCCAACCGAAATGGCTATACGCTCTACACTTGAAATATAACAATTAAATTTAAGCCAACAAAAGCTAGTTAGCTATAGTATATTTCCCTGCTCTTGGATTTGCTCCTGAGAGGGCAAAAAATCACTAAAAACCTCACGTCAGCTGGGTGTAATGCTAAATTGGTAACTTTTTAACAAGCTTTCTGAAGCTAGACGGGGAAAAAATGGAAAATTCCCTCTCTGTCCCCTAACGGCGACAAACGTTTACCTTAAGAGCAAATCTTTTATCCTTTTACCTTTCTGATGACAAAACGCCGAACCCTAAGCAACAATACAAAACACAATCCCAGTAATATCACGACAGCAACAAACAAACAATCAGCTCAAACTCTCAGCACGTACGACACAGCAATCCCGTCAGGCAAAGCGAAGGAACTGCTCATGATCCGAAGCATACCACCTCATCTGTGTGGAGGTAGTGTTATGGTGTGGGCATGTATGGCTGCCAATGGAACTGGTTCCCTTGTATTTATTGATGATGTGACTGCTAACAAAAGCAGCAAGATGAATTCTGAAGTGTATAGGGCTATATTATCTGCTCAGATTCAGCCAAATGCTTCAAAACTCATTGGATGGTGCTTTACCCAAAGCATACTGCGAAAGCAACCCAATACTTTTTTAAAGCAAAGAAATGGAATGTTCTGCAATGGCCAAGTCAATCACCTGACCTGAATCCAATTGAGCATGCATTTCACTTGCTGAAGGCAAAACTGAAGGAAAATGCCCCAAGAACAAGCAGGAACTGAAGTCAGTGGCGGTAAAGGGCTGGCAAAGCATCACCAGGTATTCAAAATGACAATTTCATTTATGATTATGTTAGTTTGTCCAATTACTTTTGAGCCCCTAAAATGGGGGGGGCTATGTATAAAAATGGTTGTAATGCCTACATGTTTCATTTTTGACAAAACTGAAAGTCTACACTTAAAGCACATCTTGATTGTTTCATTTCAAATCCATTGTGCTGGCGTACAGAGCCAGCACAAATGAAGAAAATTGTGTCACTGTCCAAATGCTTATGGACCTGACTGGACCTGAGAAATTTGCTTGGATTTCTCAAGTCCCAAAGAGAAGTAGGTTGCTGTATGTTCAACAAATAAACATCGCCCTTGACAGGGTATCTGCTTTTGATAAAGGTAAAGACAGCAGATTTCATTACAATTCATTACACCATGTGAAAAGTATGCTACGCTCTCTAAAGCCCCCCCAATGTCTCTCTCTTTATCTCTCTCATTTAAATTCACTTCAAATTATTTCATGCATTCAACATGCTTTATTGGTCTTAAATTCATACAGTAAATATTGCCAAAGTGTAACATACACTTAGTGCTGTAGAAAGACAAGTACACATTTTAACTGATGAGGTAAACACTATAATGGTAATAATGGCAACTGTAACAGCACTTTAACCCTTTAATGACCTGCTCAACCATTTGGTAGAGCCATTGCTTTTTTCTCGGTGAGACTATTGAAGGGTTAAAAAAATTAAATATATATATATACAATAGAACTTAAGTAAATTCTCTGTAACACCCCCCATATATATATATATATATCAGTTATTTGTCTACTTAATAAATGAGGCTGAAACCCATATTTTTAAACATATTATGCTCAACCTGCTTACATTTACATTCCTGATGATCAATTAAGCAACTCATTAGCTGAATAATCTATACCAATAGGTATAGCTTCCCTATTTTGTTTTGTGATAGCATTTTTTGTGTAGCATTGTCTCATTAATCTACAGATTATCAAAACTTGTGGATAAATGTACTCTTCATTGTACAAGGCCACATTCTATGAATATTGACTTTGTAATTATCCGTTAATATGATCTGTGCAGATCAGGCAATTTAATACACATGAAAAAGTTTTCACCAAACTGCAGTTTATTTGCTAGGCTTTATTGCATGTTTCTCAAATCGTGTGCACTTTACAGTTAATGGAGGAATTTAAGCTGAAAGTGTAGCCTATTCTTTGAAAGAACTTTGAACAACTCACATGAAATCGAATTTACAGTTTGGCAGAAGGCAAGTGGGAGATTCTTAAACCAAGTGGAGGAAGGTTCTATGGTTTGATGAGACCAAGATTGAACTTTTTGGCCTTAACGTTAGGCGCTATGTTTGGCAGAAGCTTAACTGCATATCATCGCTAGGACACTACCCCTACTGTGAAACATGGTGGTGGGAGCCTAATGTTATGGGGATGCTTCTCTGCTTCAGGGACTGGAAAAACTGTCAAAATGGATGGAGCAAGATATAGACAAATCTTGGAGGAAAACCTGCTGCAGTCAAAAAATAATGTCCTGGAGTGGCCCAGCCAACCCAGACCTCAATCCCATTGAGAATCTGTGAAAGGATTTGTTAGATTTGAAATTGTTGTTCACCAACGGTGAAGGGGGTATACTTATGGAATGAATTATTGTCTGTTTTCTATTTGTAATTAATTAATAAAAAGTTGGCTTTTTATTTGATATTATATATTTTGTGTTGTCAGTGACAACAAACCCCAATTAAATAAATTGCTTCCATGAAGTAAGAAACATACCGCCTGTGTATGTATGTGTAAAAATAATAATATATATATATATATATATATATACAGCTCTAGAAAAAATTAAGAGACCACTGCAAAATGATCAGTTTCTCTGGTTTTACTATTTATAGTATGTGTTTGAGTAAAAATTTACATTTTTGTTTTATTCTATAAACTACTGACATTTCTCCCAAATTCCAAATAAAAATATTGTCATTTAGAGCATTTATTTTCAGAAAATGACAACTGGTAAAAATAAAAAAAGATGCAGTGTTTTCAGACCTTTAATAATGCAAAGAAAACAAGTTCATATTCATTTTTAAACAACACAATACTAATGTTTTAACTTAGTACGCGTTCAGAAATCAATATTTGGTGGAATAACCCTGATTTGCAATCACAGCTTTCATGCATCTTGGCATGCTCTCCACCAGTCTTTCACATTGCTGTTGGGTGACTTTATGCCACTCCTGGCGCAAAACTTCAAGCAGCTCACCTTTGTTTGATGGCTTGTGACCATCCATCTTCCTCTTGATAACATTCCAAAGGTTTTCAATAAGGGTTCAGGTCTGGAGATTGGGCTGGCCATGACAGGGTCTTGATCTGGTGGTCCTCCATCCACACCTTGATTGACCTGGCTGTGTGGCATGGAGCATTGTCCTGCTGGAAAAACCAATCCTCAGAGTTGGGGAACATTGTCAGAACAGAAGGAAGCAAGTTTTCTTCCAGGATAACCTTGTATGTGGCTTGATTCATGCATCCTTCACAAAGACAAATCTGTCCGATTCCAGCCTTGGTGAAGCACCCTCAGATAATCACCAAATTTCACAGTGGGTGTGAGACACTGTGGCTTGTAGGCCTCTCCAGGTCTCCGTCTAACCATTAGACGACCAGGTGTTGGGAAAAGCTGAAACTTGGGACTCATCAGCGAAGATGACCTTACTCCAGTCCTCTACGGTCCAATCCTTGTGGTCTTTTGCAAACCTCAGCCTGGCTCTTCTTTGCTTCTCATTGATAAAGGGCTTTTTTCTAGCTTTGCACGACTTCAGCCCTGCCCCTAGGAGCCTGTTTCAAACCGTCCTCGCCGTGCACTTCACCCCAGCTGCCGTTTGCCATTCTTGCCATTCGTGGTTTCCCCCGAAGTAGGCTACTTTGTCCTCTTTTCGGAGTTTCCACACGTTTCTATTTACCTCCAATAGACTTCCCGGTTCAGCCGATTGGTTCATGCTCCAATTACGTAGATCAGATCAACAGAGACTCTATTCTGATTGAATATTGGTGGGGTTAGAAAGTGTATTGTGAAGTTGCCTGAACAGATAGAGCGATAAAACTTCCTTTTTTAATGTGCACATTTCGACGTTGCCAACAAATTTTGCCGTGCTTATAAAAATGTTTATTTGTGACACACAGAAATTGGGGTAGTTTCTCGCCAGGGATCGATTAAATTAACGTTCTCAGCTCAGCCCACCATCTAAAAAGGAGAAATTACAATAAACCAGCTACGTGTTTGACACATAGCTGGCTTATTGTAATTGCTCCTTTTCTTTTTCTAGTTTTTTTAAATTGTGGGCAGGCTTTCGTGCGCATAATATAATCAAAACGAGAGTATTATTTTGAGCGACCAAAATATTTAAAGTGTGTGCACAATATACACAAAACGACAAAAAGTCTTTCTAGTTCAGTGCAGATCATGGTCGTGATCAGTCCTTTCATGAATGTTTTCGGGTGCAGCAAAACGCAACCAAAAATATAGAGTTTTGCCAGTTCAGCGCAATGTTAAAGGGTGAACAATCTATGACGGGCATGTATAAGATGCTCAGAGAGCTAGGCCTGGGCGATGCATTCCCCAACGTGGAAATATGCCTTCGTGTAGCGGATGGGCTCACGTGAGCACCCGCTGCAGAGTGACGTGGATAAGAGTACGATTAGTTCCCGGAGTTAGGGACTTGAGTCTTTAGCTCAGCGAGCTTAATCGCTCTCTTGTCGCGTCAGAGATCCCTTGCTCCGAAACTCCCTGCGGGCAGAACCAACACCGTCACATTCGCATGTATCTGGCATTACCGATTGCAAATTTCTCCGGAGAAAGGTTGTTTTCTTTATTGAAACTGGTACCTGAGATCAGCCTGTTCCAGTACTGCATCTAGCCTGGACTTGAATAGCCCAAGTGTTTCTCCCTCTACTACCCGACCTGGCAAGCTGTTCCAGGCATTGACAACTCTCTGTGTAAAGAAAAACGTACTAATATCTGTGCGGAATTTGTCTTTAACTAATTTCCCCCTGTGGCCTCTTGTTCTGCTCACCCCACTTATCTTAAAAAATATTTGGTATTTCACTTTGTTAATCCCTTTTAGGAATTTAAAAACCTCAATCAAATCTCCCCTAAGTGTCCGTTTGCTAAACTTAAATAGATTGAGTGCCTTAAGTCTATCCTCATAACTTTTACCTTTCATACCAGGTATCAGTTTAGTTGCCCTTCTTTGAACTTTTTCAAGAGCTTCTACATCAGCGGTTCTCAAACTATGGGTCGCGACCCCACTTGGGGTCGCCAAAGGGTCATGGGGTCGCCAAAAAATAAAAATAAAATATATATATATTTTTTTAACCATAAGCATTTCTTTACATTTTTTTAATGAAAAACAAATTGCCTGTTTTTTCGTAAAATCAGTTTTTTCTGACCGATTATTTTAAATCTACCAACATGCATGAGTTTAATCCAACGCATGCGTTTAATGTTACTGCACTACCCCATTGCATGTGTAGCGCGCCAATACAGCAGTCACGAAAATGGACAAGTTTGTTGTCAGGAGTGGTGCTGGAGGTGAGTCAAATTCTAGCAAAAGACCAGCAGAAAATTAAAAAAATACAAATAAAACAAAAAGGAATAAAAGTTATGACCCGAAATTCCTCACCTGTGGCTTTACATGGACAGGACATGAGGAGGACCCAAGACCACAATGTGTCGTGTGTGGGGAAGTTCTAGCTAACGAGAGCTTTAAGCCATGTAAAATGCAACGCCACTTGCATACTAAACACAGCACATTACAAGCAAAGCCGCTAGATTTCTTTCAGAGGAAACAAAGTTTTCGGCATTGACTTTAATTAAAAATAAATATAGATTGTGTCTGAGAGTTGAAGGGAATCTCCGCCTCTTTCTCAGCCCAGCGCAGCCACGCATCGATGAACTGTGTTCAACACTGCAAGCACATCCATCCCATTAAGTAGGCTAAGCAGTCAGTTTTATTTTTCATAAAGATATAGCCTGTGAATGTACTGTATTTGCTACTATTAAGTCAGTTTTATTTGTTTTTCATAAAGATATAGCCTGTGAATGCATTTGCTACTATTTTGGAAATAGACCACCAATATATGTTTCTGGACTGAAGTTTTTCAGCGTTGTAATTGCACTATCATTTATGTATGGGGTCGCGATTTTTTACCACCCATGAAATGGGGTCGTGGAGTAAAAAAGTTTGAGAAACCCTGTTCTATATCTTTCTTGTAGTGCGGTGCCCAGAACTGCACACAGTATTCTAAGTGAGGTCTGAAAAAGGCATTATATAACATTAATATAACCTCCTTTGATTTATACTCAATACTTTTTGCTATGTATCCCAGCATCCTGTTGGCTTTTTTCACTGCTGTAGCACACTGCTTTGATGCAGATAGACTTTGATCAACTACAATTCCTAAGTCTTTCTCAAATTGAACACCACCTAACTTTTCTCCTCCCATAAAATACTCCTGTCTAATGTTTTTATTTCCCACATGCATAACTTTACATTTAGCAATATTGAATTGAATTGAATGTCATCTGCCATGTATCTGCCCATTTTTGGATTTTGTTTAAGTCATCTTGGATTACGTCACCCCTCTACTCTCCTCTCTGCACTGGCTCCCCATCGCAGCACGCATCAGATTCAAGTCACTGGTGCTTGCTTTTCAAGCGGCCAGAGGTACTGCTCCCCCATACCTCCAGTCACTCATCACTCCCTACACCCCGCCCAGACTCCTCCGCTCCACCTCCTCTGGCAAACTGACTGCCCCATCCCTCCAGGCGCCTGGCAGCCGCTCCTCGCGGTCTCGCCTCTTCTCTGTCCTGGTCCCTCGCTGGTGGAACGACCTCCCGCAATCGGTCAGGACTGCGGAATCACTTCCAATCTTCCGCAAGAGACTCAAAACCCACCTCTTCAGACTCCACTACCACTGAACACTGTCCATCTAGTCAATCTGTCGTCACCACTGTTTACTTGTTCTACACTATAATTTTTATTTATTTTTTTAAACCCCACTAACCTTTTCTTTCCCAGTGTTACAGGTATGATACGCATGATGTCTATTGCGGTATTACTGCACTGATCTTGTGCGCTAACTATGATTGTTCTTACCTTGTATTAATGCACATCTTGTAAGTTGCTCTGGATAAGAGCGTCTGCTAAATGCTGAAAATGTAAATGTAAATGTACTTTAGTCGATTCAAAACTGTTTGCCAAACCATGTCAAGATCATTTATGTAAATAAGGAAGAACAGAGGTCCCAGCACCGATCCCTGCGGGACACCACTGCCCACAGCACCGAGGTCAGATACGGCCCCACCTACTGTTACTCTTTGTATTCGTCCTTGCAGCCAATTATGAACCCACTCTGAAACAACTCCTGCAATTCCTACTGAATTCATGTTAGCAATGAGCCTCTCATGTGGTACCTTGTCAAATGCTTTCTGAAAGTCCAAACATATATTATCATAAGCCTGGTTCAGGTCAACACACTTTGTAGCCTCTTCAAAAAAAGTCCAGAAGGTTTGTTAGGCATGACCTCCCTTTGAGAAAACCATGTTGGCTCTCCCTTATAATACTATTATTTTTCAAGAATGATTCCAACTTATCCCTGATAATACATTCCAGCATTTACATGCGATGCAAGTTAAACTGACACTACATCTACAATAACCCTTTTAAATGTAGTCCATTTTTCATTCACAGTTCTGCAATCTAGAAATGTTACCCAATCTGTATTACTTAAATTCTCTCTCATTTTATTAAAGTCAGCTCGTCTGAAATTCTAGAGTTAGAGGAGGCTGTCTTAACTTGCCAAAAAATCACTTGCCCCTATTGGTTCCACTACCTCTGTGATGCAAATTCTATCAGGATTGTTACACAAAACCAGGTCCAGTATTGATTTCCCTCTCGTAGGCTGAGTAACAGACTGTACCAAAAAGCAGTCATTGACCACATCTAAAAACTCCTCTTCACAAATATATACGTACCGAAACTAATAAACTAATAATAATAATAATATGTGGCAGCTGGGTTTGTTTACAAAGTATCTAAATGTGCTAGTGTTTGTCAGGGAGAAGAAGGCAGGGTGAGTGGGGGTGGGGGTGGGGCCCCCCAAAAATGGTTTGCCTAGTGTAGTCTGGTCACAACCTTGGTCACAACGCCGTATTACAGCATAGGAAAACAACACCAACAGAGAAGAACATTTTTTGGAGTGACACGAAAGAAATGAATTCATTAGGCATAACAAAACGAACAGCAGACGATGTAAAGAAAACAACCGATGTAAAGAAAATATGACATGATGTTAGGCAGCGTCCAAAAGAAATGCGGGAAAAAGACACATACTCACAATAAGATAAGTGTTCAAATTCAGAACTGTGTTTTTATACTGACTGGTAGCTGATGACAAATTGGTCAATAGAAATCCTGCGTCCTTTCATATAATTTTTATTTCAACTTCTAGTAAATAATAGGCCTATGTATTCTATATAGAATAAATATTTCAAATTCTGACTTTGCTGTCTGTAGATATAGGCATTCCTGAAAATAAATCTGTCATAACATGAACCGGGGTACTTCGCAATGTGATTTATTTGTTTTGCATAGCTGGGGCAGCGATTAACACTTCGGAAAGCACTTTCCAAACAGGAATTGTGAAATACCTAGGCGATATTAGAGCTCATAAAATACTGCCTGGTTTCAAGAGTTTTAAAATTCTCATGCAAGTCGCAATTAAAGCATGCGAGCTTAAGGTTAAATCAGATGGAATACTTAATCGACCTAATTTACCACCCTGTTTTAGAGCGTTCATCACAGATATGAACAGATTTAATTACTCATTGAAAGGAAAGTCGCAAAGTGACATAACCCCCGCAAATAGCGATTTGACTCATTGCGGCCATTTATTAAATCGACGCTATATCAGATCTAGCAACCTTGTACAGACTGCCTTTGCGTTGGAAAAGCAGTCGCAATCCTTTAGTAAATCTGGCCGAGTTTCTGGAGGTTGTTTGCTAGCCTTTAATCAATTGATTTGGCTAATTTATAATTGGCATTCTGTAACTGGTGTGAAGAAAGAGAAAGCTACAGTGTGATAGTGTTTCATTAACAAGGATGGCAATTATCTGAATAATTAACTAGCAAGTAATTCCAAAGCTTTCTATTAATTGTATCTCATGTTGTAGCTTACTCTTTCCTCACATCACTTTAGAGAATGTAAATTACAATATGGAGTTTAATTGAGTAAAAATCAACAGAATCATTTCAAAGAATAGGCTACACATTTAAGAACATAAAAACATAAGAATACATAATGACGAGAATGGGCCATTCAGCCCATCTAGGCTGAACATAGCATATATCCCTCAGTTAACTGAACAGCGCTCTACCTTTTAGAAACACACAATAAAGCCTAACAAACAAACTTTAGTATGGTGAAAACTTTGATACATTTTCATGAGCATTAAACTGCTTGATCTGCACAGATAAGATTAATGGGTATTTATTCGGACATGGAGAACAAAGAGTACATTTGTGCACAAGTTCAGATAATTTGTAGATGTATGACAATTATACTGATAAAGCATGAATGCATATGGGCCAGTGTATGCTTAGGGTAGCAGAGGAAAATTTTGGTGGGGCAGGGAGGAAACTTAGTAGTATTATTAAGGATAAGACCATAATGTGAATGGAGGTGGTTCAGCACAGTTATGTGTGAAGGGAAAGGACAATAAAAGTGTGAGTAAGGCTCTGAAATTCCTGTGTTTGAATGCTAGAAGCATAAAAAATTAATTTTTGGAACTGGAGGCTGTCGTATTGAATCGGGGTTATGACATCGCTGGGATTACATGGCTTGGTGCAGTGGATGGGTATGAATATAATGTGGAGGGGTACAAAATGTTTAGGAAGGATAGAACTAAAAAGAGGAGGGGGAGTAGCCCTTTATATGAAAGACGATCTTAATGTGCAGGAAATTCCAGGTATTAACTCATTCATTCCTTGTGAGGCCATCTATATTAGATTACTGGGAGATCATGAAAAGGGCCTTAATATAGGAGTATGCTATAGACCCCCAGCTGCAGACAACAACATGAATACTATGCTCTATGGTAACATAAAACAAGCCTGTACCGAAGGAGAGATGTTAATAATGGGCGACTTCAATTTACACTATCAATTGGGAAGTAGTGTCAGGTCAGGGTAAATGTGAAGTTGACTTTTTAAATGTGGTTAATGATTGCTTTTTGGTACAGACTGTTACTCAGCCTAAAAGAGGGAAATCAATACTGGATCTGGTTTTGTGTAATAATCCTGACAGAATTTGCAGCACAGAGGTAGTAGAACCACTAGGGACAAATGATCATAGTGTAGTTACATTTGATATTTTTTGGCAAGTTAAGATGGCCTCCTCGAACTCTAGAATTTTTTACTTCTGACAAGCTGACTTCAATAAAATGAGAGAGAATTTAAGTAATAAAGATTGGGTAAAACCTCTAGATTGCAGAACTGTGAATGAAAAAATGACTCAATTTAAAAGGGTTATTGTAGATGTACAGGGTAAATACATCCCAAAAGTAAGGACAAATAGGATGAAAAAACTGTCCACAGTGGATGACTAAATCTTTACAAGATATTTTGAGGCAAATTAAGTGACTGTACAGAGTATATTAAAAACAAGGTAGATTATTGTAATATGCGGGCTAAGGCTAAAAAGGAAATACGAGCAGATTAAATACAGATATTTATATATATATCCCCCAGATATAACACTGGGGAAATACCAGATGACTGGAAGCAGGTAGTATAGTATAAGTATGTGGTAGTATAATTCCAAGGGGGACTATACTGACCCAGGGAACTATAGGCCTGTCAGTTTGCCTTGCATCTTATGTAAAATACTGTCATGTATTATTAGGGACAAGTTTGATTCATTCTTGAAAAATAATAGTATTTTAAGGGAGAGCCAACATGGGTTTTTCAAGGGGAGGTCATGCCTAACAAGCCTCCTGAACATTTTTGAAGAAGCTACAAAGTGTTTTGACCTGAACCAGGCTTATGATATTATATATTTGGACTTTAAAAAAGCATTTTACAACATATCACATGAGAGGCTCATTGTTAAAATTAATTCAGTAGGAATTACAGGAATTGTTTCAGAGTGGGTCCATAATTGGCTGCAAGGGCGAATACAAAGAGTAACAGTAGGTGGGGTCGTATCTGACCTATGTGCTGTGGGTAGTGGAGTCCTGCAGGGATCGGTGCTGGGACCTCTTCTCTTCCTTATTTACATAAATGGTCTTGATGTTACTGATGTTAGTAGCAAAATAGTTACATTTGCAGATGATGCTAAACCTGGGCTTTTAGTTTTGAATCAACTAAAGTAATCCAACAAAATTCAAGAATGGGCAGAAATATGGCAGATGATATTCAATATTGATAAATGTAAAGTTATGCATGTGGGAAATAAAAACATAAGACAGAAGTATTTTATGGGAGGAGAAACATTAGTTGGTGGTAAATTGGAAAAAGACATAGGAATTGTAATTGATCAAAGTCTATCTGCATCGAAGCAGTGTGCTACAGCAGTGAAAAAGGCCAACAGCACGTTGGGATACAAAGCAAAAAATATTGAGTATAAATCAAAGGAGGTTATATTAATGTTATATAATGCCTTTGTCAGACCTCACTTAGAGTACTGTGTGCAGTCCTGGGCACCACACTACAAGAAAGATATAGAAGCTCTTGAAAAAGCTCATGGGCAACTAAATTGGTACCTGGTATGAAAGGTGAAAGTTATGAGGATAGACTTAAGGCACTCAATCTATTTAAGTTTAGCAAACGGAGACTTAGCGGGGATTTGATTGAGGGTTTTCAATTCCTAAAAGGGCTTAAAGTGAACTACCAAAGATTTTTAAAGATAAGTTTGGTTAGCAGAACAAGAGGCCACAGGTGGAAATTTGTTAAAGGCTAATTCTGCATGGTTATTAAGATGTTTTTCTTTACATAGAGAGTTGTCAATGCCTGGAACAGCTTGCCAGGTCAGGTAGTAGAGGCAGAAACACTTGGGATATTCAAGTCCGGTCTAGATGCAGTACTAGATACTCTTTATATCCGGACATGATGAGCCTAGATGGGCTGAATGGCCCATTCTCATCATTATGTGTTGTTATATGTTACTGTATACCGCATCCAGTTAAAAACTCTGAGGTTCTACTGCAATTATATTTGATGGAATAAATGAGGAAGAATATTTTTTCCTCCTATAAACAATCTGTACAAATTCACTACATAATCAGTGTCAGAAATAATCAGAAATTAAAATAAAATGTTGGATTAATAAAAATACAACAGTCTACACAAGGACACAAGGCTGTGCTACACAGGTTTACTCTCACACAATGAGAGATCAGCACCATTTCCTTGCCACTGTCGCCTTAGGCTTGCTTTTGGGGGGGTCTAGGCCTGGGTTCCATTCTGTTAAGCATTTTGTGACAATGCATTTGTGAAAAGCGCTATACAAATACATTTGATTTGATTTGATAGCTCTTCTAATTCTCTGTGGTTTTCTATAGGAATGCTAAAATCGTGAAATGTTGTGGGAAGTTGGTCGTTTCAAGTTTTAGCACACATAGCACTGCAAACACACACTGTCCTGGGATAAGTAGAAGTTTGGGGCCAGTGGAGATTATACAGCCCCTGAAAACGAATGCAACACTAGCTACTCCACTTGTAGGAAGGGTCTACAGCTTGACAAGGGGAGGGGGAATCGATTGACAAATAGAGTAGCTTGATCTGAGATACAATACTGGCTTCCACCCCCTCCCATCATGCCCACACCATCCCTCCATTATGTTCTCCTCTGCCCACATCTCTTATTCTACCTCCCTCTCAGTCACCCCTCCCTTTTTTTCTCTTCCTGTTCTCCCCATCTTTACTGCTGATCTCAGCAGAATACATTCACTGAGCTGACAGTCTAGCAGTCAGCCACTCCCCCTCCCCCACTCTCACTCTTCCCCCCCAACCCCCTCACTCTCGCCATAATTTTGCAACATTTTTGCTGCCGCTGTATCCTCAATTCCCCCTACTGGCCCTGCCTCTCTCCACCCCATCCCTTTTTGCCTTGTGCTGCAGAAGTGGAAAAGATGGCAGAAAGAAAGATCCTCAATCCTTGTCCCTTGTGCTCCCTTGTGCTCCCTTGTGTCTCTCTCTCTCTCTCTCTCTCTCTCTCTCTCTCTCTCTCTCTCTCTCTCTCTCTCTCTCTCTCAAGCTGAGTGAGACTGCTGCTGGCTCTCTGCGTGTCCCTGTGTGTCCTGCACTCCTTCTGCATGACAGGATGCGTGTGCACGCGCACTATGCACAAACAGACCTGCAGACAGAATTGCTCTCCTCCTGCAAAAACATATGCAAATGTTAAAAAAATCTATATACACTGTGGAGGGTATTTGTTTGTTCTACTCTGATGGAAAATGTATGCCAATAATATCTTGTGTAAGACCTGATACATTTGCACCCAAAGTATCTTGCAGATCACCTATGACCACCAATTTCGTTGATGTGCAGTGGAGCAGACACAGATGGTGCACGTCACTGCACTGAAACCCAGAGCTTCAGCAGGACGAGCCACCTGGCAACTCCTGTACAACCCTGTGTTTTTGCTTACAGTACAAAGCAGCTGAGACACTATACTGTGCACTGTGCAATCACTCGCACTCCGTGCTAATAATCTACATGCCAGCACTCACATATAGCATCGCCAGCACAAACTAAAAATGGAAAAAATGACACTATGAAGAACGGTGCCTTTTAAAATAGATGGTATGGTCTGTGGCTGTTCTGATTAAATGAGCAGTATTCTGTAGATACAGAAGAAAGGAGATTAATTATCAAACTGGCAAATCTACACTACCAGTCAAAAGTTTTAGAACACCCCCATTTTCCAGTTTTTTAACAAAAATGTAAGCAGTTCAAGTCCAGTGAATAACCTGAAATGGTACAAAGGTAAGCGGTAAACTGGCAGAGGTTTAAAAAAAAATTTTAGGTTACCACATTTTTTGGCAGTGAGTAGTTTCCTAAACCATCAAAATGCACTTGGAAACTGGAGGAAACTCTGACAGGAAGAGGTCTGGCAGACCCAAAGCCACAACAAAATCAGAAGACAAGTTACTGAGAGTCAACAGCTCAGATAGGCGGCTCACAGGACAACAGCTTCAAGCACAGCTTAACACTGGTCGAAGTAAGGAAGTTTCAGTTTCAACTGTGAAGAGAAGACTTCGAGCTGCAGGTCTGACAGGTCAAGTGGCAGTAAGAAAGCCATTGCTAAGATGGCAAAATAATGAAAAAGAGGCTTGCCTGCGCCATGAAGCACCACCAGTGGATTACTGAAGACTGGAAGAAGGTCTTATGCACCGATTAATAAAAAAGTGAAATCTTGAAATTTTGAAAGGTTTTTGTAGGCCGTCGAGTAGGCGAAAGGATGATTCCTCAGTGCGTGACAACAACTGTCAAACATGGAGGAGGAAGCGTGATGGACTGGAGCTCTTTTGCTGGATCCAGAGTCGGCGACTTGCACAGAGTGATTGTTAACCCACGTTAACCCATTACCTGTTCCCTGAAAAGGGTCTTTTTTTATAACTGAAATGGAAATAATTTTTCAGTTTTTGGTGACCTAAACTTGTTTTTTAACCTCTGGCAGTTTACACCTTACCTTTGTACCACTTGAACTGCTTAGATTTCAGTAAAAACTGGAAAATGGGGGTGTTCTAAAACTTTTGACCGGTAGTGTACAAATGAACACAACCATTTGAATGTGAAGTTTGTCCTTACCGATGCATGTCTGGAATACTTGTGTTAGCATTACCTATGTGTCAGTAATGATTGGTCATTTTTGTTGTTTTGACTCATTAATGTTCTTTTGTGGTCTATTTGTTATGGTGTTGGACATACAATATACATAAAGTGCACTTGTGAACTCTACACAAAACTAGAAAAAACTATACAACCCAGACTGCTCGTACAGTCCTCTATACACTACTCTAGAAGTTGCTTCTCCTACTTCAGGTGCACCAGTAGTTTTTTTGTCAATTCCAATGTCAATACCAATATCTTCTGTTTGTTTATTTTTGGAGTAAAGTTTACATTTCTGTTTCCTGATGGCAGTGCCTGCTGTTCCTTCATGTGATATAATTGAGGGTTCTGTAGTAAACAGAATTGATGTATGAACATTAACATGGAGTTAACCAACTCTGATTAAGCTTCAAATGAAAATATGTGAATAATCTGTTAGAGTTAATACAGATAATGTATGATAATATATGTAAAGCTGATTTATTTACCCCATCCAGACATAACTGAAATGGCTCCATCCGCTTGTGGGGGCTCTAACTGTGTTTATATTACACTAATATAATGTAAAATATATTATACAGCATATGTGCACAGACACCATAAATTTAGAATTTGGGAAGTGCTACATATGAGACTCGCTGTCATGTCGCGTGGATCTTTGTGTTTGATAAGGTGGCAGAAACCCAAATGATCTAAACGGAAAATGGCTGGTCATCCAGTGCAATGAATAACACTATTTTCTATGGACAGAGTTATAACTATTGAAATACCTGTGCTCATGGACCTTCTTGATCACAATTCTGAGAATGTTGCAATGCATGTATAGATGACTGTTTTGCAGTTCCCTTCCTCTGTGTATAGTTAACTGAGCTTATTTCTTTACTTTTAGCAAACCACTCAGTGAGTGACATGCCTTCAGATGGTTAATAACTTAGATGGCTTCAGATGAATGCACTGCAACTTCAGATGAATTTGTTCACATTCCTCAGACACTGGAATCGTTCAGCCATTGCTGACCTGCTGATATTATCTAGCATAAATAAAATGTATGTAGCAGGCTACATAATTTTACTGTGGGTAGATGTGTGTTGGAATTTACACGTGTCACTATACATCACAACACAGTGGCCTTTAATATCAGAAATGCCAATAGCTAGTAGCATTTAACTCTTTATCGGGGCCTTGGTCAACTCGGTGCACCTCAATGTATCGGTGCACCTGTTATAACATACACTATATACTCCATACAATTTTACAGTATGTACAATGCATAATGCCAAGTACATCACATACAGCATTGTATCTATTAAGTTACTAACATTCCTGAAGAGTTAGTTTATGTTCCCAATATGTTCATTTTTCCAACTTCCTGAATGTCCCTTGAATATTACATGTCACAAGCAGGATTGGCTTTTGAGCGTTTTTTCGGGGGGGGGGTTTCCCAAATAAATAGGAATTTGAATTGTGGATGGCCATTCATGTTAATTTTATCGGGAAAGTTAGCAATGTTCAATGACAATGAACCTGCCATTTCAATACGTACATTCGAAAGTCTCCTCCATGATTTGATAACCGATAAAGTAAATCATAACCATTAGGGGGTGCTAACAGTAAGTTTGTTTGCGACATGCTGTTTAAGGAATGTTATCTCATAACCAAACTGGAATCTAACTGCAATGTTCCCCATTATTCTTGAAAAGTTTTGTGTTAGCTGGGGCTGTGACCTCCACATTATGAGGTTAGGCACCGTTGGCTGTGAGCACCAAAGATGGCGAGTGTTTGGTTAGTCCAGCCTCCTACACAGCAATGGCACAACTGTATTTTACGCTCTCAATACACACTTTTTATCCTTTCTACGTTTTCCCTCTTTTTGTGATTTTCCTTTTTTTCTAATCAATTAATCAAAGTGAGTTACTCAATTTCCAAAATCTGTATTATTTGTTTGCATACATACACCATCATTTATACCGTCTTTTTTAGAATCTATATGGAACTCGCTCTGTCTCACACTCATTCTCTTTCTCTTTCTCTGCTGTCCCGCTCTCTGCTCGTGTGTGCCAGCAGCAGTGAAATTACACAGAGTGACTGTGCCAAAACAGTCACGACTCACAGAGCGGCCCAAGAAGGCACCTTCAGCATATGGTACAGGACTCCGCACCCAGGCTGCATCCGATAGAAGGAAAGGTGTGGTGAGGAGGTTTAAAGCTGAAATCGTGCCGAACTGAATGGCCAGTTGCAACATGGTCCCAGACCAGCAGTGAATGCGCATGTCTTGAGTGTCTTTGATAGCAAAAAATAAAATGAATATGTGAGCTACCTAGCCACAAAAAATATAGGACCTACCTTGATACCATTATATTACTACAATTGAATCTAAAATGTAATTGGCCTTATTTTTTATATATTACCTTATAAACATCTTTGTTAGCATTGCCAACTCTTTCTGATGTGTCTTTAGAAAGGTTTTGAGCACAATTTTTTTACTTGAGCCTCCTGTCAGCAGCAATCACCACTGATATGGCTGACACACTGGGCCAAACCTTGAATTGTGCTGCAAAAAGAAAAAATATATTTTTTGCAGCTATTTTAGCTACTGAACAAGTTTTTTTAAAGCCTGTTCAATAGCTAAATGTAGAAAAGTTCTGGAGCCATTGAATGCACTGCAGGGGCGACTATCAGAACAAGGGACAGTGGTCAATAGCTGATACCACTGAGACAGTTTTCAGGACCAAGGACAGCACCACTTACACTGGTAAGTAGCTGATACAGTGCATAGCAATTAGGACAATGCTTAGAAGACCAAGCCCAGGACTCTGCACAGAATGTCAAGGACAGTGCTCAGAACCATGGACAGCACTCAGTACCAGGGACAACGATCAGTAGAGGAGTGCTTAGTGCTTAGCAGCAGACACACAGCTTTTGAAAATATTAAGCAATAAGGCAAGGACTCCATGTTAAAGGATAGTGCTCAGCACCAAAACCATGTCTCCCATAACCAACTGCACCATCAGCTTTTCCATGGCCATCTCTGCACTGTCTCACAGTCTCCCACACCCACTTCAGGAGCTGGGAGAAGGCTGTGATCTGGACTGAGTCTTTCCTGTACTCTCACAGACAAAGTGGGTTGGATGGCTGTCACTGCCAATCCCACAGGAGAATCACCATGGCACCAGTCTTAAATCCCCAGCACTGGATCTGCATGAAATTCAACACGTCACTGCATATGCTGTTCCACTCTTCCACTCTGCCACACTGCCTTCTTTTTCTTATTTAGTTACTCACAGTGGTTCTGTGTGGCTCAGTAGGTAGAGCACGGTGTTGACATCGCTTAGGTTGTGGGTTCAATTCCCATTGGGACCACATATACTGAAAAATGTATGCATTCACTACTGTAAATCGCTTTGGATTAAAGCGTCTGCTAAATGGAATATATTATTATTATATTATTACTCAGACTAGGGTCATATATCCCAGCTGTATGTCATGTGTACAGACAGTTACAAGGTAAGTGTGTGCTGTGTATGTGCGTCTCAGTGTGTGGGTGTAGGTTGAACGTGAGTGTGTTGTGTATATGAGCGAGTCAGTGTCAGTCTTTAAACAGAAATGAAAGGCAGGAGGTGGGGGGTCTTGGTGGCTGGGGGGGGGGGTCATTTCATCTTCAAAGTGTCTGCAGCTGAAAGGAACATCACCCACAGACACACAGGAAACCAATGAGAGGACAGACATGTGTGTGTGTGTGTGTGTGTGTGTACATTGTAGATTTATGTGTGTAAGAGAGCAACCATGTGTATCTGTTTGTGGGTTTCAAACAGTGAGTGCTTGTTATGCATTATCTGTGTGTGCAAGCGTCAACACAACACAGTATCTGCATGCGAGTGCGAGAGAACAGACACTGTGTGTGTGTGTGTGTGTGTGTGTGTGTGTGTGTGTAAGAGGAAAAAGATAGAGGGAGGGAGAGATGGAGGCAGAGAGAGTGTGTCTCGGTGTTCCAGTGTCTCAAGGCTGCACTGGATGATTGATCATCTGCAGCAGTGAAAAACAGGTTACTGCAGCAGCTCACAGCACATGCTCCTTCTCTCACTTTCATTTGCTTGTTCTCCCTTTCCCTCTCCCTCTCTCTCCCTCCTTCCTTCTGTCTCTCCCTACCTCATCCTGCCCACTCTCTCTCCCTCTTCCCTTTAATTCCCTCTGATTCAAAATTCTGGCTTCCTCCATCCTTATTCCATTTCGGTTCTTTTCTACATCCTTCCCTCTCACCCCCCTCTCTCCCTCTCTCTCCCTGTCTTTGGCCACCATTTATTTTTCTACCCTATTGCTTTCTCCAATTTCACCTCTCCCCCCTACTCTCCCTTCTCTCTCTCCTGCTATACTAAGCTCCAGAGAACAGAGAGATGCACACAAGATCACGTGACGCTTCACTCAGCTAGGCACTGCAACACTACAGCTCCAGCCACTCTTCATCTCTCTTTCTCCCCCCTTCTCTCTTGCTCCCTCTCCACTCAGGCAGGCACTTCTCTTGTCCCTGCTGGCTGTGTGTGCCCAGTGTCTCAGTAGAAATTTCAACTATGCTTCATGTGCTGGGAGTGGAGCAGGTTTTGCTGACAGACGCCATTAAAGCGCAGAGGCAGGGAGGAAGCCACAATGTGTGACTCCTGCACTGTACATTCAAGCCAAAAAGGGAAAACAGGGAGGCTTCAGCCTGCTCTCCACCACATCAGCAGAGAGGATGTTAACTAGAAGCCTTATGTAACCTGTACTTCAGTATGTGCCAGTTAACACTGCAAGCCCTCAGCCTTGCTGTATACATGCATACACGCACACACACACACATACTACATGCATGCATACACACACGCATATATGCACACACATGCACTCATCTCACTCTCTCTCACACACACACACACACACACACACACACACACACACACACACACACACACACACACACACACACTCACACACTCACACACTCACACACTCACACACTCACACACACACACCCACTCACAGATACACTCACATACATGCACACATACACGCACACACTCACGTTTAAACACGCGCACACACACACACACACTTACATACATGCACACATATGCACTCACATGTGCCCACACACTCATACATACACGAACACAATAATATTTACAGGTAGGTTTTAAACCTGCTAGGCATTAACCAATTTCCCCTCGGGGATCAATAAAGTATTTCTGATTCTGATTCTGATTATATATACATGCACATATGTATACATGCACACACACTCACACATACATGCACCCACACATCCAAACACATATGCACACATACACATGAAAATGGACACACTCCAATGTGTCTTATCCATTCCCTAACCACACCGGAAAGCAAGCAACAGACACAGCTGACCACAAGCCACTGGAAGACAGCCAGTGCCAGACGACATGTGTGTACAAGCACACACACATACACATCCACATCCACAAATGTCACCAAAAGTACAGCAGTGGTACCCTGCACCCTCCCCTCTGGCCCCAAATATGGTGTGCATGGGGGAAAATGGGCCAACCCCTGATCCAGGTGTAGGGGGTGTAAAGGGAGAAGAGCAGGCACACAGGCAGGAAAAAGGGTACAGAGACAGACAGAGAGAGAGAGAGAGAGAGAGAGAGAGAGAGAGACAGCGAGAGAGACTGTCATGCGTACAGCACTCAGCAGCCAACTGCTGTAACAACCTGAAAGCTGGAGGACACATCCTTCCAGAGGCAGTCAGCAATGCTATTCTCACTGTGCTCACTTTTGCTCCATTCCTACCCTACTTATGTCCTCTGCAGTCCCCCCATCCTCCTCCCCTTCTGCCTACCTTCTGCCTATCCTCTGCTACCTCTGTCTCTGCCCCCTCCATTCTTTCTGTTTCCTCCTCTCCCTCCTGCTCTCTCTCCCCATCTCTCTTTCTCTTTGTCTCCCTTCAGTGAGGTGACATTTAGGTTCTGGCCTGGCTGGCGCTCCCTGCAGCGCTGCTGTGATCAAGGATGTATCTCTGTGTCCCTGTATCTCTTGTGTCTCTGTGCATCTGTGTCTTTCTGTATCCGTGTCTCTGTGCACTCCTTATTGTGAAAGAAAGGTCAAACCATGTACAGCTCCCACTTCCACTCCTTCTGTTACACTGGGTCTGAACATTATGGGCTACTAAGTGTTTGTGTATGTACATTTGTGTGTGTGTGTGTGTGTATGCAGGCTATTAGACTCACCCAGTCAGTACCACCACAAAGTCCATGACGTTCCAGCCATTGCGCAGGTAGGAGCCCTTGTGGAAGGCGAAGCCGAGTGCCAGGATCTTGATGCCCGACTCAAAGCAGAAGATACCAATGAAGTAGGGCTCTGTGTCATCCTAGAGGAGAGAGGGAAAAGGACTGGGTCAGTTACACACACACACACACACACACACTCTCTGATATATACACGCTATTACACACAAACACACGCAAACACACACACAGGTATACACGCATGCACATACACAAACACGCATGCACGCACACACACACACACACATTGATATAATCACACTATTACACACAAAATGGCATACACGCAGGCATGTACACAAACACGCATGCACACATTGATGTTATTAAATGTGAGAAGCATAAAAAATCATTTTTTGGAACTGGAGGCTGTCACGTTGAATGGGGGTTATGATATCGTTGGGATTACTGAAACATGGCTTGGCGCAGCGGATGGGGATGAATATAATGTAGAGGGGTACAAATTGTTTAGGAAGGATATAACTAATAAAAGAGGAGGGAGAGTGGCCCTTTATATGAAAGACGATCTTAATGTGCAGGAAATTCCAGGTATTACCTCGTTCATTCCTTGTGAGGACATCTGGATTAAATTACTAGGAGATCATGAGAAGGGCCTTCATATAAGAGTATGCTATAGACCTCCAGCTTCAAACAGTAACATAAAACAAATCTGTGCTGAAGGAGAGACGATAATAATGGGCGACTTCAACTTCAGTGACAGGTCAGGGTAAATGTGAAGAGGAGTTTTTAGATGTGGTCAATGACTGCTTTTTGGTACAGTCTGTTACTCAGCCTACGAGAGGGAAATCAATACTGGATCTGGTTTTGTGTAACAATCCTGATAGAATTTGCAACACAGAGGTAGTACAACCACTAGGGGCAAGTGATCACAGTGCATATTTTTGATATTTTTTGGCAAGTTAAGACTGCCTCCTCTAACTCTAGAATCTTTTATTTCAGACGAACTGACTTAAATAAAATGAGAGAGAAATTAAGTAATATAGATTTGGTAAAACTTCTAGATTGCCGAACTGTTAATGAAAAATGGACTACATTTAAAAGGGTTATTTTAGATGTACAGTGTAAATTCATCCCCAAAGTAAGGAAAAATAGGATGAAAAAACAGTCTCTGCAGTGGATGACAATCTTTACGGGAGATTTTGAGGCAAAATAAGCGACTGTACAGAGTATATCAAAAGGATAACTCAGAGAGAAACAAATTAGATTATTGTAATATGCAAAGGCTATAAAGGAAATAAGATCAGCTAAAAGGCAGTTTGAAATTAAAATGAAAAAGATGCTAAAAGTAATCCTAAGAAGATTTTTCAATATTGTAGTAGAAAAAGGAAAGTTAATGATGAGGTTAAGTGCATTAAGAATAAGGAAGGAACTTTTGATAATAATAATAAGGATATTGCTAACACACTATACAGTTACTTTGTTGAGAGCTTTACTAGAGAAGAGGTTATAAATATGCCTAAATGTATAGCCAAGGTACAGAATATTTTGGAGGACTTTGAGATAAGGGACGTAGAAGTAATACAAAAACTTAAGACAAATAAGGCAGCAGGCCCTGATGGCATATATCCCAGAATACTCTAAGAACTTGGGGAAATTATATATAAACCATTGACAGATATTTTTATGCAATCCATAATCACTGGAGAAATACCAGATGAGTCGAAGCAGGGTAGTATAATTCCAATATATAAGAAGGGGGACTGTACTGACCCAGGGAACTATAGGCCTGTCAGTTTAACTTGCATCGCATGTAAATGCTGGAATGTATTATCAGGGATAAGTTGGAATCATTCTTGAAAAACAATAGTATTTTAAGGGAGAGCCAACATGCTTTTCTCAAAGGGAGGTCATGCCTAACAAACCTCCTGGACTTTTTTTTAAAAAGGCTACAAAGTGTGTCGACCTGAACCAGGCTTATGCTATTATATATTTGGACTTTCAGAAAGCATTTGACAAGGTACCACATGAGAGGCTCATTGCTAAAATGAATTCAGTAGGAATTGCAGGAGTTGTTTCAGAGTGGGTTCATAATTGGCTGCAAGGGCGAATACAAAGAGTAACAGTAGGTGGGGTCGTATCTGACCTCGGTGCTGTGGGTAGTGGTGTCCTGCAGGGATCAGTGCTGGGACCTCTGCTCTTCCTTATTTACCATAAGTTATCTTGATATGGACATTAGTAGCAAAATAGTTAAATTTGCAGATGATACTAAACTCGGGGGTTTGGCAAACAGTTTGGAATCGACTAAAGTAATCCAAGATGATCTAAACAAAATCCAAGAATGGGCAGATACGTGGCAGATGACATTCAATATTGCTAAATGTAAAGTTATGCATGTGGGACATAAAAACATTAGACAGGAGTATTTTATGGGAGGAGAAAAGTTAGTAGGTGTTTGTCACACGCCACGTGACAAACTCTGGATGGGAACAGAGCAGCCAGGAGACAGAGTGGAGTTTTAATGAATGTTTTCCTGTCTCTCCCCATATAACATATAACAAAGACAAACACAAACACAACCACAAAATCTTCACCCTACTCACCGCGAAGCTTTCGGGGTAAAAACAACGAACTAAAATAATCACCGGGATAATCGCAGGACACCGCGCCTCTTCATCCGGAGTTCCCCTGGAACCTCCCCAGGCACACACATATCCAGTGACCTTTCAAGTGCTTCCCACCCATGCATACTGAGACACTCGAACTTTACAGTCCAAGTTCTCTTACCCATTCATACAGAGACACTTGCCACTCCCCACAGTGAGAGTTCTGTCAACCAGCCCCAAGACACTCTCCACTCTTCCAGTGAGAGTTCTTGGGCTGTTGCCCAGAAACACTCTCCACTGCCGAGTGCGAGCTCTCTTTCAATAAAACCGAGGACAAGAGGCGGACCCTCTTTCAGGGCACCCTCTCGCTCTCCTCCACAATCACACTGAGGAAGAGAGGCGGACACTCTTAGTGCACCCTCTCCCTCTTCCCCACACACACAGGAAGAATCCTGTTGTCATCTCTAACTACCGACCTGTCTCTCTCCTCCCATTCCTTTCCAAAACACTAGAGCAGGCTGTCTATAATCAACTGTCTGCTCATCTCTTACAGAACGACCTGCTTGATCCCAATCAATCTGGGTTCAGAGCAGGCCACTCCACAGAGACTGCTCTCCTTGCGGTCACTGAGGCTCTTCACGAAGTCCCGATCCCTTAGCTCCTTCCTCCTCCTCCTCGACCTGTCGGCGGCATTCTGCAACTAGTCCAGAACGCTGCTGCTCGCCTGGTGTTCAACCAGCCGAAGTTCACCCACGTCACCCCTCTACTCTCCTCTCTGCACTGGCTCCCCATCGCAGCACGCATCAGATTCAAGTCACTGGTGCTTGCTTTTCAAGCGGCCAGAGGTACTGCTCCTCCAGTCACTCATCACTCCCTACACCCCGCCCAGACCCCTCCGCTCCGCCTCCTCTGGCAAGCTGACTGCCCCATCGCTCCGGGCGCCTGGCAGCCGCTCCTCGCGGTATCGCCTCTTCTCTGTCCTGGTCCCTCGCTGGTGGAACGACCTCCCGCAATCGGTCAGGACTGCGGAATCACTTCCAATCTTCCGCAGGAGGCTCAAAACCCACCTCTTCAGACTCCACTACCACTGAACACTGTCCATCTAGTCAATCTGTCGTCACCACTGTTTACTTGTTCTACACTACATAAAATTTTTTTTTTAAAAAAACAACAATTAAATACAAATAAAAACACTAACCTTTTCTTTCCCAGTGTTACAGGTATAATACGCAGACACCTGCAATTATATCTATTGCTGTATTACTGCACTGATCTTGTGCGCTAACTATGATTGTTCTTACCTTGTATTAATGCACATCTTGCACATAATGCAAGTCGCTCTGGATAAGAGCGTCTGCTAAATGCTTAAAATGTTAAATGTAAAATGTAGGCACTCTACTCAGTCACTTTCGACAAATGCACACAAAACTCCACAAACATCAAACATCAAACATCAAACATCAAACATCCAACATCCAACATCCAACATCCAACATCAAACATCTATCAAACATCCAACAGTCCACAATACCATCCGCCTGCACGCGCACACTTACAACAATGACAACAATGACAACACAAACTCTCCATACAGACGCAAGACAAAGACTAACTGATTCCCCACTCGCCCCACCTGCTCTTAAATAGGCTTAGTTTCTGCCTGGCTCAGGTGGGACTCGTGAGGCAATCACTCAATCACAATCATTCAACACATTCTCACACAGACACCCAATCAGCCAAATGACTTCCATATAAATTAACTGATTGACACCAATTAAATAATTAAACCAATTATGGCCTTTGGAGCAACCTTCCGGGCGACAGTTCACTCTCACACCCTGTGAGAGTGCCAAACCTGCCCCCGGAAAGTCTCCCTGCTCCAAAGGCCTCCACCACATGTAACACAGGTAACCATGCCACTCCCACGTGGCTGAGACCGACGTCCTCCACAGTGTTCAATTTGAAAAAGACTTAGGAATTGTAGTTGATCTGCATCAAAGCAGTGTGCTACAGCAGTGAAAAAGGCCAACAGGATGCTGGGATACATAGCAAAAAGTATTGAGTATAAATCAAAGGAGGTTATATTAATGTTATACTATAATGCCTTTGTCAAACCTCACTTAGAATACTGTGTGCAGTTATTGGCACTGCACTCCAAGAAAGATATAGAAGCTCTTGAAAAAGTTCAAAGAAGGGCAACTAAACTGATACCTGGTATGAAAGGTACAAGTTATGAGGATAGACTTAAGGCACTCAATCTATTTAAGCTTAGTAAACGGAGACTTAGGGGGGATTTGATTGAGGTTTTTAAATTCCTAAAAGGCATTAACAAAGTGAAATACCAAAGTTTTTTGAGATAAGTGGGGTTAGCAGAACAATAGGCCACAGGTGGAAATGAGTTAAAGGCAAATTCCGTATTCTTCGTATTATGTATTCTTATGTTCTTATGTTCTTATATAATCACACACATATCTGAGTAGTGGTATGTACACATGTAAAAACATCTGTAAAAGTTCACAGACACACAGTACAGACCAGTGGGACATGAATGCTAACCAGTCAAACATGGTACATAAGCATGCCAACAGTACATCCTGTCATCTGTGAGGAAAGAGCACAAAGCTGGCAGAATGTTTGTAATTTGGTCTAATTCAGTTTGTATAACACAGGAGCAACTGAGGCCACCATGGCAATGTGCATGTACCATACAGTATATTCCAACACATGCTTCATGTTTTTATACAGCCGCTTTTAAACCCCTGTATGCACTTAACCTCTTAATTAGCTTTCCTTTTTCTGCTACAATATTGAAACTGCTTAGGATTACTTTTTGCATCTTGGGAAATTTTAATTTCAAACTGCCTTTTAGCTGCTCTTATTTCCTTTTTAGCCTTAGCCCACATATTACAATAATCAACCTTGTTTCTTTCTGAGATTTCCTTTTTATATACTCTGTACAGTCGCTTCATTTACCTCAAAATCTCTCGTAAAGATTTAGTCATCCACTGTGGAGACTGTTTTTTCATCCTATTTTTCCTTACTTTTGGGATGAATTTACACTGTACATCTACAATCCATTTTTCATTCACAGTTCTGCAATCTAGAAGTTTTACCCAATCTGTATTACTTAAATTCTCTCTCATTTTATTAAAGTCAGCCAGTCTTAACTTGCCAAAAAATATCAAAAGTAACTGCACTATGATCACTTGTCCCTAGTGGTTCTACTACCTTTGTGCTGCAAATTCTGTCAGGACTACTAAACAAAACCTGATCCAGTATTGATGTCCCTCTCGTAGGCTGAGTAACAGACTGTACCAAAGAGCAGTCATTAGCCACATAAAAAAACTAGTCTTCACATTTTCCCTGACCTGACACTACTTCCCAATGAATAGACGGGTAATTGAAGTCACCCATGATTAACACATCTCCTTCAGCACAGGCTTGTTTTATGTTACCATAGAGCATAGTATTCATGTTGTTGTCTGAAGCTGGTGGTCTATAGCATACACTTATATTAAGGCCCTTCTCATGATCTCCCAGTAATCAAATACAGATATCCTCACAAGGAATGAATGAGTTAATACCTGGAATTTCCTGCACATTAAGATCGTCTTTCATATAAAGGGCCACTCCCCCTCCTATTTTATTTGTTCTATCCTTGCTAAACAATTTGTACCCCTCCACATTATATTCATACCCATCCACTGCACCAAGCCATGCCCAGCGATGTCATAACCCCCATTCAATATGACAGCCTGCCGTTCCAAAAATGTTTTTTTTAATGCTTCTAGCATTCAAACACAGGAACTTAAGAGCCTTACTCACACTTTTATTGTCCTTTCCCTCCACACATAACTGTGCGGAACCACCTCTATTCATAGTATGGTCTAAAAGATCTTTATTAATTATATCCTCACAGTTATTATTATACCCCACCTTGGTATCTTCCCTCTGGGCAGTCTGTACCTCCTTATACTTAATACTACTACTAATTTCCCTCCCTGCCCCCCAGTCCCTAGTTTAAATATTCCTCTGCTACTCTAAGCATACACTGGCCCAATGCAGCTGTACCCCTCCGGTTCAGGTGTAGCCTGTCCCACTTGTACAGGTCACCCCTGTTCCAAAAGGAGTCCCAGTGCCCCATAAACCTGTACCCCTCTTTCCTACACCAGGTTTGTAGCCACATGTTAAACCTCCATATACAATTCTGCATCTCTTTACTAGCACATGTTACTGGCAGAATTCCTGAGAAGACCACTGTAGAGATTCTGCTCCTTAACTTTGATCCTAATTCTATAAATTCTATTCTATTCTAATTCTATAAATTTGCTCTAGAGGCTCCCCCCTACCCAGCTTCAGCGTGTATGCTAATTTTCTAAAGGGCATACTAATAAGTTCCTGGAACTCTACAAATTCTGCAGGGCAGTCAAGACTAGCAAGTTGGGCTTCAAGATCAAGAATCTTGCTCTCGAGATGCTTCACAAACTGACAACGGTCGCAGATGAAAGCCTCCTGGAAGTCTCCCTCCAGAAATGAAATCTGTGTACATGCGGGTACATGCGTGCAGTGTGCATGTGTGGGAGAGAAAGACTCACCAGCCGCTCAGACATAGGTGTCTTGTCCCCATCAGGTAGGTGCTGCTCCAGGGCCAGGACGATGCAGTTAGCGATGATGGTGGCCAGGATCATGTACTCAAAAGGAGTGAGGAGTGAGGTTAAGGAAGACACCAAACCTACAGGTCTGGGAACTATTTACAAACCAACACAACACCAAGGCATGGGCCTTTCATAGAGCACTGTTTGTGGAAAATTCAACCTACTGTCATCATAATCCAGTCAGAGGACCTCTCTTTTCCAGTGGCTTTGATTTTCTACTGACGATATACTCACACATTACATTGCAATTGCCACCTTGTTACCCACAGACTAAACTTAAAAGTGGAAATAATGGTCTATAAAAGGTTAAATCATGTGTCTTTTGCATGGTCTTGCTGAGTAGCTGCTATTTCCATTCAAAATAAGATTTCTGCTTCGGAATTGACACTAAATTCATCACTGATAAAATAAATGGCCCCTATGGTTCATGGTCAGATGTAACCTTGACCTCCATTAGTTATTGCAGAGTAATACAAATTTTTTCATGATGGGGGCTTGATAATATTCCTACTCACTAGTTTGACTGCTTGCCAATCTGATGACTATATAGTAGAGATGGGGATGAATGTATGGTAGGTATGGCTTGGATATTGTATTGGGATGGCCGATCCCTAGTTGTGGATCGAAGTTGTGCCAACCTCCCCAAGGCAAAAGAATCAGGCCCCCGGATGCAGTCCGAGGTTGTGTGATTTTCTCTTCCGGAGATGCCGAAGCCAGATTGCGGAACAAAGTTGTGCTGGCACCCCCGGCATACATTAGGGAAACTAAGGAGGAGAATGGGGAGGTGGAGGGACACAACAGGCAGCTGTTTGTATCACTCGGACCTGCTGATTCTCCCTCCACAACATCCGGAGGATCCGACCGTTCCTCACCCAAGAGGCCACACAACTCCTGGTTCAGGCCCTGGTGATCTCATGTCTGGACTGTGCCATCAAGCCACTGCAACTAGTCCAGAATGCTACCGCACGTCTGGTGTTCAATCAACCGAAGTTCACCCACGTTACCCCTCTACTCTCCTCTCTGCACTGGCTCCCCATCACAGCACGCATCAGATTCAAATCACTGGTGCTTGCTTTTCAAGCGGCTAGAGGTACTGCTGCCCCATACCTCCAGACACTCATCACACCCTACACCCCAGCCAGACCCCTCTGCTCCGCCTCCTCTGGCAAACTGACTGTCCCATCCCTCCGGACGCCCGGCAGCCGCTCTTCTCTGTCCTGACCCCTGGGTGGTGGAACGACCTTCCGCAATCGGTCTGGACCGCAGAATCACTTGCGATCCTCCGCAAGAGACTAAAAACCCACCTTTTCAGACTCCGCTACTACTGAATTCTGTACCCAATTCTACCCAATTGTCATCACCACTGCCTACTTGCTCAACACTTCTTGTATATGTATCCCCGCTGACTCATTTAAAAAAAGAAAAAATAACTAACCTTTTCCTTCCCAGTGTTACAGGTATGGTATACAGCTGCCTGCAACGATGTCTATCGCTGTATTACTACACTGATCTCTTGCGCGAACCATGATTGTTCCTACCATGTATGCACATCTTGTAAGTCGCTCTGGAGAAGAGCGTCTGCTAAATACTTAAAACGTAAATGTAAATGTTAATCTGTTTTTTACTCATACTGCATTTATGGTAATCTTACTGTGCCTTACTTTTGCAGGGATGAGCAAAATGACTAGCATGCAGATAATCACACCAACAAAATCACTGCAAACTGCACACTGCTCCAGGAAGAAGGAACGAAGAGAAAATGAAAAAAGCAGAACACAGAATTCAGCTGGTGACTCGCCAACGCTTGCAGCAAGGAGCTACGGAGAGGTCCAAAAGCTCAAAGCTGAGGTGATACTAGTGCCTTCTCCAGGTTCTCCAGTACCTTCTTCACTGTTCCCTCCGGGGACTGAAAGGCCCATAAATATGCCAGTCGATCATTATTCCTATGCTAAATTTATACTGCCACGTAAAGATGCCATGGCTGACTAGACAGTCAGGATGTGGATATCCTCAACTCGCAAATCATCTTGCTTGTTTACATCCCAAACTCTTGGCTGGGATCTGCTTTTTTTCCACCCATCCATAATGCAATGCTTCACTTGCTTCACTTTGGAGTGATTTACAGGTGAGCTCACACTTACTGCTTGTAACATCATTGCCATCCTGTGACATCATCATTCCCTCATTTTGAGGTGACCGCAAGCGGCAGGCCTTAGAACAAAAAGGGGCCATCCAGTCCTACTAACTTTTCATTGAACAATCATTTTATTAAATAAATACAGAAATATGTTCTTGATTTGTTTTAATTAAATGATGTCCTTGCTTTAATTGCCATTTACCACTGATTAATGAATACACCTGTTTAACACCAACTCTCCCCACCAAATTATTACTGTCAGCTCTGATACTTAAGGGAATACAAAGTCACACAAACATCAACAAAAACACAAACAAGAATACTTGGACACAAAGGGTCCTATTCAGAGTTGACCAACTTAGGTACCTGCTTAAATCTCTCCAGTTAATGCAACAATTATGTGGAAAAAGTTGTTTGTATTCAGACCCCTGCTATGCATGTGCTCAAAATAAAAGTAAATGAATCTGTCACATGCCACGTGACAAATCCCCAGATGTGAGCAGAGCAGCTGATGATAAGGAGTGGGGTTTTCCGGTCTCCAGACCAGATCTTTATTTCTGTCTCTCTCCCAGACCCAGGATAGAGAAACAGCGGGAGAGCAGGTTAAATAAAACAAGCAAAACGCAAAGTCTTCACATTACTCGCCGTAAAGCTTTCAGGTGAAAGCAATTAACTAAAATAAATAAGCTAAATGAACAAAACTAAATTAAAGCCCGCCTCCTCCGAGGTGGGAATCCCCTTCCGGGGAACAAACACTCAGCGGCTTCCTACACCACTTCCACACATCCACATATAACAGGACATTCCACGCACACACATATTCTGTGACTTTTCAAGTGCTTCCTAAACCCATGGATACAGAGACACTCAAACCTTTCTCTTTCAACACAAACACAGAGACCCTCGCCACTCTTCCAGTGAGAGTTCGCTGGAAATCAGCCCCGAGACACTCTCCACTCTTTCAAAGAGAGTTCTCGGGCCATTGCCCAGAGACACTCTCCACTGCCTTAGTGCGAGTTCTCTGCCACAGGCACGGAGAGAGAGAGACACCCCACTCTGCCCAGTGTGAGCCCTTGCTCTCTCTTCACAATCACCAGGTCTCTCTCCCTTTCCCACACACACAGGAAGCACTCTATTCAGTCACTTTTAACAAACCAAACACAAAAAGACTGCGTCCTCCAACGTGGAAACCCCTTCTGGGGAACACACATGAACACTCAACAGTATGTCAGACCTCACACCAAACTAACATTACACGATGCATGTGCACGCACACAGGAATGACAAGACTAACAACCCCCATGATATGCACACATGAATGACTAGACAAACAACTCTCAATACACACACATGAATGACAAGACCAACATTTGCCCCACCTGCTCTTAAATAGCCTTACATTCTGCCTGGCTCAGGTGGGACTTGTCATTCACCTGTCTATCATTCACACACCCAATCACAATTACTCAACGCCAAACAATTCGCATACACCACACCCACTCACATTCTCACACACAAACACAATCAGTCAACTGAATTCCTCATTTGACATCCACACCAATTAACTGATTGAATAATGACTAATTATGGCCTTTGGAAAAACCTTACGGGCAACAGTTCACACTCTTGCAGTCTCACACCCTGCAAGAGTGCCAAACCTGCCCCCGGAAAGTTCCACTGCTCCAAAGGCTTCCACAGCCATGCTGGCAAAACAAAGGCAACCCTGCCACTTCTCTGTTGCCAAGACCGACACCCTCCACAAAATCTTTTCTGAATACCAGCCCTCTGATGTCTACCTATAACATAACGTTTTTACGAGTTTTGTTTCAATGGTGTTTTCCACTCAGGAGTCTTAATTCATCCCTTTAAGGAGCATGTGCCTTTAATTAAGAAAAATGTTGGGCAGATTTTACTAGTGGTGCACTATTGCATGGAAATAGTTGGAAACTATGAATGTGCATTGACATATAGGATATATATCCATTTGCCCAATGTATTTTGCTTTGTGGATATACAGTATATCAATTTTCCCAATGCATTGTGCTTTGCGTTGTGCTTTTTACATTTATTACACTCGTCTTACTATGTTCCCATGATTTCCATTAAGGAGGGTTTAAAACAAGAAGCACCTGTGTAGGTAATCACACAGTAGCCGAGATGGAGAATGAAGCAAAGCAGCAAAGCCGAAAGAAATACTGGCATCACTTTAGCTACACTTATAGCTATGTAGAATGAAGTAGCCCTCTATCTTTTCTTGTTTTCCTGTAAAGATGCTCTTACAAACAATGGCCAGGTAGTTCACTACATATTCAACCTTTTTTCTGGAACAAAAATAGTGTCAGAAGTAAGTCAGTCAGAATAGCGAACATCTGCAGACATGCCACTATTTGGGGAAAACCCCTCCCCAGACCCACAACTTGTCATGGGGGCTTAATTACACAAATAAGTTGAATAAGTCTGAATATGAACAGACAGGAGAGGTGTAATTTTCAACTTATCTCCACATTGCATGCACTTAACTAAACTCTGAATAGGACCCAAAGTGCACAAAGACACAAAAGACATTGAGTCACACTGAGGCACGTACATACTGTAGAAAACACTGACACACACATGTACGCAAGAACACACATCACACATACAAGTATGCTCACACATAAACACACAGACAGATGCACTCATTCCTGGTGGAACTTGTGATGCAGCAAGTGTGTACTCATGATGAAATAACATGTGCTTTTGGGTCCAATATGATTGACTTATGACAGTATGAATGAGCAGCATGGGTTTAATGTGCAGATCGTTTGCGTGTAACTTCTACTGACACTTGTATATTGCGCAGGACTAGGATCCTGGGCAAAACCCCAATGTGATTTTAAGTGAGATGGCGGTCTGGTTCAGCACTCGGAGGGACTGGGGGTGAATTAGTTGGAGCTCCAGTGAGCAGAAGAGAGCTGCAAATAACCAGCCTCTCAAGCTCTCTCATCATCATAGAGCGAGCTCCAGGGCTGAGTGAACCGTGTTATGCTGAGTTATCACACATACCTACACACACACACACACACACACACACACACACACATATATATATATAATATATATGTAGTACACATACACATGTATAGACACATACACCTGCAGTACATATAAAACATACACACAAATATGGTAAGTAGACCATGCTGAGCTCTCTTGTTGACCAACCAGGGACTATTTAACAGTCTCCATTTTGAGTCATCAAAAAAAAAAAAGGCTTTCTCAGACCTACAAGACAGGCCATAGTGGAACTCTTAATAACACAATCTGACTTGAAAAATAAGATGGAAGGAGAGGAGAAGGGCAAGATTCTGTGCTGACTGATGCCCTCTGTGACACCACAGTCAGTGTTCTGGCAACAGTGGTGCTAATACAAAACCCAAGACAAGAGAGAGAGAGAGAGAGAGAGAGAGAGAAAGAGGGGGAGGAAGAAAATGAGAGAAGGAAAGTGGGGAGGAGGACTTCTGGAATTGAATTGGGTTAGTTATAGTTAGATGGCACCATGGCTAGGGTGAACCAGGAAACATACACACAATGGGTGACACAATGACCTTTTCACAGGGTGTGGGTGATTGAATAAATCCAGAGGAGGCAGTATTGAAAAGAAAATTATAATTAACTGAATTCTTGACAATACACAAAAAAGTAAGGGTAATTGGGGAAACTAAAACACATACAGTCCACAATCCTATTCTCATTGTCTTTTCCCGTAATCCAATGTCGTTAATCCAATCCAGGTCTTCATACAATCCACAGTCAATACACAAACAGGGTTCTCAAATCAAATAAATTCAATTCAATTCAATTCAATTCAATTCAATTCAATTCAATTCAATTCAATTCAAATCAAATCAAATCAAATCAAATCAAATGCTATAGCTCTCATTCACTCACCATGCATTTCCTTTCTGCTACTTTGCAATTTGCTTGGGGAAAAGATGCATCTTTTATGTAGTCCTCAAATTGCATTCAGCTGCCAGCAGTCCCATTGGGAGGAGAAAAGTTAGTAGGTGTTCAATTTGAAAAGGACTTAGGAATTGTAGTTGATCAAAGCCTATCTGCATCAAAGCAGTGTGCTGCAGCAGTGAAAAAAGCCAACAGGATGCTGGGATACATAGCAAATAGTATTGAATATAAATCAAAGGAGGTTATATTAATGTTATATAATGCCTTTGTCAGACCTCACTTAGAATACTGTGTGCAGTTCTGGGCACCGCACTACAAGAAAGATATAGAAGCTCTTGAAAAAGTCCAAAGAAGGGCAACTAAACTGATACCTGGTATGAAAGGTAAAAGTTATGATGATAGACTTAAGGCACTCAATCTATTTAAACTTAGCAAACGGAGACTTAGGGGGGATTTGATTGAGGTTTTTAAATTCCTAAAAGGGATTAACAAAGTAAAATACCAAAGATTTTTTAAGATAAGTGGGGTCAGCAGAACAAGAGGCCACAGGTGGAAATTAGTTAAAGGCAAATTCCGCACAGATATTAGGACGTTTTTCTTTACACAGAGAGTTGTCAATGCCTGGAACAGCTTGCCAGGTCAGGTAGTAGAGGCAGAAACGCTTGGGCTATTCAAGTCCAGGGTAGATGTGTCATGGTTGTTCCCCTGACTTACCACCAGAGGGCGGTGCTGCGCCTTTCTCCTGGTGGGAGGGGCAGATTAAATCAATAACCAATTTCCTCCCTATTTAAACCCCAGCTGGTTTTCGGATCTTGGCGAAATCGTAAGCCATTGTTACGATTTAGCGTCGGTAAGGTATGTACTTAGTCTTTTTAAAGATACTACTCAAAGAACTTACTTTAGGAACTTAGGAATTTGCCACTGCGTGTTTTTGTTTACTTATTTTCTTTTATAAGGTATTTTGGTTATCGGGTGCGTTTCGCTACCCTTACCTTATTAGCTCTGCGGAGCTCTCTTCTGTTCGTTTGTTTTCTCAAAAGAAATATTATAAGGTATTTTGTTTACCGGGTGTTTTGCTACTCTCACCTTATTTACTCTGCGGAGTTCTTTATTTATTTTGTTTGTGTCTGTGTGACACTTGACCACCCGTTGGGTGATATTTTCCGTTCCTTCCCTTTTGTTCATCTCTTCCCTAATTCTCTGTTGATCAGAGTTTGTGGTTAGACTGTAGGTCTCTACAGTTTAACTTATTGATCCCCCGGGGCACTGCGAGTGACGCCTATCACCGTCAACCCTCACAGTACGATTTCGCCATGAACACGGCATCAGCAGATCCCTGCGGTATCGAACAGCTAGTAGGTTTGCTAGCTAGCGAACTTGATCAACAGAAAGCGACCATTGTTCAATTAGTTCAACAGCAAAGTGTCACACAGGACAATCAGACTGCTATCGGTTTGCTAACTAGCGAACTTGACAAACAGAAAGTTATCATGGATCACATAGTTGAACAGCAAAAAGGCATGCAGTACAATCAGGCTTGTATAATCTCGTCCCTCCAAGAATTGGCGGGCATGGTTAAGGAAATGGTCGACAGCCGTTCCCAATCAGCGACGGGATTCTCCGGTCAGAATCCGTCGGTGATTCCTCGATTAGGCACACCGGGTGGGGACGTATCACGGGAAGCCAAGATTCAGCTTCCTCCTCGTTTTAGCGGCGAGTCTGGAAAGTGTAGGGGGTTTTTAGCACAATGTCAGATTGTGTTTCAGACACAACCCTCTAGATATGGCTCAGAGGAGTCGCGAGTAGCACTCGTTTTATCTCTATTGACGGGTGATGCCCTCGAGTGGGCGGTGCCACTAATACGTTCCCAAGCCCCTGTATTGACAGATTCTCTGGGTTTTATGGAAAGAATGGAGTTGGTTTTTGACCATGAACTTCACGACCGAGAGTCTGCTACGAGGTTGACGCGCATGCGCCAAGGTAACCAAAGTGTTGCCGAATTTTCCATTTCTTTCCGAACTCTGGCGGGGGTTACCGATTGGGCCGAGAGCCCTATCATGACGTTGTTTTCTAACGCTCTATCCGATCCGGTGAGAGACGCTCTGGCAGCTATTGGTATGCCGGACTCATTTGATGAGTTAGTGACCACTGCTATACGGATCGATAACCGTATTAGAGCGTGAGCATGAGAAACAGGATAGAAAGCACCTGGTTTCGATAGAAGGGTTTTCGCCTCCATATTCTAAGGTTTTGGGTAAGTCAGACGAACCCATGGAGGTAGACAGTACTAGCCTTCGGTACCAGGCCGGAGAGGATGCTCGTATGAGCTGGTGTCGGTACTGCCGACGGAACGGTCACACCAGGGAGAGTTGTCCTAAACTTAAAAGGAAGCGACTGGTCTCGCCGGCAGGTCGGAGTCCGGTAACGAAACATCCGTCATCAGTCGTCCGAACTTTTATTCGGTGGAGCTATCCTGGAAAGAACAAAACATAAAAATAAACGCCTTTTCGATTCCGGGCGGTAGATTGTTTTGTGGATTCCGAATGGGCCAGAAGAGTTAATTTGCCGGTTCGGGTCCTTTCGCAGCCTTGTGGTGTCGCAGCTCTTGATGGTCGCCCTCTTGGTTCCGGTAGCATTAAGGAGTCGACCGAGACTGTGGTTATGCGTATCGCTTACGGGGAACACACCGAACGAATAAAGTTCTTTTTGGTCGATTCCCCCACGCATCCATTAGTTCTGGGACACTCCTGGTTGATTAGACATAAACCACAGGTTAACTGGGGCAGTAACAGTAACACAATTTTACAATGGGGGGCTCAGTGCTCACGTGGTTGCTTACCTCCCATCCCTTCGTCGTCCGGTCTCGGTTGGTCGAATAACAGTGAGACGGACGAATCATTGTGTTGTTCGCCTAATCATGTCCCGTCCTCCGTGCATTTCAATGAGACGGAGAGAGAACTCGAATGGGATTCGCAGTGTGACGGGGAAGTCCCGCTTGAGGAGTCCACTGGGAAGGGGTTCGCCAACCGTCATCGACGGGCTGCTCCATCGTATCGGGTGGGGCAACGGGTGTGGCTTTCGACACAGGGTTTGCCGTTACGGGTAGATTCCCGGAAACCCGCGCCACGCTTTATTGGACCGTTTAAAATCAGTCAAAAGATTAACCCCGTCACCGTTCGCTTACAGCTCCCACAATCCATGCGGATTCATCCCACGTTCCACGTGTCCCGCATCAAACCGCTACTCATTAGCGACCTGGCGTCTCCCAAGGTTCCAAAGCCGCCGCCTCGTGTCATTGGGGGTCGTTCCGCTTACAGGGTGCGGAGTATTTTGGCCTCGCGGCAAGTAGGCAGGGGTACTCAGTTCCTTGTGGACTGAGAGGGTTACGGCCCTGAGGAGCGCAGTTGGGTCTCGTCCCGGCACATCTTGGATCCATCCTTGATCCAGGATTTCCACCGGCGTGGGTCTGAAGGGTCGTCAGGAGTCGTCCCTTAAGGGGGGGGTCCTGTCATGGTTGTTCCCCTGACTTACCACCAGAGGGCGGTGCTGCGCCTTTCTCCTGGTGGGAGGGGCAGATTAAATCAATAACCAATTTCCTCCCTATTTAAACCCCAGCTGGTTTTCGGATCTTGGCGAAATCGTAAGCCATTGTTACGATTTAGCCGGTAAGGTATGTAACGTCTTTTTTAAAGATACTACTCAAAGAACTTACTTTAGGAACTTAGAATCTCCTTAGCAAATGTAGGACTTCTTTATGAAACCTTATTTAGGAAACCTTTCTACCTTTAGGTATTCAGTTGGTTTCTTTCAAACAGTCAAACAAGACTGTGTTTGGGTTTTCATTTTCGTTCTTTTTGGCTCTACTAGCCTTTTCTCATTTGGTTCGGATACGCGGCTGTCCTTGGTTTTGTTATTCGTTTTCCCTTTGCCATTGGGTATACCGGTGGTGAGAATTTGCCACCGCGTGTTTTTGTTTACTTATTTTCTTTTATAAGGTATTTTGGTTATCGGGTGCGTTTCGCTACCCTTACCTTATTAGCTCTGCGGAGCTCTTTTCTGTTCGTTTGTTTTCTCAAAAGAAATATTATAAGGTATTTTGTTTACCGGGTGTTTTGCTACTCTCACCTTATTTACTCTGCGGAGTTCTTTATTTCTTTTGTTTGTGTCTGTGTGACACTTGACCACCCGTTGGGTGATATTTTCCGTTCCTTCCCTTTTGTTCATCTCTTCCCTAATTCTCTGTTGATCAGAGTTTGTGGTTAGACTGTAGGTCTCTACAGTTTAACTTATTGATCCCCCGGGGCACTGCGAGTGACGCCTATCACCGTCAACCCTCACAAGATGTAGTACTAGATACTCTTTCGATTAGGACATGATGAGCCTAGATGGGCCGAACGGCCCGTTCTCATCATTATGTACAGTATTCTTATGTTCTTATGAACTGTAGTCCTGATAGCTCTAGTGGCTTACAAGTGTTAAAGTGCTAGGTAGCCATTTCCGCGTGTGGCCCATTGGGATGCCACAATATACTGTATATATTTTTTAGGCTGTAACTTCAATTGATTAGGAAGGAACCACATACTGCTTTTGACAAAATGAATCACTTTAGATCCTATGTAGCAGCTTCTTAATACACGATTCTATTTCATTTATCGTCGATGCCTGCTTTATCACAATGAGTGATTGAGCTGGAAAAGCACATCCACAACAACAGATAAAAGGAGCAATATTTCTACTACCAGTGAGCATATCGTGGAAGACTTGTAGAACTGCATTTCTCTCCATCTTTCTCCATCTCCCTCCCTCACTCTAGTTCTCAAAGCTGCATCTACTGTATACTGCCTATAGCTCAGCACAGTGAGAACAGAATTCCTAACTACCTCTGGCAAAGATGGGTTACAGAAAGAGAGAGGGTTGATAGATGGGAAAGAGAGTGAACGGGGTGCAGAAAAACAGAGAGAGACAAAGAGACCGATGCATAAAAAATATGCCCTGACAGAGTAGAGAGAGAGAGAGAGAGAGAGAGAGAGAGAGAAAGAAAAAGAGAGGGGGAGAGAAAGAGAGAGAGAGAGACGGGGAGTGGGATGCTCTAATCGGGGCCGGGAGGAGAAGTGCTAACAGGCTCTCTGAGGCCCTGTGCAGTGATGGCTCCCAACCCTGCTTTGGGCCTGCATGCGCGCAGCCATTAGGATACATTAGCACCTTGGGCTCCATTCAACTAACCCTACCACTCTGGGAGCACTGCGTGTATCTGTGTGTGTGTGTCTGTTTGTGTGTATGTGTGAGTGCATGCATATACATTCATCCATCTGGGTTGTATATGTATCAGTATCCCACCACAATATATGAATGTGAAATGTATGGACCTGCTCCACAGTGCAATGATATATGCCACAGAGCTGTCATGAACATAAGCATTTGGACAGGTCACTCACTGACCCAGTATTGCCTATGAACTCTTCTTACATGTTGACTGCTTGGGTATTACACATTTAAAAGAGGTTTTTCTATTTATGATGTTTCCCATTAGATTACATTGTTTCTAATATCCAGAACATCGACCCCCAGTATGCTGGCACTGGTGTCCTCTGTAAATGCTTTGGAAAATGCTGGCACAAACCTGTCAAGCTAATAAAGTAACTGAATAATTACATAAGCTTGCGAAAGTGCCTGGATTTCAATAAAGGGAGGGAAAGAGGGGGAGAGAAGGTGTTCAAATTTTGTTTTTGTAGGTGGGGCATGGTTCTGTGTGGAGAAAGAGGGGTTTTGCTAATGTCATCATCTACGTACAGACTGACAAGTTCAAGTTTTTGTGTCATGCAAATATTAGAATTGGTATTTGAGAGAGAGCATTTCTACATTCCAGTTAAACTGTTGCAGTGCCTTCCTGTTGTGTATGTGTGTGTGTTTGTGAGTGTGTATGAATGTGTGAGTGAATAGGAATAGGAATATACTTTATTAGCCATGGTAGCTGGAATTTGTCTTTTGGCATATCTCTCCTAGATACACACACACATAGACCACTATACATATGTATTCCACCAGAGAGGTCCGAGTGCACGGTCAGCTATAGTATGGCGCCCCTGGAGCAGTTTAGGGGTTCAGTGCCCCAGGAAGTGAACTAGCCCATGTCACTAACCACTGAGCCACTGCTGCCCCTGAGTGAGTGGGGACTTACATAGTGCAGATTTAAACATTACCAATTTACACAGGAGGATATAATAATTGACAGAAATTCAGCTGAAGAGGCTTGCTCTAGAGAACAGTGGCAGTGGCTCACCTGGGAATTCAACCTTTCAACAATGCCGCGGAGCAGCAGTTGCACAAATACACTGCCACTGCCATTGACATTGTCTTGTTCAGCAGAGCACGCTTGGTTCAACGGGAACGCACTGGGATCAGTGAGCCGCTTGACTGATTACTAAAGACAGATAATAGCGTACAGTGGATAGGGGTTTGTTGATTGGAGGTGAGTTCCAAATTTCACTCTCTGTAGATTGTTGCTGTTGCATTCTTGTAAGGGCCCAATTTCACATAAAATCCAGTTGCAAACCATATGCTTCACCGAATTAATGAATAATGTAGTGCGCTGAAAATAGAATGTTTTAGAGTGAAGTTAGCTGAAATATTGACACACTATGAAGGGTTCTCTTTTACAGATCAGGATTAGAGCTCTGCAGAGAGATCACTGGACTGTAAGCAAGAACTGTGAAGCCATATACAGAGAGTACTTCAGAGCCGTATTGCACGTTTGTGTGTGTGTCTCTGTGTGTTTTTTAGCGTGCTCTGGTGAGTGGGAGATGAAAGCTCTCAGGAAGCTGAATGGATCTCTCAGATGTGCCCGTGTTCCTGATGCTTTAAAAGCACCCCATTGTGGCGCGGTGCGAAAGACATGATGAATATGAGGCCATGTCTGTGATATACCTTGCCAAAAAAACTTAAATTATGAATTTCTCCTTCCTTTTTCCTTTCTGCATGCAGTGCTATAAATAGTGACGTGTGCATGTCCCTGTCCCATCCTCCGTCTCTCTCTGTAGCGCTTTCCCTCTCTCTCTCCCTTCCGGGTAGGCTGTGGAGAGGTTCAGTGCTCCCACACTGTGATTGGTAAGAGCTGAGCTGGACCCCATCCACCTGTCAATTTCCTGCTGATAGTGTTTGGGATATTCTTGTCCCCCCTCATCTATAAGAAGCAGTAGACATCCTGTCCTACTACTCATCCACCCAAATAATCCAACTACAGGGCTAAGTTACCATGGGACATTTGGTTGGGCTCCTGCAGTGTTTTATGGCTGCGCTGAGACTACAGGCAGAGTTTGTGTGTATGAGAGAGAGAGAGAGAGAGAGAGAGAGAGAGAGAGAGAGAGAGAGAGAGAGAGAGAGAGAGAGAGAGAGAGAGAGAGAGAGAGAGAGAGAGAGAGAGAGAGAGAGAGAGAGAGAGAGAGAGAGAGAGAGAGAGAGAGAGAGAGAGAGAGAGAGAGAGAGCTCTTCTCTCTGCATCCGATGCACCCAATCTGCCAGCCATTCCGCTGCCAAACGGCACAGCGCTGGCTCCATCTGCGGCTATGAGGAAACCACTTAAGAGCCTGCATTCTGTGCAAAGAGATTTCACAAAATAACATTCCTTTCACATTCAATGTTTTTCAGTTTTTCTTCACTCTAACTAATCGCGTGCGTGGCAGTTCCAAGCCGACGTCAATGCCGTCAGCACTCTGGGGTGCCAGCTTTAATCGTCCTCTCGCTCACTCTCTTGCTCTCCGAAATGAATGTCCTCTCAGCCTCAGCACCCCCCCCCCCCCCCCCCCCCCCCACCTCAGAAGACCAAGGTTTGTGATCACTAGACTCCTCTCCTGAAGTCCTGGGTGTGTAAAGAAAGCAGAGCGGAGAGGGAGAGGGTGGGCCGGAGCCTGGCTATGGTGTGCTGGCGCTGCTCTTTAATATCTCTCAACAGCAGTAAACACAAAACAGAGGAAAGTGCCTCTCATGCTAAAAAGATGGTGTTTAGTCTGTCAGAAAAAGAAACACTGACAGAGGCACTTCTGTCTGATGGGAGAGAGGGAAAGAAAGACAGGAAGTGAAAGAGAGAGGGAGAGATGATTGTCCCCATTCCCCCATCCCCCTCTATCCTTTTTACACCTCTGCCCTCCTCCACAACTCTACTTCTCTCTCTATCTCTTTCCCCGTAGTCATGTGACTCGTCTGTCTCCATTTCTTCCTCATCAGCAAAGTCTCTGCCTCGCTACACTCCTTCATTCTCTCTGAAGCCACCTTTCTCTCCAAACACATCTGTCCACCCTCATATTTTTACTCTGTGGTTTCTTTCTCTTCATTTATCTTCTTCATTGCACCTTGCTGTTGCTTTTCCCACCCATGAAAGCCCCCACTGCTCTCCAACAACCTTCTCTCTTTACCCCCCTTCCTGCTTCCCATCATACTCTCTGTACCTCTGTATCTGTCTCCTATTTCCCTTCCTCTCTCTTCCTCATTCTTCTGCAAAATTCTGAGCATTAATCATCCATCTCCATCATACAAACTCCATTCAGCTGAGGACAGGGTGCAGCGTCAGCATGTCTGAGAGAGGGCCGGGAAAGAGAGAGAGAGCGAGAGCGAGAGAGAGAGCGAGAGAGCGAGAGAGCGAGAGAGCGAGAGCGAGAGAGCGAGAGAGCGAGAGAGAGAGAGAGAGAGAGAGGAGGGAGGAGACAACCAGGAGGAAGACCGGAGAGATAAGAGAAAATGAAGAGATGCGAGTAGGAAGAGAGGAAAGGAATGAGAGAGACATAGGTGACAGGAGTACAGAGAGAAGAAAGTAGGGAAAAGGAGGAGAAAGGAACGCAGTATTTTCTTTTGCTCAGCAGTGAGTGGGCTCACTGAGTAAAACTAGGCTACTGACAGCAGACATGGCAAAACACTGAACTACAGAACCTGCATCAGCACCACATACACTATCAGTTCTACTGCAGAGGCCCCAACTGATCCTCAATGTGCTGAGAGAAAGGGAGGGAAGGAGGGGGAGAGGAGGAGAGAGAGAGAGAGAGAGAGAGAGAGAGAGAGAGAGAGAGAGAGAGAGAGAGAGACAAAGAGAGCTATTGAATTAGATGGAATGTAAATGGTGTTGCAAGATGTGAGATCTACCGTGTCAGCTATACTGTAACATGCCTCGATGGAGTAAGCAACCTGCAGGGTCAAATGCTGTCCCGTTATCGTGTAATGGGGGAAAGTGAGGCCTCTCACCCGGGTGCACTGTCAAATGCTCATGCGGAAGCTCTGACCACCCTGTCATCTGACAACACCCCTGAACTCTGACACCCGGGCCCTGTGTGGCCAGACCACTCAATAACAGGGACAGCAGTGGTAACCGGTCAACACTGGCTGGCCTGCACCCATTGGTACCAGTGGCAAATATGGACAGGAAAACTGGGGGCAATATCCCGGGGGCAATAAGTCATATCATCCGCGAGGGAGGTCAATGGTTGTGCTCCCGAGAGATGGATGTGTGTGATCATCTACACCCCCCTGAATGGAGGTCGCTGGACCGCCTACAAATAGTGAAGTGAAAACAAAGGATGTCTACTCCAGACTCCTCAATGCGAGGCCAATCACCAATCACATGAGATAAAAATCCAAATGGCACCAATCTACCAAGATTGTAGCTTTTCCTACTTGTTCACTACTCTCTCTGAAGGGAAGTTACTGGCTGTGAATAACTCATTTTCATCACATTTCATTTAGCGTGCTTTGGTTTGTACCTATGATTTGGACACCCCTTCACCCTCACCCCCATTTCTGTAATGTTGCTACAAGGTTGGTAAGAACTCTCTCTTGTATGGAGCAAGTAGGAAGGGGTGGGGTTGGAGTCACCTCTCCGCTGTATGGAGTGAGTAGGAAGGGGGTGGGGTGGAGTCACCTCTCTCTGCTGTATGGAGCAAGAAGAAAGGGGTGGAGTCACCTCTCTCTGCTGTATGGGGCGAGTAGGAGGAGGGTGGGGTGGAGTCACCTCTCTCTGCTGTATGGGGCAAGTAGGAAGGTTTGGGGTGGAGTCACCTCTCTCTGCTGTATGGGGCAAGTAAGAAGGTTTGGGGTGGAGCCACCTCTCTCTGCTGTATGGCTCGAGTAGGAAGAAGGTGGAGTGGAGTTACCTCTCTCTGTTGTATGGGGCAAGTAGGAAGGTTTGGGGTGGAGTCACCTCTCTCTGCTATATGGGGCAAGTAGGAAGAGGGTGGGGTGGAGTCCTAGATGTAATTTAATTTTTAATGTATTTATTTGTCAAGGATCATGTACAATTACAATTTCTCCCTGGAAAATGTCCACTGCCACGTCCTGTGTGACAACTTGTTTGTAAATGGTGCTATACAATATAAAGATCGATTGAGTGATCAATTGACTGATTTAATTAAAAATTAAAAATTAAATAAAAATATTCATGCGATTCACTCTACCGATAGTTAGCCAATATGCTACTTCTCATTTGTATATTCATTTATAAAAAAATAAATCAGCTACCTAGCTAACAGAATAACTAAATGTGATTTCACTGCTCTTGCTAAAAAATTTCCTAATATATAGGTCTCAAATAGTTTAACCATTGTGGCATTGAGAAAGGCTTCTGATGACTGTGACTGCACCCCTTCCTACCTCCAGTCACTCATCACTCCCTGCACCCCTCCCAGACCCCTCCACTCCGCCTCCTCTGGTAAACTGACTGTCCCCTCCCTCTGGGCGCTTGGCAGCCACTCCTCGCGGTCTCGCCTCTTCTCTGTCCTGATCCCTCGCTGGTGGAACGACCTTCTGCAATCGGTCAGGACCGCGGAATCACTTGCGATCTTCCGCAAGAGACTCAAAACCCACCTCTTCAGACTCCACTACCACTGAACTCTGTCCATCTAGCTAAATTTGTCTTCACCACTGTTTACTTGTTCAACACTATAAAAAAATAAAAAATAAAAATTACACTAACCTTTTCCTTCCCAGTGTTACAGGTATGGTACGCAGGTGCCTGCAATTATGTCTATTGCTGTATTACTGCACTGATCTCGTGCGCTAACTATGATTGTTCCTACCATGTATTAATGCACATCTTGTAAGTTGCTCTGGATAAGAGCGTCTGCTAAATGCTTAAAATGTAAATGTAAAATGTAAATGACTGCATCCTTAGTTCCATTCATGCTTTCACTGGCTACTTGTAACAAAACAATCAAAACCAGGAACCGTCACAACCGACACCTCCTACAAATCAAGCCCAAGGTGAGAAACGTAACAATATGAAGCTCATCACCACCAATCTTACAATGCACAACAAACACAACAAATTAGTGGTAATACTGGTTGCAGTTGTCCAAAACATCATTATGAAATATTTTATAGTATTAAGTTAAGGCATACGATTTTTTTCAATGTTCACCGTAATGTCAATTCTCATCAATTCAAGGAGGTCACTTCTAGTTCCTAAAAAGGCATTGTCTGATTGGCCAGTCTGAGTTTACAGATTTCAGATGAGTCACAGATTCCTGATAAACCAAGTTTGTATGTATGTAATGACCTCCGGTACCCTATCTGACTGACCTCAGTCATATCTTGGACAACTACATGCTGACGTCTTGTGGTGGTGAACACAGAGATGAGATGCTGAAACACCGCCCATGATGCTTCAGATGTACAAGAAACAATGAGCAAAATGAGTGTCTCATGACCCTACCCCTCCACTGCATTAACTCAGAGGTCACCATATGGGCAGGAAGGGGCAAAGAAACGCTACTGTTAGCTTAGATAACCCCTGATCCCCCCCACAGACAAAGCCTCAGGGGAGCTTACATAGTTTACACAATCTCTCTCTCATACTATCTCTCTCTCTCAATCTGTCTCTCTTTTTCTCCTGCTCTCTCTTTCTTCATCACTCTCTCAAGTTAATTTCTCCTTCTCTGTCTCTCCCTCTTCTTAGCCCATCTTCAGAGGCAGAATTCAGCTCCTTCTCAGTTTATTCCACATGGACGTGGTTCAGGCACAGGTCGATTCTCAAAGTTCCTAACAACTACAAACTGCATGATTTGGGCCAGACATCTAGCCCTGACCTCCATATTTTCCACTGCAGCTTAGCACAGAACTAGGGCTATCTACAGCTTCTCTCTGAGTTAGACCCAAGGGTTCCCAACAACAGGGAAGGGGTAAGAGAAATAAAATAAAAAATAAAAATAAAGCGTGCCCATGGACAGACTCCCTGTATCCCCGTCCACACACCTCCGTGCAGGACAAACTGCTGCAGTCATTTGCATGGTGCTCAGTAGCTGTCTGTGTCTTAACTGGCTTTATTCAAAAAGATTTGAAGAACAAGGAATTATCCTTTGAGTCTCGGCTACCAGTAGTAGTGGACTACTGCATGTTAAATAAACCACTTTGTGATTCAAAAGAACAACATTTTACAGTAGTCCAATAATCATTTAAAAAAAACTAAAACCGCAGGCAGGAGTTTCTCACAGTATAGACAGCAGAGAGGCACTTTCCTCTCTCACTCAACTCAACCTCAACTGTCCCAGTGAGATTGCAGCAGTGCACCTCCCTCGCTCTCTGTTTCCTGCTGTGCGGTGGCTGACATGGCCTGGCCTCAGTATGTGCCTGGCCTGTAACACATGCAGTTTGTGTTTGCTTGAATGGGGAGAGGAGGCAGGGCTCGTGAAGGTGTCTTGGATAAGGGCAGCGGCTAAATAAAGCACTGATCAATACTGATCGCTGGAGCAGAGAGCTCTTTTCACTGGGTGTGCAAAGGTCTGGCCTTAGAGACAGACTGCTGGGGAGATGAGAAAGAGATACACAGAGAAAACACAGATAAGTATGGGCTGGGATGGAGGGTAGGTGAAACACTGGGGTTTGAACACAGGTGTGCATGTATGTGATCATGTGTGCATGTGTGTATTTGTGTGTGCATGTATGTGATTAGGTGTTGTGTGTTGCATGTGTGTGCATGTACACTGGTGTGTACACGTGTATGTGTGATTATGTGTCTTGTGTGTGTTTGCGTGTGTGTGTGTTAAAATGATTGCACCAACAGAGGCCCTTTTTTGATTGATTACTTGATGGTCCTTGTATCTTGTTTTACTGAACCAAAGTGGCCAGTACCTTACCCACAGATACAACAGCAATTCTACACCTGTTCTCAATTTATTTAGCTTAATTAACAGGCGTGACAATTGATTGAATAATCCATTGGCAAGTAATCACAAAACTTCCTCTTAATCGTGTCTTGTAGTGATCTCTTTCTTCATGTCACATTAGTGATTGTAAATGCCAATATGGGGTTTAATTGAGTAAGAATCAACTGAATAATTTCAAAGAATAGGTTACACTTGTAACTTAAATCCCCATGTTAACTATATAGCAAAACTAGCTTCAAAAGACATGCAATAAAGCCAAGAAAACATTGATGTTTTTTTCATGAGCATTAAACTTCCTGATCTGCACAGATCAGATTATCGGAAGTCAATTTATGAAGTGAATATTGAATTCAGGCATGGAGAACAATGAGTACATACAAGTTCAGATAATCTGTAGAAAATGCTACAAAAGTTTGTAACAAAATTGGGACGCTATACCTATTACTATTTATTATTCAGAAAATGTATTGTTTGATTTACAATCAAGAATGTAAACAGAAACAGGTTGAGAGGTTTAAAGGTATGGGTTTCAGCCTCCTTTATTTCAAGTCAACAAATTGCTACTGGTGTGTAGGGTGGCCATACGTCCGGCATTATGCTGGACAGTCCGGTTTTCAAGCGCTCTGTCCTCTATCCAGCACATTCCTCTGCCGGACGCCCATTTGTCCTCCTTTTAAAGTATAGACTAGAAAAACACTAAATTCTTCATTAAATCACTTTTGAAGATTCGAACGTGCTTCTTATTGGTTTATGTATTTGTCAAATAACGAATCACCTGTGACGCTGGTCTTATAAATGTCAACAAATACCATGTAGTCCAGTTCACTATGTCCAGATATATGAGTTCGTTCAAATTTTTTGGGGAGTTGGAAAACTATATATTTTTGAAAACCTTATAGCATAACAAATCAGAAAATGCATGATTCCATTTTCCCAGAAGCCAATATGGCGGCCATCATGGACTTTTAAAATGGCGACCTTTAAATACTAGTTTTTCAATATCTTGACTCCTAGGTTACATAGGATTATGATTCCACTGGCTAAATCTACATTTTTTGGGGCAGGGAATCCAATGGTGCTATGTGTCAGAGAGAATCAATGGAGAAATCAGCCTCTGGGCACCAGTCAAGAAGGAAAACAACAAAATGTTTATGTCTGGCAACAAGAAGACCACTGTGAAAATCTGAGACAAAACTGTAGATCTGAAGGAGACCAAAGATCTCTATGGCAGACTGCTGATCCTTGCCCGGTCTAACAGACACATTGACCAGAAACATGCTGTTGGCAACTACGAGTTCACACAGACACCAAGAGCACTCTTTGCCCCCAATGGGGATATACTGCCATGCACTGACAAGTCAAAGTTGATCCACCTCCTAGAAAAGCTGGCGAAGGAAGTCACAGCAGATCAGGATCAACCACAAGGTGGAGGTGAAAAGATGGCAAAGGAAGTCACAGCAGATCAGGATCAACCACAAGCTGCAGGTGAAGCTCCAATGGACATTGAAACTCTGGGCTCCAGTCAAGATGGTCATGGTAGTCACAAAATTGCACTAGTGGATGGCATGGTAGTTGTCCAAAAGCTGACAAAGAAGCCAGCAACAGTAGTCACAGTCAAAGATTTAAGTGAATGGTTCTACGGCAGACTGATGTCTCTAACCAGAGACTACGACGAGGTGGTCCTGGTGTTTGATACATACAAGCCTGATTCTTTGAAGCGCATCACAAGGGAGAAAAGAAGACAAGGAAAGGATCCAATCCAATACCAAATCAGAGATGACACAAACATCAAGAACATTCCAATGAGCCGCTTACTTTCTCATGACCAAACAAAGGCTGATCTGACGGAGTATCTGGCATCAAAGACTGTTGAATACAGCAAAGACTCCCCCAAGCTTGTCATTGCTTCTGCTGCAGGACACACCGAGAGCAACAGTCAATTGCACTTTGAAGGCAACAACCATGAAGAAGCAGACACCTTGTTGATCCACCATGCGGTTCTGGCTTCACGTCGCGACCCCTCCGATGCACAGCTCGTGTTCTTCTCCCCAGACACAGATGTACTGGTGCTGGTTGTAGCAAATTACGAAATCCTGCTGAAAAATGTGTGTTTCAATGGTATCTGGGATTTTGGAAGTGAAACCAATATGGAAAGCTCTGGGTGCAGATCGAGCAAAGGCTTTGCCGGCATTTCATGCATTTACAGGAGCAGACAACACTGGGCGGTTTTCTAGAATAGGCAAAGCTACCTGGCTGAACATCTACCTCAAAGCAGACGATTGTGTCCTCAAGGCTCTGCAGATGCTTTCTCAAACCAACCAAGTGACAGAGGATCTGCTATCTACATTAGCTAGGTTTGTATGCACTGTATACTTACCGAAGGGGATCCAAATCAACAACATCCCTGAACTGAGATGGCATCTTTTCTGCAAGCACATGGCAGAAAGTGACAAGCTTCCACCCACACTTGGTGCTCTCAAGAGCCCATATCCAGGCCAGAGTGTGGGGTCAGGCAGACATCGCCCAGCAGGAGTTCCTTGACCCACTACAGAATGGCTACTACAAGGATAAGGATGGCCAGCTGAAACCAGTCACAACTGAGTTCCTCCCAGCACCAGAGGCCATCATTGAGATGGTCAGATGTCAATGTAAAGTAGACTGTTCTTCACACAGATGTTCGTGCAATTCAGTGGAGCTACCCTGCACGGAGCTATGTCAGTGTAGCGCTGACTGCCAGAATGATGAAGACTCTCAGGATATCACACTTGCTAGTGACAGTGATGGTGATAGTGAGGACAATGGAGATGTGTAGACTGGTCTACAGACCGTCAGACATGAGAATGCGTTTGCTTGTGTGTAAACTTTGGGTGTCAACTGCAGTAGGGGTGGGTGGGTGATGTGTAGGTAAGATGGGGAAACAGTGTTATTAAGGGGACGCGGGTAGTGGGTAGTTGGGTTGGATTGGAATAATGTACAAACTGTCTATGTTCGATGACAACAGTTTATTTTTCTGTTTGTACACAAAATTAAAAAGAGAATTAAAAATATTTTAAGATATAAATATCCTGATTACCAGAATAGTCATTTCAATATGATTATGTCCGAGATCATGTTTACCGCAATATAAATTCAGCTATGCGTATTAAAAATGCAAGATAGCCACCCATACATGTATCATTGACCATCTATATAATTTGTAATTAGCACCATTGGATTCCTTGCCCCAAAAAATGTAGATTTGACCACTGCAATCTTGATTCTAGGTAATCCAGGAGGCGAGATATTGAGAAACTAGTGTTTGAAGGTCGCCATTTTTAAATGACCAAGATGGCCGCCATACTGACATCTGAGAAAATGGAATCAAATATTTTCTGATTCGTTATGCTATAAGGTTTTCAAAAATGTATAGTTTTCAAACTCCCCAAAAAATTTGAACGAAATTACACAAGGAACCTGACTAATGCTTTAATATGATGTTCATACGTACACTATGGGCGCGAGCGGAAAGCCACACGTTTTTTCTTGAAGCGCTCTCATGGAATGTTCGGTGCCATCGTAGCCAGCTCTGAAAAATGCATAAACGGAAGACTTCATACCACGCAGAGTGGTCAAAAGAGCACAGATTTATTTCTAAAAGCTTCATTTCCCAGCAGTCCACAGTCCCACACCTGAACGGAGTCAAGCGATTAGGACTATGGACAGCTGAAGGCCATTCAAGAGACTGAATCCTGTCATACTGGGAAGGAGAAGGTTGGTGGTTGTGGAGAGTGTGAGAAGGAAAGTATTGTTTAGATTGCTGTTTGGAGAGAATTGCTTGGATTTGAATTGGATTGTTTGAGGTCCCCGCTTTGTGTACTGACTTTTGGACTGGATTAAGGAACTGGATTGGACTTTGACTACAGATTATGGATAACGACGACGAGTAAAGATTGTGGACTTTGTGTTTTGGATTCCCCGAATACCCCGCCCTTTGTTTTGTGTTTTGTCAAGATTTCATTTAATAAAGTGTTGTTTTTATAGATGCACCGATCGATCGGCCTCTGACCGGAAATGGCCGATTTTCAGCTGATCGGCCTCAATCGGTGACTTGATCCCGATCACTCCACATAGCCGATTCTGTGCGCCGGTTTTTCACGTGACGTGCGCGCACCCGTGAGCCAATGCAGACAGATCAGATGAGCGCAGCGCTGAACACGCCTCAACATGTCCTCAGTATGGGCGTTTTTCACAGTCAGTGAAGACGACTTAAAGCTTGCAGTTTGTCATACATGTCAATCGAAAATAAGCCGCGGAGGAACAACCTCGAAACGTTCGAACGACCAACCTAATCAGACACTTGAAAAATCATCACCCAGGTACCAAGTCTACAGTACCGTAGGTACCGGGTTAATTAATAATTAACTTCGTTGCGCTAGTTCGGTTCCTCTGAACCATTTCCATTAATAGAACATGGTGGTAGTGCATAAACTTGACGTAATAATGCCCTGCTGAAGCACTGAATTGCACTGAAATCATTATGTTCGCTAATGAGTGACGTTATGAAACAGTGCTATTCACTCATACAAATCTAACTTATTAGACCTAATGATAAATTCATCTAACGATTTCTAGCTAAACCACAAATGGTGTATTAACTGTGTTGTGCATGAAGGTACCAGCTGTGCTTTTATCTAGGCTTTGAAGCTAGTTAAAGTCGTAGTCGTTAGGCTACCTGACTCACGCAAATAACGAAATTCTGCTGAAGAGCGGCTTGTTTCAATGCCTTTGACAAGCTCCGCAACTGAAACATCCGCCCTTATATCGCTACAAGTGTTTTCCATTGCACTATATAGAATTGGGATCTACTGTAATCCACCTCTAGCAAACAAATTAGTCTAGCGCATCATAGGTTCGAACTAAAATATGGGGAGGAGGAAAGAACAAAATGTAGGCTATATTTTATTTATTTTAATTTGTATTTTGATGTTGCACCTGTTTTCTTTGGAAAAGTAAATGTGCATAGTAGCTGGCTGTGCACTGGATTCTCTTTTATTCATCATTGAATTTAATTTGCACAAAAAAAGAAAAGCTCTGTCCAGTAACCTGGAACACTTTTTTTATTTTGAAATGTGTTTTAGTGAGACCTACCTCATGCTTCTGACCTACCTCAGAATTGTCAATCTTAATTTTCTATTAAAGCAAAGTTACAAAAATGTTTGTGTAAGTTGTCAATTATTGTTTTTAGGAGAAAAAATCGGAATCGGCCAAAATCGGTATCGGCAAGTCAGACTAATCAAAAATTGGAAATCGGAATCGGCCAAGAAAATCGCAATCGGTGCATCTCTAGTTGTTTTGCTGGTTAATACTGCCTCCTCCAGGTTATTTAACTGCCTACGCCCCCTCTGCAAAGGTCTGTGCATGTCGCCCAACCCCAAAGGACACCACAGGTGTTTGTATGTGTGTTTATGGAGTATAGTGTTTGCGTGTGTATAAGGTGTTTGTGCAGGTGGCTGTAGCAAAGACAGATCTTAGCATCTGGCAGAAGCAGCATTAGCAGCAGCATGTGACTCAAGGAACACAAGCATGAAAAATCAATCCATCACACCCGCTCTCCGTGTTCAGAACCCAAAAATAGTCCTGCTCCCACGTCAGCGTACCCCCCTCCCTGCCCCACCATCGCTGAATAATTCACAGCCAGCAAGAAAGACACAGAGAGAGAGAGACTCACTTCCTAGACATGGCCAGACACCCCAGCTCCCTAAAAGTACACACCTTTATCTTTCTTTCTTTCTTTCTCTCCTCTCTCTCTCTCTCTCTCTCTCTCTCTCATAGATACTCACAAATGGACAAACCCAGTCTGGAGCAGTGGTTGAGCATCTCACAGTTGGACTTACTTATGAATGAATGGTCCTCCCCCACTTCATGTGACTAAATCCTGATCGCCCAGCATGTTTTCTGTATCCTTACACGTTCTACACCAATTGACTGATTTACTGACTGCCCTCATACCAAGCTACTGACTGATAGATATTCGCTCAATCAGTGACTGTCTTACAGACTGCTGACCAACAGCTTTGGTAACAGATTTGTGGCTTTTCTGACCATAGACTATCCAAGAGCACTGGTAACACAACACTGATTAAATGAAAGACAAACTGACTGACTGACAGTCCCGTTGACTGAAAGAAATGACTGACTGATTGATAGACTGGGTCTTAGGTGAAAGACAAATCTGTGACTGAAATATTTAGAGAAATTCAAACTCCTGACTAGTTGACTGACTCACTCACTGTGGTACACATGGATTAAACCTGATAAAACTTTGAGCATGGAACCAACTGTGATTATGAAGGAAGGGGCTGCAATAAATTGATGTGGGTATCATTGAGGGTACAGGAGATTCCATACTGACTGCCAGAGGAATGATCTGATCATTTAACCAGCTAACTAACACAAAGTGACTCAGCCTTTCTCTCCACCTGAACAGACTGATCATAGGAAGCAGCAGAACAGGGTACACATCACATAACAGTACTTCTCTTTCACATTACTGTGCAATCAGCACAAGATCTACAGTTACGTGCCAAAATAAAGCAAACACCAACCTAAAGTGTCTTAATAGGGCATTGGGCCACAAGCTGCTAAAAGAGCTTCAATGCACCTGGCATAGATTCTACAAGTGTCTGGAACTCTATTGGAGGGATGCAACACCATTCTTCCATGAGAAATTCCATAATTTTGTGTTTTGTTGATGGTGGTGGAAAAACGCAGTCACGGGTGTTGCTCCATAATCTCCCATAAGTGTTAAATTGGGTTGAGATCTGGTGACTGAGATGGCCATGGCATATGCTTTACATAATTTTCACACTCATCAAATAATTCAGTGACCACTCATGCCCTGTGGATGGGGGCATTGTCATCCTGGAAGAGACCATTCCCATCAGGATAGAAAAGCTTTACCATAGGATGATAGCAATCACTCAGAATGGCTTTGTATTTATTGGTGTTTACCTTGCCCTCTAAGGAGTTGGACCTAAAAAATGCCTGAAAAATGCACCGAACACCATTACAGAACCACCAGAACACTTCACTGTGGAAAACAAGAGTCTGCAGGTGTCTTTTTCCATGTACCACACATGCACTCGTCTGCTTGTTGAGAACAGGGTGAAGGATGATTCATCTGACTATATGACTTCTTTCTGCTGCTCAGTAGACCACTGCCTGTGTTATTTGTACACTTTACTCACAAACATGCATTTTCAGGTGTAATAAGGTGTCCTTCTCGACAGACTGTTCTTGATTAAACTGCCTGGTCACACCCTAGGCTGATATTTGCAGTCAACTGATTCAAAGTTGCTCATCTGTTTTGCTTTGCATCTCGAACCAATGCACAGACATCACAGTCGAGGAGTATGCACTTTTGACCACAGTTGCCCCTAGTTGAGCAGTCTTTGCCACTGAAGCTCTTGCTAAACATTCCCCAACCATCACTCCTCTTTCAAAGTCACTAAGATCTCTTCTTCTAGCCATGGTAGCAAATACAATGGGCAACTTGGCCTGTCCAGCATTTTTATACATGCCATTAAGCATGATGGGATGTTCAATTGCTTAACTAACTCAGGCACCACACCTGTGTGGAGGCACCTGCTTTCAATATACTTTGCATCCCTCCCTTTGTTTCCCTGTATTCAGTGTTTCCTTTAGTTTGGCAGTTACCTGTACAATACAATGCTTTTTTTCCTTTTGAGAAAAACTGCTGGAATGAGTGCCACAATAGAGGCTCGGCTCAAGTGTATATTAACAGATCTTGCACAGGTGTCTGTACAATGCTGAAGCGAGCATGTTTCCTCAGTGTGGCTCAGCCATTTTGTTCAGCAGGTGAACCAGCAGAGGAGTAGTGAGGATGCTGTATACACTGCCCACTCAGTGAAGTAAGGCTGTGTCCTGAGTTCAGCTGATGCACACCATCGGTGCCAAGGGGCCCCTCCAAAAAAGCATGATGCCATTACCGTGCTGCTATCAGGTCCCTGATCAGATACACCTGCAAGGCACTACACTGGACTGCCCTTCACACATACGCAAATCACACACAACCCTGCACAGGATTTTTTTCAATATACCTGAGCAGAGCTGGAATAATGATGTTATGGATTAATTCACACATTTATTCAGAGACATTTGAAGGTATGGAGCCACCAGGACAGATATACTCACACATGTTCACACATGCACACGCACTAACACGCGCAGTATCTAAGCTGGGATGAGCTGGGCTGACAACTTCTCTGGCCCAGCTTTCATCACGTAACACCATAGAGCAGATCACATCAGTTCTGATCATGTGGTTTGTCATTCAGATGCCCAGGCTGCTGTTCTGCTGAAGAGATTTCTAACATTCAAGGAGCACGACGAGAAACAAGCAGAGAATATGCAATGACTTCCTGTTGTACCTTTTGTCCAGAATATTTCCTCATGCCTCTACCATAAACACTGCAGCATAGCTATATGCATCGGGCACATCAAGACTAGTACGCAATAATATATTCCGGTCTCCTCAGTTGTTGTGCCATTTGTTGACTTTTGTCAAACAATGGAATCTACATTGAGCAAGAGAAAAAATTGCTCCTCAATGGGAGGTCAGTTCTGTAACAGCACAATGCAAGCTTCCGATTAAGGGCAAAATATGTGACGTTTGCAGAGGTAAAAAAAAGATATAGGCCTGGTTCTCAAAACTGCAGACCTCAGCAGCTAGGAAGATGAGAGATATTAGGTGCGTTTCCAGCGCAGGAACTTTTCCCAGGAACTAGGGACTTTTATGGTAATTATCTTCATATCAGGAAACGGAAGTAGCAGCGACCAGCATCTAAATGTCGCTCGGGGGACTTATTTACCCCCCAAAATGTTCCTAGTCAAGAGGTAGGTCTTTTCGATGTAGAGGAACTTTTGCAGGTGAGGCTGTTCGTCTCTTTTCCAGTGTTGACTGAATTACATGGCGTTGTGTTGTATGTTTTGGTTTGCTTTGTTTTTCTGGGAGGCAGGTTTTTAGAAACGCGACCGAATTAAATAAAATGTAAAAATTTGCAATATTTTCATTTTTTATTCAATTAATTAAGACCACCCTAGTTAAATCGTACTGAATCTAAAAAAATAAAGATTTAGTGAAATATAGGCAATTTTTGGTGGAAACATGACCAAAACCAGTACGACTTGAATGTCCTCCATGTTCTAGGTTGTTGCAGTGACACACAAATATGACGTCAGTCTGTCGCATTGTTTGGCGTCAGCGGATTAATTTGCATAATCTTTGTGGTTCTTTAGACCCCTGTGGAAACGCAGATGTAATGGATTGAAGGTGGAAATTTTGGTGGAAACGCACCTATTGAGAGAGAGAGCGAGGGAGAGAGGTGATATATTAATGAGAAGTATTCTTTCAAATGACTGCCCTACATCTTCTCCAAATGAGAGACAGAGTAAGAGAGAGAGAGAGGGGGTGGGGGGAGTAGATAAAGGAAAAGCAAAGTGCATAGCCAGAGAGAAAAAGGCAAGATAGGGCAGAGGTAACAGTGAGAACTGAGACAGAACAAGAGTTGTAAGACAGGGGTTATGGGTAGGGGGCTAAGGCTGGAAAGCAGTGATGGTGGAGATGTTGGATGGATGGACTGGGGAGATCTAGAAGGAGAATAGGGATTAAAATAGAAGACAAGGCTTCAGATCTAATTACACAGATGGAGGACCAGAGAGAGAAGAGTGTATGTGCGCATACATGTGTATAAATGTATATTCAGCATATATTTTTCATAAATATTTGATGGATATAAGGGTCAATTTACCCATCAAGCCACAATATATATGTGAGGAAAACAAATATTGAGATACATCATACAACTTTTCTAGATATTGAACAAAGTTCCCAGTGTAAAGAAGAAATCCATCATATTCACCCGTCATACCTGTAAAGAGGTACGGATTTGAATGGGTGTTCCTTTACCTTCTCTGCAGCAAGTTAGGAATGTCCGAGTGCAATGCAGGGTCTCATGTCACGTGCACTCGGTTGTCCTGGATATATTAAGTGATTTACATCGCAATGAAGACATTCATATTTTATTCAATTGTACACAAGAAGGACAGTGATCCATCATTTAATTTTCCCAACTGCCTCATTCTCCTAGACTGCAATTTGTGGCTTTTGCGTTGTTGCAGGCAGGAGAGAAAGAAATGCATTTTGGGAGATTGTAGTTTCAGTAAGCTGAAATGGGAAGTTGCAGAGAACATTTATTTTCATTCATTTTAGATCACATAATACTTATCTGCACAAAAAGTAGATTTTAGAGTGTGGATGCTCTGGATCTTTGGCAATACATGGTGTATATAAAGCATATATGAATGGACCAGAGTGGAAGCCAAGGACTGACATCAAACTTGCTTGCTCCTCTAATTGGTAGAAGTGACTGGTGGGTGGAAATGGGTGGAAATACTTTTTTTCTTTTTCTTCCAAATTGGAATGCCTAATCATACTCATAGGCTTGTCTGATCCTTGTCTAATCATACTCATAGGCCTGTCTGATCATTGCCTAATCATACTCATAGGCCTATCTGATCATTGCCTAATCATACTCATAGGCCTGTCTGATCACTGTCTAATCATACTCATAGGCCTGTCTGATCCTTGCCTAATCATATGTATAGGCCTGTCTGATCACTGCCTAATAATACTCATAGGCCTGTCTGACTGTTGCCAAATCATACTCCTATGCCTGTCTAATCGTTGCATCATCCAAATCGGACCACAGACAAGTATGCATTCTTCTCCAATGTGTGTGATGCTACCTGCCACTTCTTTTCACCCCACAGTCTATCGGCTGAGCAGCGCAGTCATTGTGTCAGAGGAGCAAACTTCATGTGCAGCTGGCCCAGGCAGACTGCAGATGCCTGACTGAACAGATGCCTGATCAATGAGACAAGGACACTCCCTTCCACTGAAACCCTCCCTCACTGAGCATAACTACAGCCAATTCTGCACCACCCTGTACACACTGAGACCCAGTGTTTAAGCTGGAGCACTGGCCCCACCCCTGTCCAGCCAGTTGGCCATGCCTGTTTCTCTATCCATAAAAATATGCTGGACTGATTGGACACCTAGAGCAGACCCAGTGATAAGAGGTTGTGGCCACATTGGGTACAAATGTAGGTTTAAAGGGGGCTCCAATGGACACTGTCACTGTATGTGAATGTTCCTCCCATCCAAAGCCTGTACCCGCATCTCATCCTGCTTTGGAATCATGAGTTCTGCTCGGAGCTGCTGCTCCTCATCTCAGAGCTCAATGTTAAATGATTTATATCCAGGCAGGGAGTGCAGAGGCCTGCTGCCACTGCAGAGAGTGTGGGGAGATGCAGACAGACAACAGAGAGACACAGAGAAAGAGTGCAAGAAAGCAAGATAGAGGAAGAGAGAAAGAGAGAGAGAGAGCGAGAGCGAGAGCAAGTGACACAGAGAAAAAGCAAGAGAGAGAGAGAGAGAGTAAGAGAGCGAGCAAAGAGGAGAGAGGACAGAGATTGGTTTTGTTATTGTTCTTATAATAATAATAATTGTATCTTAAGTGATCAATTGTTTTGTAATAGAACTATATAAACTTTGGCAATATCCATTGTAGAATACGGCCTGCCAAGAAAGCATTTAAAATTTACATTTAATTGAAAGAGAGAGACAGAGGATAGAGAGAGAATGGCTTCTGACAGTAAAAACTGCTGTTCCATGGAAGATGAGGGGGGACATGAGGGAGATCCACTCTAGTCCCCCCCGTGTGTCCACACCCAAATGGCCACACCCCACTGGTCTTTTCCCACCCTCGTATTTCCGTAGGCCTACCCTCACAGGACAGACCAGTTTACAGTCGGGCTGTTTCACTTCACTCGCTCTACAGGACATTTTGTAAGGATATGGATAATTTACATCATTGCCTGTTTTTTGTTTTTTTCCTCTCCTCCAATCCAGTCACGAGATTAGCAGAGCACGTCATCTCTGAATGACGCTGCTCTCAGCACTGGAGTGGCGCACATGTGGCAGACTCTGGAGCAGGAAAAAAGTGTGCTTTCAGTACAGCTGGATCCGAGAAAAGGAGTTGGAAAGGAGGCAAACCCAGGCAGCAGAAGTGGCTGGATTGGGAAAGATACAAAGTCGAAGGGGGAGGATTGTCCCCCACTGCTGGGACACACAGCAGTCTCAAACTACAGCCACTTCAGTTATCAGCCGACAGTATCTAGCTAGAGAAAGGCCAATAAATAATTTACATCCTGCAAATTGAATTTAGATCACTCCAGTCCACACAAAGAAAAACACTGGAACAACTCACGACTTCCTTCTACTTTTCTCTCCAACGTCCCTCCCTCTCTCCCTTACTCTATTTCTTTTTTTGACTTCTTTCTTTTTGCACACTGACACACACACATACATTAGGAGACTGAATATGCTAAACACTAGGAGACATGCCGACTAGTGCTCACACATGCATGTACACACAGACATACACTCGCACATTGCCACCATAAAAAAGGACTGCAATATGTGATAGCACATGACTGCATTAGCCACACTGCATTAGAGCATCCTCTCTCAGCTGGCCCAGGTGACTGCAGCACAGATATACCAGAATGCACATGACAAAAGGACACAGTTTATTCAGCCTAAAATAATTAGGATACTTGCTGCCTCACCAGCTGTGTGATGGAAAGCACTCTTATTGGACCATGCTCATTTCTGGTGCTGCCATGCCATGAACACAGGAACACAGGTTCTGACTAAATAATTCATTGCCACCACTGATTCTGTCAAGGCCCCCAAAAATAATTCTAGGATGCCTAAATAAAAGGTTAGAAGATTCATTCAAACCATCCAGGCTGCAATCTCCAATTAAATACTAGTACATGGAAGGTGTCTTATGATTCAGGATCTATGAAAAATATCCCCATTTAATAAAAGGCCCCCAAAAATAATCACAACAATAATTTATGAGATATTAAAATATCAATAAAATGGTTAGCTTTTGACACCTTCATCCAATGCCCATTACAGGCCTTTCTGCAAGTTTGCAGTTGCGTGGGTTTAATTAAATACTCCCACAGTCCAAAGACATGCATGTTAAGCTAATGGAGAGTCTAAATTGTGATTCAAGGATCTATGAAAAATATGTAGCCATTTAGTAAAATATATATATTTAATAATCACAACAATAATTTATGAGATATTAAAATATCAATTAAATATATATATTGTGGCATCCCAAGGGGCAGAATGAGGAAATGGCTGCCTGCCTCCAATTCTTTGGAGCCACTGGAGAGGAAAAGACTACATTTCCCAGCAGCCTGCAGTCCCACACCTGAATGAAGTCAAGCGATTGACAAAGTGTTTTGGATTGCGAATTGTGTTTTGAATTGGATTGTTTGAGGACCCTGCTTTATGTACTGACTTACAGACTGCCTGAGGAACTGAAATGGATTTGTGGACTGGATTACGGATAACGACAACAAGTAAGGATTGTGGACTTTGTGTTTTTGTATTCCCCGAATACCCAGCCCTTTTTTGTGTTTGTCAAGATTCATTTATTAAAGTGTCGTTTTGTTTGTGATACTGCCTCCTTATTTTGCGGAGGACCCCCTGGTGCTTCTTCAAGGACACTAGTTTGTGTACCCCTGTCTTTTGCCATGAAAATCACTCTGCAGGCAAGGCCCAAAGACAGAACCTAGAATATGGGCATCTTTGTGAAGAGGCACATGACGCTAAAATCGAACTAAATTCTAACTAAGCTAAATTCAAAAAAGGGTTTTTAAGTAACAACTTTTCAACCCCAACAGGTCAGGTACAGCACACACGCACATATTTTGTGTTGTAGTACCTGATTAAGAAGTTGAGGTCAAAACAATGTTCATTAAAACCCTTTTTTGGAGCAGAGAAACCTGGATGTGTGCAAGTCTGTGCTAATGTGGAAGTGATGAGAAGGCCTACGAATTTGAATAGGAAATTCCAAATTGCAATACAATGCATGAACTGAGAAGCAAATAGATTGAAACATATAGCAGAGGAGGAATATTCAAAATATTATTTCTATAGGGTTAATTTATTCCATGAAATAAAAAAAGGAATACACTGTGTAAGAATAGCCGGGACTACAACATCGCACCTAACAGAATCAGAGGCGCAGTTATAACCACACAATCCGAAAAAAAGTGTGAAAATGGCTAGAGACCTGCACCAACCTAAATGTCATCAATACAATACACCCAGCAACCACAGGACACACCTACAACCATAGGACACACCCAGCAACCACAGGACACAAACCTGACAGATGGCATTCTTTGTCTGACATGTTTTTAGCTTCTCCATCAGAACCCCCTTACCCCCTTGTGTGATACCATTTCAACAGTTTTTTACATGTTAGAACCCATCCCTATTGTGAGATTTTGTGCATATCCAAATGAATGTTTTTCATCCATCTTTCATTTATTTCTCACTATTGGTGATGATTACATCTAATGTCTTTGTACCTGTGCTTTTTTGTGTCTTTTGTATCTCGATTAAGCCTCTCACCTCTTTCAGACCTCCAGCGGTCTTGCACAACCCTGGGATACCATCTCAACATTACTTCCTTATAAGCAGCATGCAAGGAAAATTGGAAAAGACCAAGGGAAGTTCACCAAGCACACACAGGGATGGTTTGTCATTGCTGGATATGTCAAACAAGCACTTTCCTTGGGTTAATTTAGTTTTTGGAGATATATTGTTGAAACAATGCTTAAATCTAAAGTGGTTGAACCATTAAGGATTTAAATTCCTACACTCATACAACACCAAGGGTGTTACTTCAAACTTATTCAGCTGTGAGTAACGGCTGAGGGAAACCATTTATCACCAGAGAAGCTACTTATCCTTAATTCAATCATGGTCCAGCTAAGGAGTCCAGAGATGTACATACCGTGCCAAACCTTGTGGTATTCATGTGTGAAATGTGTTCACACACTATACAGTTTGTATTAGAAAGAGGAGAATGTTTGGAGATTAAGCAGAAATCATGCCCACTGCTGTGTAAAGGTCCACATACTTCCAGAACAAGAAAACTGCTCGCAGATCTTGGCTTACATGTGGGGTGCAACATAAGGAAAAATTCCAAGCACTGACATTACTCTGCCCAACAATCTATCAGAATATGCTGCCATTCCTGGTTCAGAGATGAATGAAATGTAGACTAACCATAAACAATTGATTACATGACATACAGACCATAAATTAGACTTTCTCCATTTTGGCAGTGAATATATGCCCCCTGCAGTATCGGAAAAGGCATGGTTAATTTGCCAGCCGCAATGATTCTCCCATTAGTTGGCATGACCCTTTGATGTCTGTCCTTCTGAGGACCCCTTGTGTAGTTTCAGCTGTGGCCTTATCCCAAGCTACCTTTATCAGTCAGCTGCTCTGGGGACGTGGGGCACATTTTCTCAGGGGAGGACAAATGAGCATCGATGTGTCTTCGGACCCAGGTGTGGAGAGAGCAATGTTTGAGTCAAGCTCTAGCTGTTACAGACCATCTGAGGCTTGGCTCCAACCTTCTTGCTGTGATTGAGCTTTTGCGATTATACGCAGCTGCCATTAGATAAGGATCGGAGAAACAGGTCATGCACAACAGCGGCACCAGGAGAAACGTAGCCTTGGGCAGAGCTTCCACCATCTGATCCTCCTCTATCGGAGTACCCTTTTACTAGCAGCCAGTGAAGGCAACTGTACTGAAACACAAGGATAAAGTATATGGGCTTGCAGATATGTCTCACAGGACTTCCAAGAGGCCAGAATAATCCTATAGGATATAATTCCGTGTTACTATAGAGCAGCCTGTCTTTTAAAACATTTTGAGAAAGGATCAACATATCTTCCTGTTCTCTGGTCATGGAGAGTGAATCTGAAAGACTTCCACAGCATATGTCTGGTAAAAAAAATCTATGATTGGCAACCTTTATTGCTAAATCTTGATTATTATTATTATTATTATTATTGTTATTATACTGTAGTACAACGTGGCCATTCATATTTCCATACTGGATGTGATGATTGGCTAAGAAATGGCACCAGTAATAAGAATAACACACAGAGGAACAGGAAAGGCCAACCCTTTACCGCTATCATCACCCAGTGACCAGAAACCAGAGTCAGAGAGAAAAGGGAGGAAGAGAGAGACAGAGATATGGAGAGAGATGGAAAGAGACAGAATGGAGGATGGACACAGCAGCCTGACTGTGGAAACAGCATATCACATGCTGAAGGAGACAAAGACGGTGAAAGGAGATGGAGGTGTTTCAGGAGAGAGACAGAGGGAGGAGGATTAGTGAGCACTGCTGCTAGGCACACACACAGGCACAGACCGCTTCCTGCCATCCCACCACCTTAACTGGAGAAGGGGAGAGAGTGGTGAGGACCAGACCATCTGGACAGGGAGAAGTGGCCGGGCCACAGGGGGGTGGGGGGACTGGGTGAGTATATAATCCTTCAGTGTCTCAGTGAACAGGTCTTCATGGTGGATGAGGATTGACAGCGCCCCTTCTGCAGGCCACCACAATGCAGAGACAGGGCGGATGGCGTTGCAATGCCTGGCATGCTCGTGTGCATTAATGACATGCCCACATGGAACCGTCACAATTGTCTACAGAGCGTCCTGCCAGTGGGTACATTATAAGTGACACAAATCAGGTCCCACCATCTTAATATCCTAAAAGGTACCAGGGAATTCAGTTCAGGACACTTGTACATATTAACGCAATGGGGTGCAGGTTGTGAGAAGGCTTCATCGCCAAACACAGAGCTGGAAATGTTCAGCTAGCAAAGGGTGGCCCAGTTCTGTGGTGTAGCCTGAATAAGGGGACCACTCTCACTTTGTTCTTTCACATGCCAGTCTAGGGTCTCACCCATCATAAGCTTAAATTTGGCACCATACAGCTCCTACAGATAATATCCCAGTTCCAACTCTGGATTAAGAACAGCAGTAACAATATACTAAAGTCAAATGATCTTCGCTCTGCCTGTTTGAGGAGCACACATGCGCACAAACACACACAGCACAACACACAAGCAATTACATGGACAGCCTGCCACATATTCAAGCATGCAATTCTTAAAATGTATGCACTTCCACTGATCAGCTTTAAATTGAAATCAACAGTGCAGTTATTTCACCGTCCCTTCAGAACCCCCAACCAACAACGTTTTTGATCAATACATCAGCTCTGTTTTATATCAAACTGACATGGATAAACACATGCTTGTGCATGCACATATGCACACACAACCGTCTAACTATGTAGAACAGACAATGCCTTCCTGTCCTTTAGATACCCTCTCATTAGCATACAGTTCGAAATAGGAGACTTGCCCGGTCCACACAACCTGCTTTTATCCCTCATAGAACCTTGAGTGATAAATGGTACCTGCGCCCTGGTCCGTCTCATGTATGGAGCTAAGGCTGCACGTACTGACATCAGCAATCAGTAACGCAGCGTCGACATAGTAATGGGTATTCGTGTAGAGCAAGGCTCTTCCTTCGTGTGTACATGTAACATGTTTGTCACTCTCTCACACACGCACGCACGCGCTCAGTAAAGCTCTGGCTTTCATGTAGGCTAACTGTTGCAATAAACATTATTATTATTATCATCATCATAATAATATGCTCCTGAAGCCACGATGAAAAAAATGTCAAGCCTAGTGAACCAACTATTCAATGAAAACGAATTAAATTACATGATAAAATGCCTCTAGCGTTTTTTCACTCTCGCACATCACAAACCAAAGCCACACGTAGAATCTGCGACAGTGTTCTTCCCTTGTGTTCTGATCATTATCCTCGCTTTTTTTAGGATAAAAAACAATGTGTATTCCTCTTCCTTGTATTGTTATTATGGTTATTAGTAATAATGATATTTTGATGTATAATAAAACAAACACATGCTAAAAACGTGATTTAGACAGTATTGCTGGTCATACATTAATCTCACATGTAGACATTAAATTAGTACGCTAATAATGGCATAATAAATAACGGCCCAGTAACAGCATTAATATCCCACAAACACTCAGGTACCCCCCCCACCACCCCCACCCCGTCATTAATAGCATTATATCTGCATTTACACTTATCACAGAGTAGTAGCTACAGTACCTTGACTCTGCAACCGCATGTCTTACACTTGGATTAAAAAGGATATGGCCATTCGGTGATCTTTTTGGCGTATTTTCTCACGAAGTTGTCCTCGCTGAAGATGAACAGGGACCGGTTGACTGTAAAGCAGTTCTGCCGCACCGGTATCGGGTTGTACAAGGCCATGGTTCTGGCTCGCTGGGCCATCGACTGCTTGTACATCCTCTGGGCTCCCGGCGGGCCGCCCTGCCTGCTCCCGCCTCGACCGGGCCCCCCCTGGCCGGGTCCCCCGCCATACCTGGACGGTACCTCGTCTCCAAACCGCGCCATTCTACAGACACCAAACGCCAGTCGTTACGAAGCAGCAGAGAAGGAGGCGAATACTCAGTGCAACCACACCACATTACACCCCATCTGCCTCAGGACTTAATAAGCATACAACTGTTTTACTCTTCTATATTGTCATGGCAAAGTCGTTTTGTAAAAAAAAAATATATTTAAGTGAGAACGATTGACGCCCATAGAGCACACCGTGTATTTATATATATATGGAAAATAATGGGTGTGAAAACTGAAACGTGTTCTCGGCTGGTTGGCTGGTCTTTTTTTTTTTTTTTTTTTTTTTTTTTTACTGTAGAACGGCCCTTCTTCAGTTATGTTAAAAAATAAAAGCACAATATAAACATAATCCCAAATTGATTTATCTGCTTCCAAGAGGTTCCAGCTTCATGTTCCCCAAAATTTCCTCTTACGAACTAGGCAGGTTGGACTCCACTTGCGCTTTGCGATGATTCAAAAAACATGTCATCATAACTACATAAATTTCAAACGATGCTGGGTTAGTGATACAATAAATCAAAATATCAAAATAAAGGAAATGGGAAAAAAATTCAGCTAGGCATCTTGGCTGTTGTTGCAGTTGCTTTCATTTTTAAGATTGAAAAAAGGCTAACGGTTATTTATTTATTTAGTAGTATCCGCAATGTTTGATACAATACTGCTATATCCCGTCCACCGCCACACATTCGTTTTACACACAGACAGCCAGGCTTCCCGACGTACGGATCTCTGTGACATTTGTTGATGTTCGTTGATTACGGTTGAATTTTCCCCCTTTCAAAATCGTTGGTTTTTACATGCGTGCGTATGTTTGTCAATGTTAAATGGATGGTTAGATCTGAATTTTTCTCATTATGACCTCCTTGTTGCCATAATCATCATCTGCACTCCAGCGTTAGAAGAGCAATCCAGGTGTGATACAATCCGAAGAAGGGACATGCGAACACGGAGAGAAGCATTATGAATAATGAGGGGACGACATAAACGACAGCCTCATCTCACAACCGCTCATGTTCTCTGCCACCAGGCTAGGCTCAGTAGAGTTACCGCAAACCATTCCCGCCCCGCAGTCCCTCGCTCCAGCAGCCCACTGTCCTGTCCAGCCTTGCCCGCTTCCCTTTGCTTGGCCTTGCCGAGTGCAGTCCAGCGCCCCTCGGGGGAGGGGGGCTTCGCTTTAGAAATCAGCCAGTGAAACAAAACAGGAGAGAGTGAGAACGCGAAAGCCTCCGATCACCTGGTAGGTTGAGCTATAATGAGCATCTGATCAATTTAACGCTGCTGGAGCGTCGTCCCCAAATCTTTGGCCAGCCCTTGCAGCACATGACGCACACAACCCCCACTGATTCGCTTATCCGCGCTCTCCCTTTCCAACCACTACAAAGGACTCACGCTCTCCTTCCGCCAGGAGCCAACATACCGCAATAGTGCCACAGTTTGCATACCTGCACAAATGCATTGGAGGGTAGGGGGTGTTCCTCAGCTCTACAGTGACAGTATTTTATTTATTTATTTTTGCAATACACATGCAAATATCGACAGTTTCTCTTCTGGACTGTTCCTGTGATTCCCCTCAACAGTTAGTGCTAGTATGTGAAACTTGGGTGGTAGGACAGCTACTTACGCTGACGCGAGGGCGTGTCTCGAGGGAGATGCGCTGCTATGAGGGGGGAGCAGTGTGAAGAGCGAATGACTATTATTAGCAGCGGACATTTCAAAATGAAAGGACGGAATCTTCAGGGCTCCCAGATCATCGTTTTACAAATACCTCTGTGTTGAAGGATGCTCATGCCTGCATCGTCCTTAGGTATTATTTTACAGCGCCGTATTGAAAGGCAGTGGGACCTGCCACGTTTCCGCAGTTCTATGGAGTCGCTAAACGTGTTCTGGTTTCACGTTCAAAGATGTATATATAATTTGAAGAACGTTAGCAGAATTTCGTGTTTGTAGTTTTGGGGTGGTCATTTTAAAAGCAGACAAATTAACGTGGCACTGCTATACCATTACGTCTCACCTTACTTTTGCTGATTATTTAACCTACACGACTATATTCCCTCATTTTTTAGATTAACCGTTTTACAAGCCCTTGTAATAATCTGTTTGTTGGACATTGACATGAAATCATGCAATAACTCAGAAGGCATATGCAATATTTAATTAAAATGTATATTTTAATTAAATGAAGGGATATAAGCAGGATGTGTGGAAATTCCATCGGGTAGCGTAGTGGGGCTACAATGTTTCAATTGTCGTTTTTTTTAATTGGCAGTTTTTCAGAGTTGAATGTCCAGTGTTGCCTCTGATCAGACATATATTTTCATCATAATAGGCCATAAACCGAACAAATGGTGGTTAATTGCTATTGTCATTGTATTGTTTGTACCGGTCCACTCTAATTTGATACAGTATATAATTGAAGTTAATTCATATAACCCAGATCAGGGGTATTAAAATCCAGGTCTCGAGGTCCGCAGTGTCTGCCTGTATTTACTCCAACCACGCACTACACCACCTGATTTCACTAATTAGCTCGCTTCCTGGACCAAGGAGGTAAACTAATTATTTGAATAATTTTGTATGAATTGAATCGGAGGTTTAGATTCTGTAAATGTCCACCAGGAAGGTGTTTGACTGTTGGACATCAAAACGTTTGTACGACCTTAACAGTGCTTGCCTATCTAATAGCACCGACTGTTTCAATGCTTTACTTAGACGGCTTCCATTCTTGTAGCCTCTTGAGTCATTGCGATCATGTGTTTTGTTCGGCTTGGCATTATTCTAAGCAAAAGGTACAACAGAAGGTGACTTGCTTATTCAGAATAAAAGTGACCAAAGTTTCAATTGAAAGTGAACACCATCCACAATCACTCATGCAATTAAACTAAATCTAACTATTATACATTGTGGCAAAGCAATGACAATGTCATTACCATGCAGCAGGGACATTTGAATGTTTTGCAGTATAAAATTACAGAGACAGTCCTTTGCTTTCTCAAGAAGAATATATTTTGGTAATCACTCGCTTGTAACCAGGATTTCCAAAAGTAATAGTAAATACCACCAGTATTCGTTTGATTTGATTTGATTTTAAATTAAACTCCCATATCATCTTCGAATGCTGCATTAGTCTGTCATGGCTGGCAGTGTAGTTAGAGAGCTGGGCTTGTAACTCAGAGGTTGCAGGTTCAATTCCCAGGTGGGGCTATGCTGTTGTACCCTTGAGCAAGGTACTTAACCTGAATTTCTATAAATGGATTGTATGTAAAGAAATGTAAACTGTGTAAGTCACTCTGGATAAGAGCATCTGCTAAATGTCTAAAATGTAATGTAATGTCATTGAGAGAAATATGAAATTGCTATTGTCTTGACATTCAAAACTTGGTGTACACTTGGACTGTATAGCAATGGGTCTCCCAGTATACCAACGTATCCATAGCCACCACTTTAATATGTTAAGATGAGGATTCATAGTTTTCCTCGAGGGTTAACCAAATAAAATATGACCCTTGTACCAATGCAAGTAACTCAAAATAAAAAGTTGGATAATGAGATGCGAGAATTAAAACAAAAAATGTTTTCTGTATATGCAGTTATTCTGTGGCAGTGTTATGGTTGGTTGTTTCATTGAATTACGGCCAACTGGGACCTCCTCTGTGTCCTGTTTGGTTTCGTACAGTATAGTGCAAATTACGGATTCAGTTACCCTTTACCGCTTACTATCTGGGTGAACACACATCTGGTCAACCGCGGTCGATGGGTTTAGCATCGAGTAGCAAAGGACGGAGGCGGGGGTTCGCACACAGGTCGTACACGCAGAGACCAGCCGCCTGTAGGCTGCAGTCAGTGAATCCTCGACAAGCTATACACCCAACTGCCAGGACACATTTTTCAAGCAGCACGAACCCGAACTAAGCAGCCCAGTCAAGCATGAGACTCCCGGCAGTAATGCTGTGCTCAGCGCCAAATTTTACTTTTCTAGACTTTACAGCCCTCATGTAGGGAAAATAAGTGGTGTTAAAGTTTTAGTTTTATTTATAGCCAGCCACATTTATTACTTTAATTAATGTAGGCTACATGTTTTCCTCATTGCAAACAAATTCCAAGTTTGCACAAACAAGTTGGTTGATTGCCACTCAAAACAGTTTGCGATAGGTTACATTTTAAATGATTTTAATCATTAATATGTTTTAAGACAAATATGATGCCAGATATGGAATTTCTTGCATCAAAATTCAAATGGATGTTCAGTTGCATAAATTGCAAGGACAACATGTAAGAGAACCAACCACTTACAAGTAATTTCAAGGAAAATGCTGTCCAGCGTGCTGAAAGATTGCTCTCGGCATTACACTTTGTCACCTTTAAACACTTTTCTGTGTGTGCGCGTGTGTGTGTGTGTGTTTGTGTATGTGCTTGTGTATGTGTGTGCACATGTATGTGTGTGTGTGTGTGTATGTGTGTGCATGTGTGTGTGCGTGTGTGAATGTAGAGGTGCCAGGTCAGCCCCTGTGGTCTCGCTGTGCGCCTACACTTCCAGCTATGAAACCCTGATGTGCAGCACTGTCATTCAGGGAGGATCCACAAGAAAACCCTGCAGGAAATCTAACCACTTCCCTTTCAAACAGAAACCCCATCCGCTCGTCACTTATTAAACCACATCTGACTAATCTCACGCAGAGGGGGACACAGTGAGGGAGCCAGAGGGAGGAGGAAATGAGAAAATGAGAGAAGAGGAGAGGGGGAGGGGTAAAGGAGGTAGAGGAAGGGAAAAGAGAGAGTAAGAAGTGGTAAATCGTAATGGAAGCCAGCAGCAGTGTCAATGGCCTACATCATTTTCCATATGGGACTTCTTAAGCATAGAGAGAGAGAAGAGGATGTGAGGTACAGTAATCTAGTGCACCTCCACACACTTGTGCGTGCACACTCACACACATGCAGACACACGCTAGGTCTATTACTGCAGATCACAACCACTGAGCTTCAAGGGGGAAGAGGAAGAGAGAAAGAAGGGGAGGAGTGATATGCACTAGCGCTGCACTATTTATCCAAGTGCTACCACCTATTGAGTGAAGTCCACAAGGACATGCACAATGACCTGTGCAAAGAGTAGAAAGATGTAATGGGAGAGGGACATAGAAGTGAGAGTTAGTGGAAATGAAATAAAAATATATAACAAGTGGTAGTAGTTTCAAACCTGTCGATATCTTTCTCCATTACAATTTGGAAGCTCTGAGCATGAACAAGCCAGGAAGCAGTCCATTCAGCAGGAAAAAAATCAGTAGACACCCAACTCACTGGGGCAAACATTAGTCATTGATCTGGAAGCAGCCCCCGTGGATTGAGATGTAGACTCACCACTGCACTATGGTAGGTTCAAACGGGCACGTTGAGAGTTGGCTTGTTCGGACAACTGTGGTCCTCTCATAAAACAGGTTCCTAGGCAGGCAGCTATGATGGGGAGGAGGGCTGCTACAGTTATCACACAGTTTATTGAGATATAGAGCCCCATGCCCTCAGAAGTTTGCAGGTTCAAATCCCAACTGCTGTACCTTTGACAAAGGTGTTTTGACCCAAATTGCTGCAGTGAATATATGAATAAACATAAAATGTAAAAAGTTGCCCTGAATAAGCAATATTGTGACCAATGCACTGAAAAACAGCATGCCAGTATGAACTCATTGGTGCTGTGAGTGCCATCTCTTTCCTTTCTGTGCTATGTGAAACTCTCCTCAGGGATACTGTGTTGTAGGAGAACCCTGACCAGCTCTCCAACAATTCTGTACAATAAGAGTGAAATGAAGGGATACTTCCTGGTGATGAGGAAGGGAAAGATAAGTGATGCAGAAGACATCTCTCTGTTAATTCTAGTCATTCACATATAATTATATTAAACTGCCATGGCATCAAGAATAGCATCACTCCCTACATTTAACCAATTTTTCCCCAGCAGGTTTTGAATTTTATGGTATGAATTTATGTTTTTTACAGTTCTTTGCACATAAAATTGAGTGAAGCTGGTAGAATTCTGTGGAAAAATAATAATAATAACAAGAAAGGAAACAAAATTGTGAGTGAAGACTTTGGGTCAGGATTTCAAGCCCCACACTAATCAGCATCAACCCAATTTCCCTGCTACTTGACTAGAGCCGTGTTTGCATGTGAGTATGGGTCTGTGTGTTGGTACACTTGTGTATGTGTGGGTTAGACTTGGGTCAAATATTTATTTAAAACACTTTAACTCTTTAGATGCCAGTAAAATGTGAAAACACTCCTGACAGATCCCTAATACATTTTCAGTGAAACATGTCAGTAACCAGAATGTACATATTAAAGAATAATCTTGTTCTTAATACAGGGGTGTAATGGTTCCTGCTCACCACCAGAGAGCGGTATTGGACTTTTGTGTTCCCTAATTGTTTAATTATTTTATTGGTTATGCTGTGCTCTGTCTTCAATGGTTCTTCCCTATGTTTGCTAATAAATGTTTCAGTGTTACCATTTTGAGCCTTTGTCGTACTACTCGTGTATGCTTTTGTGTCAGTGTTTTATTATTTATTCTTGTGTTTATTTCCTTCCCATTTGTGAGTTTTGTTCTCGTATTTTCATTAGTTCCATCATGTTTAATAAATATTCAATTTATTGTATTGCTGCCTCTAGCTTAATCTCTACACCTGGGTCCCATCTCTCTGCATAGTTTCAGCAAGACAGAGTCAAATTATGGATCCAACAGAGGTGGAGCGTTTTTGCACAGCTCTGGCTAACCAAGCCGCCTTGATAGGGGAGCAGCAACAACTGCTGTGGAAGCTCTGCAGTCTCTGACCATGGCAATTCAACGGCTCCAACTCCCACAGCCACCACACAACCCTGCCCCTCCTACTCCTTCAGCTCCCTTTAGCTCCGGTGCCAGGGAGCCACGCTTGCCAGCTCCCGAGAGGTACGCCGGCCATTCAGGCAAGTGTCGGGGGTTCCTGACTCAGTGCTTCCTGATTTACAAGCTCCAACCCTCTATGTTCCCGATGGACCGCTCCAGTGTGGTGGAATACGCTATTGAGTTCTGCACGCTTACTATCGAGAACATGTGGAATCACAAAGCTCTCATCTCCACCTTCCACCATGGACTATCCAAGGCCATTAAGGATGAGCTTGCGTCCCAAGAACTTGAGGACAACCTGGAGTCCCTCATCACCCTGTCTGTCTGCATCGACAACCGGCTAAGGAAGCGGCACAGAGAACAGGGGTTCCCGAGTTCAGTCCCAGCTCCTTTCCCATCAACCCCTGCCACCTCAAGCTGTTCCGAGCAGTCCCAGGTCACCCTGAGTCTCCCAGCTGCTACTAATGAGGAGCCCACCTCATGGAGGATGCATGTAAGGTGCTGCCTTTATTGTGGAGTTTCCGGTCATATTCAGAGAGCCTGTCCTGAGCTGTTGGGAAAGGCCATGGCTCATTAGGAGATGGGAGAATCCTGACAAGCCAAATCTCCACATCACTTCCCCTCATCTCCCGTGTACTGCTGCCTTCTACCCTCTTCTGGAACAACCAACAGCATGAACTCCAGGGGTCCATGAACTCTGGGGCAGCAGGATGTTTCCTGGATATCAATCAAGCTCATCTTTGGAGGGTCCCCTACATCAAGATAGACCAGCCCCTCTAAGTTACAACCTTGGACAGCAGACCACTTGGCTCTGGCAGTGTCCACTTCATCACTGCTCCACTTCAATTGCGCATTGGGGGTAACCATGAGGAAACCTCACGGCTGGCAGTGTAGTGTAATGGTTAGAGAGCTGGGCTTGTAACTCAGAGGTTGCAGGTTCAATTCCCAGGTGGGGTACTGCTGTTGTACCCTTGAGCAAGGTACTTAACCCGAATTGCTTCAGTAAAATATCCAGCTGTATAAATGGATTGTATGTAAAGAAATGTAAACAGTGTAAGTCGCTCTGGATAAGAGCATCTGTAAAATGTAAATGTTGCTGTTGTTAAATGTTGTTGAAATCATCCAGCTTTTTCTTCTTGAGTCACCTGAGGGCCTTATTGTCCTTAGCTACCCCTGGCTAGCTAGCCATAACCCACAGTTTGACTGGATAACACACATCATGTTACATCGCTGTCCGCCCTGTTCACCTCCCTTGTGTTTCCTGCCACTTTGTTCCTTGCGTGTCATGTCTGGTTTTTGCGTTCTCCCTGTGTTGTCTGTTTTGCGGGGCACGGCTTCGCAAACTGTTTCATGTTCCCTCGTTACGTTTCAGCCTGTCACATTCATTCCCCCTGCACATTCTGCACGCTGCCCCATTTAGTTAATTCATTTTGCCTATTTAAGCCCAGCACACGTTCAGTTCCTTGCCAATGCGTACTAGTGTTACTAGCACTGCTTTTGTTTGGTTTCTTGTTCCTGTCTACTCGTATATCCTGAATCTGCCTGTTTATTTTGTTTTGTGCTTTAGCCAGTTTTCCGTTTTCTGGTTTAGTAGCCGCACGGCTAATCTTGTGTTGTTTTGTGTGTGTTTTTTGACGGCTTGTTTTCCGAATTGCCGTTGATTGCCTCCAAGTGCAATTACCAAGTCGAGTCTGCATTTGGGTCCAGGTCTGCATTCACCAGCAGGAGCAACACATGGAAAGCTGGCTCAACATCGATGCCTGAGGCGCATAAACCAGAGGGATCATAAAAGTGCGATGGAGGCACTGAGGGATCTGAACTGCCATATCACTCAGTTGGGGGAACAAATGTCCCAACTCCGCACCGGCGTCTCTCTTCCGGAGCAGACGGCCTCTGCCAACCCCCCTGCGTCATCGCCACCTGCCAGCCTGCCGGTTGGGCAACCCAGGGAACCCCGCATTCCCCACCCGGATCGCTATTATGGTGATTTGGGGAACTGCAAGGGGTTCCTCTTGCAATGTGACCTAATCTTCCGCCTACAACCCTCTTCATACGGCTCTGAGCCGGCGAAGATCGCCTTCATCATGGGCTGCCTTGGGGGTAAGGCGCTGGATTGGGCCACTGCCATTTGGGATAGTCAGCTCCCAGCCAGCTCCCAGTTCCTCAGAGATGAGGAAGGTCTTTGATCACCCGGTGGGTGGGAAGGACGCCTCCCAGCGCTTGTTCCATCTCCGTCAGGGGGACCGCAGCGTGGCGGAGTACACGGTGGAGTTCCGAACCCTGGCGGCGGTATCCGCTTGGAACAACGCGTCGCTCCAAGGGGCCTTCCAGAACGGGTTAGGTGAGGCGGTAAAGGACGAGCTGGCTACGAGGGACTACCCTGACTCCTCGACGCTCTGGTTTCCCTTGCCATCAGGATCGACAACCGCTTGCGGGAGCGTCGGAGGGAGAGGACCGGTCACCTCACCCCAGCGATCACATCTTGATCCCTCCTTCCTACCCCAAACCAACGAACAACGACCCGTCCCGGGGCTTGCGACGGAAGAGCCCATGCAGCTGGGCAGAGTTCACCTTTCCCAGGAGGAGCGCAAGCGGAGACTCAGGGCGGGAGTCTGCCTCTATTGTGGCAACACGGGCCACTACCTGGTCACCTGCCCGTCGCGACCAAAAGCCAAGGCTCACCAGTAAGACTGGGCCTACTGGTGAGCCACACCGAGTGTTCCACAACCGCCCAGTCTCGTTTCCAGTTGAAGGCCACGCTCAACTGGAACCGTCAACCCCTGTCGCTGTGCGCCCTAGTGGACTCCGGGGCGGATGGTAATTTCATTGATGCCCAGCTAGTGCGACAGGCTGGCATCGCCACTCGTCCCCTTGCCGTCCCTCTCTGGGCCCACGGACTGGATGGGAACCTCCTAGCCCAGGTCACACACACCACCGAACCCCTACAGCTCATCCTTTCCGGCAACCACCGTGAGACCATTCAGCTCCTGGTCATCTCCTCACCCCAGTCCCCTCTGGTTCTCGGCCAACCCTGGCTCCAACTCCACAACCCTCATCTGAACTGGATCACCAGCAAGGTCCAGAGCTGGAGTCCCTACTGCCACGCCACTTGCCTCCAGTCGGCTCGAGCACCCGCGGAGGGTGCTTCACCTCCCGCCAGGTTGGTCCCTCCAGACCTGTCCTTGGTTCCCCCCGTGTATCATGACCTGGCGGAGGTGTTCAGCAAGAGCCGAGCCTCTTCGTTGCCCCCTCATAGGCCCTATGACTGCGGCATCGACCTGCTTCCCGGGGTTCCCCTGCCTTCCAGTCGCCTCTTCAACCTCTCGCAACCGGAGAGAGCAGCAATGGAGACGTATATTCACGACTCACTGGCAGCAGGCATCATCCGACCCTCCTCATCCCCAGTCGGTGCAGGGTTCTTCTTCGTGGCCAAGAAGGACAAGTCACTCCGTCCCTGCATCGACTACCGCAACCTCAACGCCATCACTGTTAAAAACAAGTACCCTCTACCCCTCATCAACTCCGTATTCGAACCCCTACAGGAGGCCACTATTTTCTCCAAATTGGACCACAGAAACGCCTACCACCGACGAGTGGAAGACGGCATTTAACACCCCCCTAGGCCACTTCGAGTATTTGGTGATGCCGTTCGGGCTTACCAACGCCCCTGCAGTGTTCCAGGCATTGGTTAACGATGTGCTCCGGGACTTCCTCAACCGCACAGTATTCGTCTACCTTGACGACATTTTAATTTTCTCCCGCAACCTACAGGAACACACTACCCATGTCCGGCAGGTCTTGGAGAGGTTGTGGGAGAACCAACTGTTTGTCAAGGCAGAGAAATGCGAATTCCACGCCTCGTCGGTGAGTTTCCTGGGGTACATCGTGGAGTGTGGGCAGGTGAGACCAGACCCGGCCAAGATCCAGGCGGTGGTGGAGTGGCCTCAACCATCGTCGGTAAAGGAACTGCAACGTTTCCTGGGGTTTGCAAACTTTTACCGGCGGTTCATCCGGGACTACAGCAGGGTGGCTGAACCCCTCACCCGACTCACCTCCTCATCCATCCCCTTCTCCTGGACCCCTGGAGCAGAAGCCGCCTTCAGCGACCTAAAGAACCGCTTCACTTCCGCTCCTGTCTTGGTCCATCCCGAAGTGTCTCGTCAGTTCGTGGTGGAGGTGGATGCCTCGGACTCCGGGGTGGGGGCCATCTTGTCCCAACGCTCGGATAAGGACCAGAAGCTACATCCCTGCGCCTTCTACTCTCGTAGGCTGTCCCCCGCCGAGCGCAACTACGATGTAGGGAATCGGGAGTTGCTGGCGGTCAAGCTCGCATTGGAGGAGTGGCGACATCTGTTGGAGGGAACGGAACAACCATTTATCGTTTGGACCGACCACAAGAACCTGGCATACATCCAGTCGGCCAAAAGACTCAGTTCTCGCCAAGCCCGGTGGGCACTGTTTTTTGGCCGCTTTAATTTCACTATCACCTACAGACCCGGATCCCGTAACCTGAAACCCGACGCTCTCTCCCGCCAGTTCTCCTCCGAAGCCAGACAAGCGAGCCCTGACACCATCCTGTCCCCCTCCTGTGTGGTTGCTGCAGTGACCTGGGGAATTGAGAGGCAGATCAGGGAGGCCCAGGCCACTCAACCTGACCCCAGACCCAACCCCAGCCCTCACCTGTTTGTCCCTGATTCTGTCCGTTCCCAGGTCCTGCAGTGGATGCACTCCTCCCGCCTGGCCTGCCACCCCGGGTTCCAGCGCACCTTGTCGCTGCTCAGACGCAGCTTTTGGTGGCCGTCCATGGCCGCGGACGCCCGGGCGTTCGTACGGGCCTGCACCACCTGCACCAGGAGCAAGGCATCCCATCAGCCCGCCAGCGGTCTCCTCCGTCCCCTACCCATCCCAGGTCGTCCTTGGAGTCACATTGGTCTGGACTTCGTCTGTGGACTCCCCCCCTCAGAAGGAGGACACCCGCTCCGCTCTCCGCCGCTCCACCGCGCGCACTCAACGCCTGGCGGACCGCCACCGCACCGCAGCCCCCCAATACTCTCCAGGTCAACAAGTCTGGCTCTCCACCACTGACATTCCCCTCCAGTCCACCTCCAAGAAACTACAGCCACGTTACATCGGTCCGTACAAGGTACTGTCACTCATTAATCCCTCTGCCGTCAAACTCAAACTCCCTCCAGCCCTCAAAATTCACCCCGTCTTTCACGTCTCGAAAATCAAACCTGTCACTACCAGCCCACTGTGCCCTCCGGCCGTTCCCCCTCCGCCCCCCCGGATCATCGACAACGCCCCAGCATACACCGTCCGGCGCATCCTGGACGTTCGGCGCAGGGGTCGGGGCCACCAATATTTGGTGGCCCCGAGGAGAGGAGCTGGGTTTCCCGCCAGCTCATCCTCGACCCTTCCCTCATTCGGGACTTCCACCGAACCCACCCTCAGAAGAACAGGCCTGGTGGGTGGCCAGGAGGCTCCTGTTGAGGGGGGGTTCTGTTACATCGCTGTCCGCCCTGTTCACCTCCCTTGTGTTTCCTGCCACTTTGTTCCTTGCGTGTCATGTCTGGTTTTTGCGTTCTCCCTGTGTTGTCTGTTTTGCGGGGCGCGGCTTTGCCGCAATCTGTTTCATGTTCCCTCGTTACGTTTCAGCCTGTCACATTCATTCCCCCTGCACATTCTGCACGCTGCCCCATTTAGTTAATTCATTTTGCCTATTTAAGCCCAGCACACGTTCAGTTCCTTGCCAATGCGTACTAGTGTTACTAGCACTGCTTTTGTTTGGTTTCTTGTTCCTGTCTACTCGTATATCTTGAATCTGCCTGTTTATTTTGTTTTGTGCTTTAGCCAGTTTTCCGTTTTCTGGTTTAGTAGCCGCACGGCTAATCTTGTGTTGTTTTGTGTGTGTTTTTTGACGGCTTGTTTTCCGTCGCTTTTATTTGCCTCGTTGATTAAACGCCTCCGGTGAGGAGTGCAATTACCAACTTCGCGTCGAGTCTGCATTTGGGTCCAGGTCTGCATTCACTGCACGCAACACATCAAATCAAATCAAATCAAATTTATTTGTATAGCGCTTTTCACAATAGAATTGTCACAAAACGCTTAACAAAGGGGGAACCCAGGCCTAGACCCTCCCAAAAGCAAGCCTAAAGGCAACAGTGGCAAGGAAAAACTCCCTTGGTAGGGAGAAACCTTGGGAGGAACCAGACTAAAAAGTGAGAGGGACAGAGAAAACACGCAGCCATGAGAGAGTTCCAAACCATCCACACCTGATCAAGGATAACCAGCATAACAGTGGTGGTAACACATTGAGGAGGTGACAGTATGGAAGGTTTCTCACTCCATAAGACACTAGGGCACGGCCTTCTCCATCTCTCCACCTAGACTATGTTTGGCAGTAGGCTAGGCTGAAAATATATGTTTTTAATCTACACTAAAAAACTGTGTCCGAATCCCTAACATGCCTTGGTAAACTGTTCCACAACAGAGGAGCTCTAAAAGAGAAGGCTCTACCACCAGCTGTGCTTTTCAAAATTCTAGGGAGTAATAGATGGCCGGCTTCTTGTGACCGAAGCAGTCGTGTCGGCTTATAGGGGGCAATCATTTCGGTCAGATATAAAGGTGCAAGTCCGTTCACTGCTTTAAAAGTTAGCAACAGTACTTTATAATCAGCCTGATATTTAATAAGAAGCCAATGTATTGATGCTAACACTGGAGTAATGTGCTCATACTTCTTGGATCTAGTCAAAATACGTGCCGCTGTATTCTGTACTAGTTGAAGACTCTTTAGAGAGCTACTAGAGGAGCCGGATAATAAGGCATTACAATAGTCTAGCCTCAATGCGACAAAAGCATACATCAAGGTTTTTGCATCCTCTAATGACAGAATGTGCCGAATTTTAGCTATGTTTCTTAGGTGAAAGAAAGCTACTCTGGAAGTGTTTTTAATATGAGTGTCAAATGTAAGGTCCTGATCAATAATAAAACCAAGGTTCTTAACCATAAGACTTGATGTAAATATGCAATCACCTGCATTTAACTGCAGATCCAACTTGTTCCTTAATTATTTGGGTCCCAAAACCATCATCTCTGTTTTATCTGAATTTAAAAGCAGGAAATTTACTGTCATCCAATTCTTTATATCAGAGATACAAGCCTCTAATTGAGTGAGTTTAAGTATTTCACCTGGTTTCATTGATATGTACAGCTGTGTATCATCTGCATAGCAATGGAAATTCACACCATGTTTACGAATAACATTACCCAGTGGTAGCAAGTATAATGAGAACAGTAATGGTCCCAGCACTGAGCCTTGTAGAATACCATATTTAACCTGAGAGTAGTCAGAGAACTCTTGATCTAATTGCACAAATTGAAACCTGTCTGATAAGTATGATTTAAACCATGAGAGTGCCCGTCCACGCAAACCAACCAGGTTTTCTAGCCTATGAAGAAGAATCTGGTGGTCAATAGTGTCAAAAGCAGCACTTATGTCAAGGAGCACTAGAATAGAAATACAACCAGTGTCCAATGCTAACAGTAAGTCATTTACAACTTTAATAAGTGCCGTCTCAGTGCTATGGTTTGGTCTAAAACCTGATTGTAGTGTTTCATACAGATTATTAGTTTTTAGGAAAGCAGTTAATTGTTGAGCTACAGATTTCTGTAACATTTTTGACAAAAAGGGCAGATTTGAAATGGGCCTATAGTTCTTCAGATTAACAGGATCAAGATTTGGTTTCTTTAGAAGAGGCTTGATTACTGCCACTTTTAAAGACCTAGGTACGCAGCCCAATAATAGGGATGTATTTATGATATCTAACATGGGCCTAGCACAGGCAAAAGCTCTTTAATAAACTTTCTTGGTATGGGGTCTAACAGACATGTAGATGATTTGGAGGACATAACCAGTTTACTAAATCTGTCCAGATCCAAGGGAGTGAAAAACTCAAGGGTCTCTACGCAACCCTGCTCCTGATAGCCCTGTGCTATCTCGGGAGTTGGAGTGCTAGATATTGGAGTCATTTTCATAATTTGTTCTCTGATTGTCTCAATCTTATCAGTAAACATCCTGAGTGAATGGGGTCATAATTGCTCTGCTAACTGTGCGCCTACCCACTCTGGTCAACGCAAGCACTCCTTTCTTAAGCTAATTATTTCCCCGACCTGAGTCAAGTGCCTCCTGAGTATGATGCACTGTACAGGAGTACATTCAAGATGCACTCGCCGCTGGTTTCATTCGCCTCTCCACTTCACCAGCTGGCACTGGCTTCTTTGTGGGAAAGAAGGACGGTGGCCTTAGATCCTGTATTGATTACCGTGGGCTCAACAAGATTACAGTGAGGAACCGCTACCCTCTCCCATTGATGTCCTCTGCTCCCGGGCAGCTTCAGGGAGCCTCCATCTTCACTAAACTGGACCTACGCAACGCATACAAACCGGTCCGCATCCGAGTGGAAGACCATCTTCAACACCCCTAATGGGCACTATGAGTACCTCATGATGCCTTTCGGTCTCACTAACGCTCCCGCTGTTTTCCAGGCTCTGATTAATGATGCTCTCCGGGACACGCTGTTTCGTCTTTATCTACCTGGATGACATCCTTGTCTTCTGAAATTCTCTACAATATCATGTCTTGCCTATCACTGCCCTGACTAAGGGGATAGCTGCTCAATTCTGCTGGACTCCAGAGGCAGGGAGAGCATTCCAGGACCTCAAGCAGCGATTTACCTCTGCCCCTGTTCTTGTCCACCCTGATCCATCTTGTCCCTTTATCATGAAAGTGGACACTTCTGATGTTGGAGTATGAGTCGTCCTGTCCAAGGGAGCCATTCTGGACCAAAAGCTTCACCCTTGTGGCTTCTTCTCCCGTTGTCTTTCCCCCACTGAGAGTAACTAGGACATCGGCAACTGAGAACTCTTGGTCGTAAAGCTAGCTCTTGAGGAGTGGAGGCACTGGCTTGAGGGGGCTGAACATCCTTTTGTGGTTTGGACCAATCACAAGAATTTAGCGTACATTCAGGATGTCAAGTCTGCAGGAATTTTACCAGTGTATAAAGGGTTATAAAATGTAAAATATTTTTTGATCCAGGTCTGGTATAGATATGCATTAGCACTTATGTGTCTATTGTTATGACCCGTTAAAATCACACTAACTGCAATAACCACGTGGTGAACCAATACAAGACGCGACAAACAAATATCCCATAGTCACGAGTATAAAAATACTGGATTTATTTAGGACAAAGGACAGATAATGGACATACTCACAGGCCATCGAAGGAATATACTAAAAATAAATAAATCAGTCTAGATAAGCCCTAGCCGTAGACAAGACAGATTCTAACCTCTCTCCCGTATACATCTGAAGGATGTTCTAGCTTAACTAGCTATCCAAAGGTACATAAGAAAATGTATTACACAAGACAAGGCAAGGCAGACAAGCAAGTGAAGCAAAAATCTTTGCAGGTTTCTCAAAACACAGCTGAAAGACAAAATTGTGGCGTTCTATCTCTTCCAATCAGGTCCAGGGTGATCACGCAGCCCGAACATGGCCTCAGACAGCAATCAAACACCTGTTATTCTTGAAGTCAAATAAGTTCAACCGTAACACCCCTACACTTAAAATAAAAAAAACTGAAGTTAGTACACTTCACACAAGACACAGTACTAACAGTGCCGAACAAATGACTTGCTTTTTACATTTCAAAAATGTTTTTAATTATTATTATTTAAGAACTCATTTACTCTTTTTGCAATTCTCAAGTAGGTCCAAATCTTACGTCATACACCAGAGACAATGCATCAGCAAGGATATTATCCTTACCACGAATATGTCGAATGTCGAGATTATGTTTTTGCAAGAACAAACTCCACCGCCATTGGTTTGGATTCCGCATTCGGTAAGCACCACCACTGCCTGGGGAGCAGATCCCACCTACACGTCGAAATGCTGGAGTGCGAGGATCAGGGCGAGCACCTCCTTTTCGATGGTTGAGTAAACTCGCTGGTGATGTTACATTTCTTAGAGGAATAACAGATTGGATGTTCAACTCCCAGCCAATTGTCTTGTAGGAGAACAGCCCCAGCACCTGAGTCACACGCATCCACTGCAAGTTTTAAAAGTTTTTCAAAATCTGGGGCAGAGAGAACAGGAGCACTAGACAGAAGAGCTTTAACGTTGTTAAAAGCTAGCTGACACGGGTCAGACGTCTCGTCCAGGTCAGGCGGGAACCGAGAGATAGCCTCAGACGTCCACCGGAACTGGGAACCAAGATATGTAAGATAGCCTCAGAAGAGCTTTAACGTTGTTGCGTCCACCGGACAAACCTGAGATAGGCCTTTGCGTCCACCGACAAATTCTTACCAAGATATGTAACCGTGGCCTGGCCAAATTTGCATTTCGCCAGATTCAATGTGAGTTTGGCTTGTGAAAGCTGTTCGAAGAGTGCTCTGATCTGGTGAATGTGCTCCGCCCAAGAAGCACTGTAAACCACTACATCGTCCAAATAAGCCTCACAGCTAGATAATCCAGAGATCACAGTATTAACCAGCCTCTGAAAAGTAGCAGGAGTATTCCGCATATAATTTTCATATAATTTTTTGTGCTTAATGCCTCGTCGGATCCCATTTCCACATACAGTATACCAATAAATACGCAACTCACATGACAAATAAAACCAGAGAGCATTCACCAGTTTGCTCTGTTTTCCTGCTCTGCTTTCCTGTTTCTGTTCCTCTGCCTTTCCATTGCCAGCACCTTGCATCATTCTGTCTCACCAGCGCCTCAAACAAGAGACCTTGTGAAGACACGCGTGAGAGGTCTCTGCACAGCAGCGGAATCAACAGAGCACTGTTTCCACAAATTTAGCTGCAAACAACGTTCATTCGTGAAGAGCTCTGAAAGGATACAGCACTGTTTCCATGAAATTAGCTGCAAACAACGCTAATTTGTGAAGAGCTCTGAAAGGATACAGTGCTGTTTCCATGAAATTAGCTGCAAACAACGCTAATTTGTGAAGAGCTGTGATAGGATACAGCTAGCGATATCGGACATTGGAGTGAACACAGAAGTGGCCAGCTCCCTTCTTCAAAACTCGTCTCCGATAATGAACTTAACGTACCCTGGAAAACGAACCAGAGACTTCACTTCAACCGTGAACAGTTACGAGAGACATCGCAAAGATGCATCAGATATCAGAACACTGCAACTGGACTTCATACATCTCTTCCGAACCCGAAACGTGTGGAACCCCGCCAACCGCAGAGCAAACAACACAGTAAGACTGTAGCATCTGGGCATAGCACAGTTAGCAACAAACTATTTGTTCTGTACTGACTGTACCGATTATTGTAAAATGTATCATAGTTCATGACTGAGTACCATTGTTTACCATTGTTTTTGTAGCTATCACAGCTGCTCATTCACTGCCTGCATTAGTAGTAGAATACACCACACCTAGACCCAGGTCTTGCATGTAATCTTATCTACTAACCCGGCATTCTGATCGCAACGCACGTAATAACTCTACAGTTATTCTGGTGTGAGCAGTAAGCGCAACCCATGCACACGTTAGAGAGCACACACACACACATGCATGCACGGCCAGGTGCCTCATCAGTGTTAATGTTCATTAATGTATTGAATTGTGCTTTGCTATTTTCATACTTTATGTTCATTAAATGTCATATTATTTTTCTTACAAGGTTGTCTGTCTTAATGCTAAACTTAGTATTGAATAGTATAGACTAGAGTATTGAATTGAGCCAAACTCTTCTCAATTAGAACTTTCTTCTGTGAGGGTGGGCGGTGATAGGCGCCACTCGCAGAACCCCAGGGGATCAATAGGTTACACTGTACTGCCCTACAGTCTAACCACTAGCTCTGATAAACAGAGAAATAGGGAAGGGATGAACAAAAAGGAGGAAAGGGAAATACCACCCAACGGGCGGCTAGGTGTCAACACTGACACAAACAAAAGAAATAAAGAAAACTCTGTTAATAGGTAAGGGAGGCAAAACACCCGACAAACAAAATACCTTATACTAATTTCTTTGAAGAAAACAAAACACACGGTGGTGGGAATACGTCCACCGGATTACCAAATGGTAATAGAAAACAATCAAATAAACCAAAGACACAGAGTGTCCGAAAACAAGAAAAGGGCTAGCAGAGCCAAAAGAACAAGAATGTAACCCAAAACACAGTTGAACCGACTGAACAAAAGAAACCAAACGGAAGCTCCTAATAGAGAGCAAGGTTCTTATTGAAGGTACAATAAAGATGTTCTTTGTTAGAGATGGTTTCGGACAGAAAGAGTCTTTTCTAAAGTAAGTCTTGAGTGTTACGTCTTTAAAAAGACACAACTACCTTACCGGCTAGATCGCAAAGATGGCTTACGATTGGAGTCGCCCAGAGCAACTACAGGTGGGGGTTTAAATAGGAAGGTAATTACCAAATGATCCCCACCTGTGCGCCTCCCACAAGGAAGGCGCAACACCGCCACCCAGCGGTGAGTCTGGGGAAAAACCATGACATCTTCAGCCCCTTGGTTAGGTCATCAATATTGTAAATTTGGTATAAACTAAATGTATAATGTTATGATCTGATTAAGATGAATTAACTATTGTAATTGAATTGTAATTATTAATTTAATTATTAATTTAAATTCCAATTTGATATTTTATGAGACTGATATATGAAACCTAATGAGAATACTTACAGTATTTTTGGCTGCTACCGTGTTGGGAATTAACAAGCCTTACATTGTGGTGTCAACCATATTAGAATTCTAATTTCTAGTGGGATAGCACCCTACAATACAATCAAAAATACAAAATGCAATCCCAATAATCTTAATGACCAAAAATAGTAGCTAATGAACTGCTCAAAGTCTCTGTACGAACAACCTCATCAGGCATGAGCAATCCCATCATGCAAAGCAGCAGCAAAAAGCGCAAAGCAACAAAACATGGCGCTGACAACGCTTAGGTTGTGGGTTCGATTCCCACTGGAACCACATAGCCTACTGTATAGTGAAAAAATTATGCATTCACTACTGTAAGTCGCTTTGGATAAAAGCATCTGCTAAATGGCATATAATATATATCCAAACACTTAAAGTGTGACTTGTTGATGCCATGAGCTCAGTTTTGGTTTTTGCAGCTTAGAGGAGTCTAGCAATTCAATAGTGATTCTATACATTCTTGGGAGACCTGGTCCCAGCTCACACTTGGCTGCGTGTGTTTGCATTTGGAGAGAGACAAACTTGGTTTGGTATCATTTTCTTCTATTTCATCTCTTTTGTGATTGTTACATGTCATTTTTATGTCTAGGATTTAGTACTTGTTAAGGTAGTTGAAACTATGTCTGTAGATTGGATATTTTTTATTCTGTCTTTGTCTAAGTGTTGTAACTTAATAACTTAACTTAATTTTAATTGAATTGTGAGTTGTATATTTTGATGAAGGTTGATCTGCCTATCAACAAATTCTGTGATTTATTTGATAAGTGGTATCCTGTGTAGTAATAATAATAATAATAATATTGTGTTCAGTATTCAGAATGCTGAACTTTAAACAAGGACATTTGACTGTTAAGGCTACTGGATTGAGGGAATAGACATCTTTTATTCAAAATTTACTGTTTCGACAACAAACACCTTTATTTATAAAAATTCACACCAAAAACAGTTACATTTTTGCCTGCTTTGGCATGAGGGCAGATTTCTTTTTGAATTTTTCACATAGGAGCATGGAGTGAGGTGGCTCTGGTGGCTCTGTTATGGTGTGAGCTGCATTTTCCTGGCATGATTTAGGTCCACTCAACCACTTACAGGGCAAGGTAAACGTTAACAAATAAAAGTGATCTCCTTCATCCTAAGGTGAAGTATTTAAATCCTGATGGGAGTAGTCTCTCCAAGGATGACAATACCCCCATCCACAGGGCACAATTGGCCACTGAATAGTTGATGAGCATGAACATTATGTAAGCCATATACCATGGCTATTTCAGTCAGCAGGTCTCAACCCAATTTAACACTTATGGGAGATTCTGGAGCGGCACCTGAAACAGTGTTTTCCACCACAATCAACACAATATCAAATGGAATTTCTTGTGAAAGAATGGTGTTGCATCCCTCCATTAGAGCTCCAGAATCCATGCCAAGGTCTACTGAAGCTGTTCTGGTGGCTCGTAATGCCTGTTACCTGCATGTCAAAGTTACAAGGAAAGAGTGGAGATGGACAGAAGAAACTCAACTGAGTGAGAGGGAGACAGAGGGAAGGGCAAAAGCAGGTCGCGGAGCAAATAAGTAATTGCTGCAATGTATTTCTGTGTTTTCTTTCTGTCAGCTAATAATTTGAAGAAAAATGGAACGTGGCTTTGGAGAGCCATTTGTTCCTGCATGAGTTTTAACCCAAAGGAATAATAATAATAATAATAACCCTCATTTATATAGCACTTTTCATCGCAGAGCGGTCTCAAAGTGCTTAACAGAAAAGAAAAAGAAAAGAAAAACTAAAAACAAAGCAAAACGAAAATGTATTCAAATTAATATAATTTAAAAAACTATGTATGTGTATGTATATGTGTGCGTGCACATATGTACGCCAAATTTTAAATAAAATTTAGTGAATAAGTATGTTTTGAGTCTGGATTTAAAAACATTAGTGGAATCAGCCTTCCTAATAGAGATGGGGAGGCTATTCCATATAGCTCTAAAATAGAAAGCCCTACCTCCAACTGTTTTTTTGGCCACGGGCAGGACAACTAATAACCCCGCATCCTGCGACCGGAAGGCACGTGCCGAATATATGGCCGAAGCGCATCAGACAAATACCCCGGCGTCAGTCCATGTAGGGCTTTAAAAGTTAAAAATACAATTTTAAAATCAATTCTAGCCTCAATAGGAAGCCAATGCAGAGTAAATAAAATAGGGGTAATGTGCTCGGTGCGTCTCGTTCTAGTGAGGATTCTGGCTGCCACATTTTGAATGAGCTGGAGGCTCCTTTAAGCGTTTTTTGGGCAACCAGAATAGAGTTGCAATAGTCCAACCTTGACTAAACAAAGGTGTGAATCAATTTTTCAGCATCTTGTTGTTTAATAAATTGTTGAACTTTTGCTATATTTTTAAAATGGAAAAATGATGTTTTCGTCACCTTGTTGATTTGGGACTTGAAACTTAAATCTGAGTCTAGGATAACACCAAGCCTTGTGACTTCAGGTTTGATCAAAGAAGTCAGTTTCCCCAGAGAACTCGGCAGTGTATTGCTCCGCAAGTTATTAAAAACGACTTCCCTTTTGTCTTTTGGGCTAAAAAGGAAATAAAGGAAAACATGGCCTTATTTCCTAAGAGGAGAGGAAGGGATAGTGCAGGAGAGACTTTCTGAGCTGTAAACTGTTGCTAACCTATCTGTGGTGTAAACAAGCCAGTGATGTAAACATGGTGTAAATTTCCATTGCTATGCCGATGATACACAGCTGTACATATCAATGAAACCAGGTGAAACACTTAAACTCACTCAATTAGAGGCTTGTATCTCTGATATAAAGAACTGGATGACAGTAAATTTCCTGCTTTTAAATTCAGATAAAACAGAGATGATGGTTTTGGGCCCCAAAAAATTAAGGAACAAGTTGGATCTGCAGTTAAATGCAGGTGATTGCATAGTTACATCAAGTATTATGGTTAAGAACCTTGGTTTTATTATTGATCAGGACCTTACATTTGACACTCTTATTAAAAACACTTCCAGAGTAGCTTTCTTTCACCTAAGAAACATAGCTAAAATTCGGCACTTTCTGTCATTAGAGGATGCTAAAACCTTGATGCATGCTTTTGTTGCATCGAGGCTAGACTATTGTAATGCCTTATTATCCGGCTCCTCTAGTAGCTCTCTAAAGAGTCTTCAACTAGTACAGAATACAGCGGCACGTATTTTGACTAGATCCAAAAGTATGAGCACATTACTCCAGTGTTAGCATCACTACATTGGCTTCCTATTAAATATCGGGCTGATTATAAAGTACTGTTGCTAACTTTTAAAGCAGTAAACGGACTTGCACCTTTATATCTGACCGAAATGATTGCCCCTATAAGCCGACACGACTGCTTCGTTCACAAGAAGCCGGCCATCTATTACCCCTAGAATTTTGAAGAGCACAGCTGGTGGTAGAGCCTTCTCTTTTAGAGCTCCTCTGTTGTGGAACGGTTTACCAAGGCATGTTAGGGATTCGGACACAGTTTCAATTTTTAAGTGTAGATTAAAAACATATCTTTTCAGCCTAGCTTACTGCCAAACATAGTCTAGGTGGAGAGATGGAGAAGGCCGTGCCTTAGTGTCTTATGGAGTGAGAAACTTTCCATACTGTCACCTCCTCAATGTGTTACCACCACTGTTATGCTGGTTATCCTTGATCAGGTGTGGATTGTTTGGAACTCTCACATGGCTGCGTGTTTTCTCTGTCCCTCTCCTAATAGGTATGCTGCCATAGCTTACACCTGTTGGGGCTAACTGTATATTTCCTATGCTTGTGCTCCCCTGCTCTTACATAATGCTACTGGCTATAGCACTGCTTTTTTCTGACTGCATGTTCTCTTCTCTGCCTCGGCCTCTGACTCGGGGGCACCTGCCCCGAGCCCTAGATCCTGCGAGAAGTGTGAGCTGCCCCCATCAACCCTCACCCCCACGCCAACCCCAGTTCCTGGATCTGGACCCTCTCCGCGTGGTTTAGCCCCCCCCGCTGACTACCTAACTCAGACTAACCTTGGACTGACCATGACATGGTCTTTTTTGGACATACCCTGTGCCGGCCAGAAGAGGATGGGCTCCCCCCCTTTTTAGTCTGGTTCCTCCCAAGGTTTCTCCCTACCTAGGGAGTTTTTCCTTGCCACTGTTGCCGTTAGGCTTGCTTTTGGGGGGGGGTCTAGGCCTGGGTTCCCCCTCTGTTAAGCGTTTTGTGACAATTCTGTTGTGAAAAGCGCTATACAAATAAACTTGATTTGATTTGATTTGGTGCAGGGGCGTCCCAAGATAAAGTCACTAGAAAATCTACGCCATCTCTCTTTCTTTCCTGCCTTCTCTGCAACGATTAAACACAGCTCATCAGTATGCTCCTTCCGATCCAGATATGTTTATAGATGTACATTACTATCGATAGAGTAATATTTAGTTCCTTGACCGGTGTGTTACTGGCCCGAACGCCTCCTTTGCTACTGTAGCCTCTATACGCCTTGTGATCTGCTATATCACATGATCGTACATGCTCTGCCCTGCAACTGTCAATCAAGCCCCAATGTAGCCCATTGAGAAAAGTACAAAAATAAAGGACAAGGATATAATGCCAGTCAGTGGAACTCATGTATCCAACATAGTTACCTTGGCATTACAACATACCAATAAAATCATACATTGCTGTATATCAATGAGCTTTTAAATACTGTAAGGGGTTATTCATAAAAGTTACTGGCTAACATCTGTCCTGATAGAGCATTTTCCGATTCATAAACACTGGTTTCAGGTTTTTTTTGTGTCACAGTGACCTATGTTACCCTGAGAACTGCCTCACTTTTTTTTGTTTGCATGTCATTAAGGAGATTCATGTGATTAAAATACAAAGGTATCTGGAGGGGTTCAAATTTTGTGTCATATTTTTGTCTTTATTTACTATACAGTAGCAAACAGTCATGCTAACACTATGATACTTGCAATCATATTCCATCACTGAACAATCCTGTAAAGTTCAGTTATAGCTATTAGTCTATTTTTGACACACCCTGTTCCGGACAGAAGAGGATGCCCCCTTTTAGTCTGGTTCCTCCCAAGGTTTTTCCCTATCAAGGGAGTTTTTCCTTGCCACGGTTGCCTTAGGCTTGTTTTTGGGGGGCATGAGTTCCCTTTTGTTAAGCGTTTTGTGACAATGCATTTGAGAAAAGCGCTATACAAATACATTTGATTTGACTTGAAATTGTATTATTACGCAACATTGCAGTTTATTATTGGCCCCAAATTTCTGTATTTCCAACTTTATGACAACAGCTAGCTCAATCTTTTTGGAGATGTACTGTGCTTTAGCTTCTTATATTGTCTTCAATATTATGGACTAGTTGGTTGTTATGGTAATTAGGTTTTATGCATTCAATTTGGTTGGACAGCTAGCACTAAATAAAAGCAATTTGCCAGGTTCCAAAGGTTTTATTGTTATTTAGCCAAGGTAGCCAGCTAAATTCATGCTAGCTACTGATGAGGTATTCTGTCTGATTTACTAAAGCATACGTTAACAGTGACTTCTCTTTGCGTGAGAATTTTAAGTACCAGAATATCTGAACGCAGGCAGTATTTTGCTGAGCGCTGACATAGCCTAACTCACATTCTATAAACCCTTCAAAGAATGTGACCACAATAAGGAGTTCATTCTTATGGGTGATTTTAATCTGTTATTCTATCGGTGTTAATATTCTATTCCAACAGCATGTCATCTTTTCTTTACATCATATGCTGTTCAATTTGTTATGTCTAATTATTTTTTTTGTGATGTTACTCCAAATGTTCTTCCATTTTCCATTTCCCTTGCTATTTGTGCCTGGTTGCTCCATAGCATCTCCAGTTCTTGGCACGTTGTGATTTGGATGTGTAACCGTGCCATATTGTTTCGGATACCTTTTTATGGGTGTCTCCAACCGCAAAATTGCGAATGAGGGCATTTCATTTATTTGATTGCGTAATTAGAACACACCTTAGTAAATTGGGCCTTAATGTGTTGGTATCTGCAACTACAAAAGAGACATAAGAACATAAGAACATAAGAATACATAATGACAATGTCCTAATCTAATGAGTCACTCTTCCGGAGCGCCGTAGAGATGGCTGCCTCGTCGCTAGCTCCCGAGCTAACACGCAGTTTTTTGTTTATTACTCTTTTAATAGTATTTATTTTTATACAAAAAGTTAGCAGCCTTATCACCTACGACAGATGCATACTTCTGGAGATTGGATCGACAATCGCTCGCTGCACACCGGAGTTTTTCAACTCTTTCGACTCGGACTCAGGAGTCTTTGTTGGATTAACCCCGTCCATCTTGGGAGCGATCTCACGCAAGCGACGCCGCCGGAGGAGAGGGAAGCGAGCCGGCGTGCTGGTCAGGCTGAGACGCAGAGCCAATCGTCCTCCATTGCCCTCCATTCTACTGGCTAATGTACAGTCTTTGGACAATAAGCTATGTGAACTACAGGCTCGTATTCAATTCCACCGTGAAACAAGGGACAACTGTATCATCTGCTAAACGGAGACCTGGATGAAGGAGGGGATTACCGACGCAGTCATTGAGCCCACGGGTTTTTCCGCACACCGCGCGGACAGAACAAAGACTCTCTCCGGTAAGGATCGCGGAGGGGGGGTATGTATCATGATAAACAGGTCTTGGTGCAACCCAAGTAGTGTGCATACTCTCAAGTCGTTCTGTTCCCCGGACCTGGAGTATCTGATGTTAATGTGCCGACCATTCTGGCTACCTCGGGAGTTTACAGCGGTTATCGTGACTGTTGTTTACGTCCCACCACAAGCCAACATGGACATTGCATTGAAGGAACTCTACGGGGTAATTAGCGTGCAGGAGTCGGCCCACCCGGAGGCTGCTTTTATTGTGGCGGGGGACTTCAACAGGGCGAACTTGAAGAAAGTTCTCCTGAAGTTTTACCAACACATAACAGGCAAGACCCGTGGTGAGAAGACGCTGGATCACTGCTACACCCCCTTCCGGGGTGGCTACAAGGCCCTCCTCCGCCCACCGTTTGGCAAATCAGACCACCGCTCTATCCAGCTACTCCCCGCTTACAGGCAGAGACTGAAGCAGCAACTAATCGCTGCGCGAGAGGTTCAACGCTGGTCGGAAAAATCGGAATCCATGCTGCAGGACTGTTTTAACCACACCGACTGGTCCATGTTCAAGGACGCCTCGGACAACAACGTCAGTGAGTACGCGTCCACAGTCGGTGGGTTTATCAAGAAGTGCATGGATGACGTTGTTCCCACTAAATCGGTTCGGATATACCCAAATCAGAAACCGTGAATTAACGGGGATGTTCGCGCTGCACTGCATACGCGTGACGCCGCCTTCAACTGCAGTAGTATGGAGGAGTATAGAAGAGCCCGCTATGACCTCCGCAGGACCATCAACACTGCCAAGCGGGAGTATAGGAGCAGAGTGGAGGAGAAATTTGATAATCAAGACGTGAGGGGTATGTGGAAGGGGCTACAGACAATCACGGACTTCAGAGGGAGAACCAGCTGTGTAGAGAACTCCTCTACCTTCCTCCCAGCAGAGCTGAACACATTCTTTGCTCGGTTCGATGTGAACGGCAGCCCACCGGAGTCAGCGCTGCCTGGGGAGACCAGCCTGCTGAGCATCTCAGAGGCCGATGTGCGCAGAGCCTTCAAGCTGGTGAACATCCGCAAGGCAGCAGGCCCCGACGGCATCCCGGGCGCGTCCTCAGAGCATGCGCTGACCAGTTGGCAGGAGTGTTTGCAGACATCTTCAACCTCTCCCTGTCCCAGGCTGTTGTTCCCGCGGACTTCAAGATGTCCACCATTGTGCCTGTCCCCAAACACCCCAAGGTAACGTGTCTGAATGACTGGAGGCCCGTAGCCCTCACCTCGATCGTCAGTAAATGCTTCGAGAGGTTGGTTAAAGACTTCATTTGTTCTATGTTGCCTGACACACTGGACCCATGGCAATTTGCATATCGTCAGAACAGATCCACTGACGACGCAATTGCCGTGGCACTTCACACCGCCCTTTCTCACCTGGAGAGGAGGAACTCTTATGTGCAAATGCTGTTTATGGACTATAGCTCAGCGTTCAACACAATAGTTCCTGCCAAGCTCGACACCAAGCTCCGGGGTCTAGGCCTGCACTCCACCATGTGCAGCTGGATACTGGACTTCCTGTCGGGCCGCCACCAGGTGGTGAGGATGGGCAGCACCACCTCAGAGCCACTGACCCTCAACACAGGAGCCCCCCAGGGATGCGTGTTGAGCCCTCTCCTCTACTCCCTGTACATCCACGATTGCGTGGCCATGCATAGCTCCAACGTCATCATCAAGGTTTGCTGATGACATGACGGTGTTGGGACTGATCTCCGACGACAACGAGACAGCCTACAGAGAGGAGGTTGGATCACTGACACAGTGGTGCCAGGAGAACAACCTCGCCCTCAACGTCCAGAAGACCAAAGAGCTGATCGTGGACTACAGGAAGCAGAGAGGAGAGCACGCCCCCATCTCCATAGACGGGGTTGCAGTAGAGAGGGTCAGCAGCTTCAAGTTCCTCGGTGTGCATATCTCCGAGGACCTCAAATGGACCACACACACCACACACGATGATGCTAGCCCTAACTAAATTAACCTTGCTCACAAAGAAGGAAAGAAAATCACTGCAGTCCTTATTTGAAAATATGGGTAAAACCGGGGGTGCAGGGGTAACAATGTTAGAGATGGTGTCAAATAACACTTTCGGGTTCCGTTTACTAGTTCTAATTAAATTAGCAAAGTAGGAAGCTCTCGCATCTTTAACCATATTGTTAAAATCAGTTAGCAATTCTTTTAAATAAAGACGGTGGACTTGGAGTTTGGTGGCTTTCCATAACCGCTCCACCTTCCGACATGTACGCCTGAAACAGCGAATAGCTTCATTTAACCAGGGAGATGGATTTACTGTTGGAACACGGCGCGTTTTTATTGGAGCCACTTTATCCAATACGGATGAGCAATGGGAATTGAAAGCGCTGACCAGATAATCAACATCAGCTTGGGAGGACTGCACAGCGCTTTGGTCGAAAGCTGATGAAAATTTCTCTGCGACAAACTTCCAAGGACACGAGAGGACTTTACAAGTTTACCTGGCACGTGATCTAACTTAAAAGACAAGTTGAACATAATACAGACATGGTCAGAAATATGCAGTTCTTCAGAACAAGTTGAGTCAATATTTAAGCCAAGCGAAAACACAAGGTCCAACGTATGCCCTTGAGTGTGAGTGGGTCCAGTCACATGCTGGATGAAGTTCAGTGACTCGGTGAGTTTGAGAAAATCAGCGGCACAGTGATCTGTTTCATCATCAACGTGAAAGTTAAAGTCCCCAGCCATTACGACTCTGTCCAGTCTAACAATGGAGGATAAAAAGTCACTAAACTCGGACATGAAGGAGCTATTTGAGCCAGGAGGGCGGTAAATTAAAGCACAGTAGAGCGGATTTGAGCCACCAACTTTAGTCAATTGTAGCTCAACGAGGAGAAAGTTTCAGTGCTCACCGTTCGACTTGCAAAACAGCCTCTGAAAACCACAGCGAGGCCTCCACCACGTTCAGAGGTCCTAGGGGTGCTAATAAAGTTACAGTCCGGTGGACACAGTTCTATAAGTGGAGCATATTCCTCACTCTTCTGCCAGGTCTCCACCACAAACAAAAAATCCAAGCCCCTTGAGGAGAAAACCTCGTTCAAAATGAAGGATTTATTCCCAATGGAACGAGCATTAATCAGAGCCATCTTGAGAGGTAGGCCTACGGACCCAGCAACAGCAGTCGCAGCAGAGGCCCTGGGCAGAGGGCGCAGGCACCGGGAGTCTGCTTTGCGTCCACCCAGGCAGAGCGGCGTTTCCCGGATAGGGAGCTGTCGGCCAGCAGGGCGTGACCAGGTCTGGGAACACAGGCCGGAGGCAGGAGAATCTGGCGCCAGGAGTGGTAGAGGGCCATGGCGAAGGGGATCCAACTGTGGCAGTGGCCTCTGAGAGCAGTACTGGATTAAAGGCGAATCCTTGCTTCCAGAGCCACCGCAATTTCACCTGTGTTCCAGCTCGTTTCCCTCTCTTCCTCCGGCGTCTGCGGGGGCTTTGGTGGAGGTAGCCTCCATGCAGGTGACGCGGAAGCGGCACGAGAGACCGGACAAATGGAGGCTGGAAAACATCCAATTTAGTAAACGCATGGAACTCCACCATGGATGATCGGATCCCAAGGAGGGTCTGACGGTCATACACCCGAGCAGCAGACACTTCAGGAACAAACAGGTAAGCTACTAACAACAACACAATGCATAGGACAGGTAGAGATTGACGCGCAGCGGCAGCAGCAAAGCCAAACACAGGCGCCATCATGCCACCAGACATACCCACCAGAGCTGATCCTCGCGCTTTGCACACACTCAATTGTATTTGCAATTGTTTTGTAATTTGCACATTCATATCCAACTTGCACTATTCTGTATATTGTATTTTTCCCAGTTATTTTGTATTTTGCACAGTCTATACTATAATTGGTACTCACTTGCTCAGTTTAAATCTGTTTTGCATAGGTTAACTCTTGCACTGTTTTTTAGCTTTAATTTTTTACATATGTTTAATGTATACTTATAGTTTAAATTCTGCACCGTTTTTAGCTATTTTATTTATGTCTACTTATAGTTTAAAAATATATAGTCTCTAACTGCTGTTTGCTGTCGGGCGTTTTCTGACACAAGAATTTCATTCACCGTGTTATACTTGTATAATCTGTGATTTGACAATAAAACTTGAAACTTGAAACTTGAACTTGAAGAGTATCTAGTACTGCATCTAGCCTGGACTTGAATAGCTCAAATGTTTCTGCCTCTACTACCCGACCTGGCAAGCAGTTCCAGGCATTGACAACTCTCTGTGTAAAGAAAAACTTCCTAATATCTGTGCGGAATTTGCCTTATTAATTTCCACCTTGTTATGTCGAACAGGAACGAACCCAAACGCAGACACAGACAAGGTTAGAATGGAGAGTGATGATTTAATAATAGTAATGACAGAGGTAGTGGAAAACGATGAGCTGGACAACGGAAGGGATGCACAGGGGGAGTGGGCGAGATAACTGGGCAGACAGGATGAGGGAACCGGAGGGCAAGCTAAGCGTGCAGGCAGGCGGGGCTGGCAGGACGGACAGAGCTGGCAGACAGACGAGGAATTAACCTGAACACGAAGGGAGACAACAGGAACAAGGGTAAACATAAATTTAACTCGACACACAAAGAACAGTAAACAGAGTTTTCGATAAGGCTTTCTGAAGTCAGTTTCTACCGGGGAGGGAGAACGATCTGACGATGAATGACTGGAAAACCGGGGTAGATATACTGCAGGGCTGATGATCTTGATGGGAGGCTGGTGTGCCGGAACGGACGACGGAATTGGCAACAGGTGAGCATGATGAGGAGTAATGAGGGTTGATAATTGAATAATAGAAAATAATAAAACAATTAACACAAACAATCACGCGGGAGAAACGAGACAAAGGAAAAACGAGACAGGAACAAAGGGAATGTGACACACCTGTGGCTTCTTGTTCTGCTGACCCCACTTATCTTAAAAAATCTTTGGTATTTCACTTTGTTAATCCCTTTTAGGAATTTAAAAACCTCAATCAAATCCCCCCTAAGTCTCTGTTTGCTAATCTTAAATAGATTGAGTGCCTTAAGTCTATCATTATAACTTTTACCTTTCATACCAGGTATTAGTGAAATCACCTGGTGTAGTGCATTGGTTGCAACAAAAACCTGCATACACTCGGCCCTCGATGGAAGGAGTTTGACACCTGTGCTTTAGACGATTCCAAACTGTTTGCCAAACCCCCAAGTTTAGTATCATCTGCAAATGTAACTATTTTGCTACTAACGTCCATATCAAGATCATTTATGTAAATACGGAAGAGCAGAGGTTCCAGCACCGATCCCTGCGGGACACCACTGCCCACAGCACCAAGGTCAGATACGGCCCCACCTACTGTTACTCTTTGTATTCGCCCCTGCAGCCAATTATGAACCCACTTTGAAACAACTCCTGCAATACCTACTGAATTCATTTTAGCAATGAGCCTCTCATGTGGTACCTTGTCAAATGCTTTCAAATGCCAAATGTATAATATCATAAGCCTGGTTCAGGTCAATGCACTTTGTAGCCTCTTCAAAAAAGTCCAGGAGGTTTGTTAGGAATGACCTCCCTTTGAGAAAACCCTTGTTGGCTCTCCCTTAAAATACGATTATTTTTCAAGAATGATTCCAACTTATGCCTAATAATACATTCCAACAATTTGCATGCGATGCAAGTTAAACTGACAGGCCTATAGTTCGATGGGTCAGTACGGTCCCCCTTCTTATATATTGGAATTATACTACCCTGCTTCCAGTCACCTGGTATTTCTCCAGTGATTATGGATTGCATAAAAATATATGTCAATGGTTTATATATAATTTCCCCAAGTTCTTTGAGTACTCTGGGATATATGCCATCAGGGCCTGCTGCTTTATTTGTCTTAAGTTGTTGTAGTTTTTGTAGTACTTCTATGTCCCTTATCTCAAAGTCCTCCAAAACATTCTGTACCTTGACTATACATTTAGGCATATTTATAACCTCTTCTCTAGTAAAGCTCCCAAACAAAGTAACTGTTTAGTGTGTTAGCAATATCCTTATTATTATAAACCAAAGTTCCTTCATTATTCTTAATGTACTTAACCTCATCCTTAAGTTTCCTTTGAATGTTTTAGAAATGTTTGTTTCATTAAAATTTGGTTAGAACCTCAGTCCCAATTATCTTGGAGATCTGTTGAAGAAGCACCCGCTCACTCCAGGATTCATTGTTTTCAGACCGTAAATCAAGGTCACTCCGTTTCAGAGCTATAATTGTCAGTGCATTAAATGTTTGGAGGCAAGCCTACAGTTATCTGAATATTACTATGAAATGTCATAGGCGTTCTCCAATTTGGCATAATAAACTAATCTTATCTGGGTCAAAACCTCTTAATTTTGTGGTCCAATAGAAACATTTTAATTTTAGATGAGATATTTTATAGCGCTGGTCTTCGAAGTTTTCAGGACCTTAAAGAGTCCCTGCCAGGAACGTTTTTTTAAGACCTCAGGCTACTTTCAGCTTTAAAAGCCTATGGAGTTCCATGGGACTCCCCGTTAATTGATTATCCACTCGTGAAATTACTCCCGACTCCTCACAAGTCAACAGGTCTAGTGTCGTCCATTTACTCCAAGTTAATAGCATATGATCTAGGTGCTCCTGCAGTAGCCTCCTGGTGGGATAGAGCTTGGGGTGCAATTAAATTGGAAGGAGATATGGAGCAATACATTCTCATCTTCCAAAAATCTTGCACATCAACTAATTCACTTCAAATATATTCATAAAATGTTACTCCTAATCTCTGTTTCACAATGAAACTAGCAGATAGCAACTTGTCTGATCTGTCAGTTCAGTGGGCACATACTTGCATATGTTCTGGGAATGCTCAGTGATTGCCAAACTATGGACACACAACTATGGGTCAGTTGCTAGAGAAAGATTTTCCCTTGTGCCCTGCTTTGTTTTTGCTTTGTTCAGTGGCGGGCCGTGCATTTCACACCTAGGCCTTCAGTAGTGCTCCGTCTGAATCAATCCACCCCTCAATAACTATTTTATGGCTATAAAAGCCATCTTATTGTTATGTTTTGAGTGTCTGTTCGGTTTGTTTTTGCACTTTGTTTATTTATCTTTCTTCAGTCATGTTTCATTCTCGTTCTGTCATGCACTTCGGGAAATTCTATGTTTCGTTTTTTCCGTCTTAGTTTCTAATCTCGTTTTACTTCCTTCTTACTTTCTAATTACACTTTGTATATATTAGTTAGATGTATATAGTACTAACCAACTAATCTACTAACATTAGGGATTTAGATTAAGTTACTAACACTAATCACTAATTATCCCACGCTTCTAACTATCGCTGTCATTCTCTCTCGTCCTATCTCACGTTCCGCTTTATTCGCACGCAGATTTCTTTATTCGTTCCTCCTCCTCCCTAAAAAAACGAAACATAGAATTTCCCGAAGTGCATGACAAGACAAGGAGAGGAACTCGAACAGGAACAATGACAGACGGGGAACAGAACAAGAATGAAACATGACTGAAGAAAGATAAATAAACAAAGTGCAAAAACACACCGAACAGACACCCGTTGCCGTTGCATCGCAGATAGATAACTCGTGTATCCAGAATAAATGCCTTTACTGAAGAAACAAACCCGGGGTGCTACAGCTGCGACACACATAAAAAGCATCAATAATAACCTCATAAAATTGCAATATTATTTAGGAAAATAGCAACATTTTACTCACCAAAAATCCTTATTATTTGTACACAAAATCCATCCTCCTTTCTTTCCTCAAAAAGAGTTCAATTACTCTGTCGTACAGATTATCCGTGTGTTTCAGTTCCATCAAGAAGTCCTTTTCTATCGCCATCGAAGCTAATGCTGAAAGTCGAGCCTGCCCTGTCGTATTTCTGGCATAAGTTTTAATTCGCTTTAGGGCTTAAAATGTCCGCTCAAATGTCTGAATCACAGACTGATGTTAATTATATTTTGTCCATTAATACTTATTAAATAATTCCAAATGGTCTGTTCGCTTCCTTTCATAGCTGTTCCCCTGGTTGCGCTGCATCCAGACGTGTATTTTCATATTAAAGCATTTAACCAATCACATTACATCATAGTCAGACACTCTCTGACTATCCAATCAAAGGGTGTGAATACGCTGACGTTACCTAGGCCAGAAGGCCTTCGTGTCCCCAACTCAAAATCTGATTGGTTGAAGCAACAGTTTGATCAACACTTATTTTATGCTACAGGGCCTGCAGAACTGATTGTGAAGGCCTCCAGGCAGATTTATTTGACCCTGGCAACAAATGATGGCTGAAATGTGATTGGTTAAATGCTTTAATATGAAAATACACGTCTGGAAGCAGCGCAAGCAGGGGAAAAGCTATGAAAGGAAGCGGACAGACCATTTGGAATTATTTAATAAGTATTCATGGAAAAAATATAATTAACATCAGTCTGTGATTCAGATATTTTTTAGGCCAGCAGAGAAGGCCTTGCAGGCCCTGACGGCCCACCACTGGCTTTGTTACACCTCAGCAATTGAGCTAAATAGAATGACCCGGAAGCTATTCCTATGCTCCTCCACTGCTGCTAAGAAAGCAATTTTAAAAGCTTGGTTTGACCCGAGTACTAACTTAAAATGGGCATGGACTGGCTATTATCAGGACATTCTTATTATGGAATCCTCCACGGCAAGGTTGCATGGGGCCTCTCCAAATACTTTAGGGGAGTGGCCCCGAGCAATCTCTGCCGTTGGTGGAATTAGATCAGCATAGGAGCCCATACTGAACACGTACCTTTCATGACAACCTCTCTGAGATGGGATGAATTACTTTACAGCCACATGACTGCATATGTATTTTTATTATTGTTATATATCTTTTTTAATGCCTTTTTATGTTTTTTTTGTCCTGTCTTATTTTGATGCAGGAGAAGACAGATTGAATCACACAAGCAGCAGCAAAATTCGGACTTACACCAAACACAACAAAGACACAGGTGATGAAGATCCAACCTAAGAGCATCAACCCTATCCTCATGCACGGCACTCCCCTAGAGGAAGTGGAGGCATTCACATACCTAGGTAGTGTGATGGACACCACTGGAGGGACAGATGCAGACATAAAGAGAAGGATCAACAAAGCTAGGGTGGTGTTTAACATCCTAAGGAAGATCTGGAGCTCCAAAACCATCTCAACTTAAACCAAACTACGTATCTTCAACTCCAACGTGAAGCAGGTGATGCTGTACGGATCGGAAACATGGAGAACAACAAAACAAACAACAACCAGACTACAAACATTCATCAACAACTGCCTCAGGAGGATCCTGAATATCTGGTGGAGGGACAAAGTCAGGAATGTGGACCTGTGGGAGAGAACTGGACAGGATCCCATTGACCTACAGATCCTAAGAAGAAAGTGGAGCTGGATAGGACACACCCCCAGGAAACCAGCCACCAACATCACCCGACAAGCCCTAAAGTGGAACCCACAGGGGAAGAGAAAAATAGGCCGCCCCAGGAACAGTTGGAGGAGAGATGTCCAGACAGAGATGTCTGGGAGTGGGCACAACTGGGGAGACCTCGAAAAACTTGCCCACAACCAAGTGAGATGGAGGACATTCGTCAGTGGCCTATGCTCCTTGAAGGAGCCAAGGGCTTAAGTGGAAGTAAGTGGCTATTTTGATGAGTGTACGTTTTGGTTATGTTAAAAGTTATTATCATGTCATTCTATGTTTGTCTCTGTCGATTGTAAAAAAAAAAATCCAATAAATAATTATTCAAAAAAAAAAAAGTTTGATGATGCATAGTTAATCAAACGTTATCGTGTAGAACATCAGGGAATCATCTTTGTCACTGATCTTGTGCGGGATGTAATATCGCCAGCAACTTTGAGAAGTAGCGCAGTTACGGCAGAAATGAAAGTTATTTTAACACACTGCACTTCATAGCCACTGGGCAAATGCAATTCCCGGGGTTCCACAGGGCTCAGTCCTCGGTCCCCTTCTCTTCTCCCTGTACACCCGCTCCCTTGGCTCTGTAATCTCTGCCCACGGCTTATTTTACCATTGTTATGCTGATGACACTCAACTCTTTCTCTCCTTCTCCCCATCAGACACTCAGGTCTCTACCCGCATCGCTGCTTGCCTGGGGGACATTCAGAGCTGGATGGACAGTCACCACCTAAAGCTCAACCCAGGTAAAACAGAGCTAATCTTCATTCCTGCCCTAAACTCTCCCCACCTTGATTTCTTCATTTCTCTAGGTGACACCCTGGTGACATCATCACCCTGCGCGAAGAATCTCGGTGTGGTGATGGACAACAGGCTGTCCCTATCAATGAACATTGCAGCGGTAAGCCGGGCGTGCAGATTCTTCCTGTATAACATCAGGAGGATCCGTCCCTTCCTTACCACGTACTCTACCCAGCTCCTGGTCCAAGCAATGGTACTGTCCCGCTTGGACTACTGCAACTCGCTCCTGGTTGGCCTTCCCGCATCTGCTATCAGACCCCTGCAACTCATCCAGAACGCTGCGGCCCGTCTGATCTACAACCTTCCTCGACACTCCCATGTCACCCCCCTGCTCACTACCCTCCACTGGCTGCCTGTTATAGCTCGCATCAAATTCAAGACATTGGTCCTAGCATACCAGGCAGTCAAGGGATCAGCCCCAACATACCTCACCAAGATCTTCAAACCCTACACACCTGCCAGACCTCTCCGTTCTGCTACCTCAGGACGCCTAGCACCTCCCCCTCCGCACCTGCGCTTCCCCGGTCACGTCTCCTGTCGGTTCTGGCTCCACGATGGTGGAATGACCTTCCTGTGGAAGTCAGAACAGCTGAGACCCTGGCCACCTTCAAGCGACGACTGAAGACTCACCTCTTCAGGGTGCACCTCTCCCCGTAGTCCGGTTTTTGTTAACCTAGGGACATAGTTGCTTAGTTTACACGTCTACTTGTTTATGTATTGTATTAGGCTTAGGCATTATTTCCTGCATTGAGTGCTTTACTGCTACCTCTGAATTGTGGCTACAGATTTACCTACAGGGTCCTAGTTTAACTATGTGGTTGCTCCTAGCACCCAGGAATTGTACTTCCCACTAGGGTGGCTTTCAGCTAAACTGTTCTTGACTACGGTTAACACTTTGTTGTACGTCGCTCTGGATAAGAGCGTCTGCCAAATGCCTATAATGTAATGTAATGTAATGTAATGCAATTATGTAATGCTGATGATTTGGGACCATCACAATCCACCATCAGTAGGGTAGTGGGAAAACCTGTGACAGCCCTTTTAGCACCTGACATAGTTTTATATGTATTATGTAGATATATATATGTTTTATTTACAAATTATTTTGAGTATTGTTAAAAACTTAATTGTTATGGCCATGGCCGCAACTTTGTTTATTTTAACCCTTTCCCCTGTGTTCCTGTTCTCCCTGTCAGTTTCGTGTTTGTGTGTGTGTGTTGTGGGCGCGGCTTCCCTCCTCGGCATTCTCAGACTCCCTCCTGATTACAATGGATCTACGACACCTGCGCTGCCTGTACACCTGTCATCAATTATCATCAGCCCTGCAGTGCATATCAACCCCGGTTTCTCATCCACTCACTGTCAGATCGTTGTTTCCGCTTCAGTGGTAGCTACACGCATCAATACCTTTCCCAAACTGTGATTTCTTCCGCGTTATTATCATTGTTTGTTTTTTATGTCTATTCGTCCTCTCCGTGTCCAGGTTCACTCCTCGCCTGCCCGATTCCCTGCCTGTCTGCCCGCTTCCCTGCCTGCGTACCTGCCCGCTTACCCGCCTGCCTGCCTGCCTGCCTGCTTACCTGTCCTGCCTGCCTCCCTCGTCTGCCCTCACCATCGCTTCCCTACCCCAGTCTCTGTTTATAATAAATAACTTCACTAATCCTCAGTGTCTGTGTCTGCATTTGGGTCCGATCAGTGTCATTCTAACATTAATAACAGCAATATTGCAATATGAAACAAATGTGTCTCATAAATAAATAAGACTACGAACCAGTGCCAAATGTTGCCTTCTTGAAAGCGGAAATTTTCCTGACACACTTTGGACAGAACATTGTACCAATTTTTTCCCGCTTTCCTCTTTGCAATTTCAGCAATTGATGACATCTCAGCATCTTAATCTTTTCATTTGCGGCGCCCGTGATTGTCACAAAAGCACACACATGAGTTACTCTTGTAAATATTTAAGTATTAAGTATAAATCTTAAGATATTTGATACATACCGGCCCAGGTCTCAGCACCGGTACCCGCTCTGAGCTGAGTGTCAGAGGTCTGGGGACTCCGCTGGGTACAGATCTTAGAGGCCTCGGGATATGTATCGCCCTCTCATGCCAACCTCAGAGGTCTTGGGACATGTGCTTGTCAGGGTCATACCTAATATATATAATATAATATATGCCATTTAGCAGACCTCAGAGATCATAAGACTTGTATCCTCCCTGTACTGGCCTCAGAGGTATTGGGATGTGTGCTGGCCAGGGTTGGATCCCAGAGGTCTTGGGACTTGTGTCTGGCCCGGCTAGCGCAGATTACAGATGTCTTGTGACATGTATTCTATACCTAGATCTGGGCCGGTATTCACAAAGCATTTTAAGGGTAAAAGTTGGTCCTAACTCTGCAATTTAGGAGCAACTCCGAAAAATAATGGGCGTGTCACTCATAAATTTAGGACTCCTACATTTTTGGGATAAGAGTATTTCACAAAGGGGGAAATACAAAGTCCAGGAGAAGTTAGAAGCAGTCAAGAGGACTTCTAAGTCGCTAAAGACCTACTCACAGCGATCCGAAAATCTGCTGCTGCCGGCAATCGTTGTCGCAATCGCGTCAACACTGGAGATATTGAATGATACAGAGCTCATAAAAAGGTACCGCCTCAATCGCGAGGGTATTATATATATAATATTATATATATTATATATATAGATACCCGCTGATTGTTTACGAGATGCAGACATGTAACCAATTGACTAGTCAGTATTCTTGGTTTCATGTTAAATCAGTGACACGGAGCCTGATCAGCAAAAATAATAATAACGGGGGCCAAAGGCGCGTTTCCACCAAAAACTACCAGGAACTATTCTCAAGGAATTGAATGAATGATAGGCTCATTTCAGTTTTTCAATTTAAGTTATTTCACTAAATCTTTATTCGAAAATTTCACAAAATACATTTTTAGATTCAGTACGCCTTAGGCGATTTAACTAGGGTGGTCCTATGCCTGAATTAATTTAATAAAAAATTAAAAGATCGCTAATGTTTAAATTTTATTTAATTCGGTCGCGTTTCTAAAAACATGCCTCCCAGAAAGGCATTTAGTATGAAAAACAAAGCAAACCAAAACATACATGGTTGACTATCTCTTCACTGTAACGCTGCATCGAGATTTTGGGAATTGTTACTTTAAAACGTAACAGCGGCAGAAAAACTGTATTTCTCTATGATGGTTCAATTTAGCTATTAATCCGCGGATCATATGTGTGCCGAACCGTGGGGGTTGATCCGTTACACCACTAGAATATAACAGGAACAGGTAGGCCTGCATACCCCTTTACAGTAATATATAATTTATTTTCTAGGTTGAAATTGCGGGCAGAGACCCATCTCCTATATCAGCCAATCGCTGTGGGCATTCTGAGTAAGCTCGTTCATGAGACACAACGTCATCCATAGCAACGACGTAAACCCCGCCCTCACTCTTAGCTTGAAAATTCTAGGACTTCCTTAGTATGAGTTTGTCTTTGCAGCTTTGTGAATAGGTTTTAAGGTGGGACTCCTAACTAAAAGGTTTTAGTGCGATTTAGGAGTACTCCTAGTGGTAAGATACAATTATTTGTGAATATGGCCCCTGAGGTCTTTGGACACAGATGTTTGGTACCTGGGTCCAGGGTACAAAATACACACCACAGTGCCCGAATCTGGGAGACTAGGACACTGTCACACTTCAGGCTGTTTACATTGGTTCCAGTAGGCTCACACAACAGATGAAGGAAAGAAAAATTGTCCTTTGGAGCTGAGGATTGAAGCAGAGGGGTTGAAACACTCTTAGCATACAAAAGCAAAATTTAATCATGGTCAGAGTCATCTGTATGCAGACATTGACATATGTACTAACTAAAGCTTAATTAACTAATGAATTAGACAAGTACACTGCTCAAATAAATTAAGGGAACACTTAATCATCACAGTATAACACCAATTAAATCAAACTTCTGGGATATCGATCTGTCCAGTTAGGAAGCGTAAACGATTGTGAATCAATTTCACCTGCCTTGGTGCAAATGAAAGTGAGAACAGGTGGACAGGAGAGGCAACAGCAAGACAACCCCCAAAAAGTAAATGGTTTTGCAGGTGGTGGCCACAGACCATCTCTCTCTCCTTATCCTTCCTGACTGACTTTTCTCTAGTTTAGCATTTTGCTAGTGCCCTTGTCACTACTGGTAGCATGAGGCGGTACCTGCAGCCCATTCAGGTTGCACAGGTAGTCCAGCTCCTCCAGGATGGCACATCCATACGTGCCGTCGCAAGGTTTGCTGTGTCTCCAAGCACAGTCTCAAGAGTGTGGAGGAGATACCGGGAGACGGGCCATTACACGAAGAGAGCTGGACAGGGCCGTAGAAGGGCAACAACCCAGCGACAGGACCGGTATCTGCTCCTTTGTGTGAGGAGGAACAGGATGAGCACTGCCAGAGCCCTACAAAATGACCTCCAGTGGGCTACTCGTGTGCATTTTTCTGACCAAACTGTCAGAAACAGACTCCATGAGGGTGGCATGAGGGCCCGACGTCCTATAGTAGGACCTGTGCTCACAGCCCAGCACCGTGCAGCTCGATTGGCATTTGCCAGAGAACACCAGAATTGGCAGGTTCACCATTGGTGCCCTGTTCTCTTCACAGATGAGAGCAGGTTCACACTGAGCATGTGACAGACGTGAAAGAGTCTGGAGATGCCGTGGTGAACATTATGCTGCCTGCAACATCATCCAGCATGACCAGTTTGGTGGTGGGGGTCAGTGATGGTCTGGGGAGGCATATCCTTGGAGGGCTACACAAACCTCCACATGCTAGCCAACGGTACCCTGACTGCTGTTAGGTACCGGAATTAAATCCTCAGACCCATTGTCAGACGTTACACTGGTGCAGTGGGCCCTGCGTTCCTCCTGGTGCAGGACAATGCCCGGCCTCGTGGCCAGAGTGTGTAGGCAGTTCCTGGATGACGAAGGCATTGATGCTATTGACTGGCCCTCATGTTCCCCAGACCTGAATCCAATTGAGCACGTCTGGGACGTTATGTATCGGTGCATCCACCAACGCCAAGTAGCGCCACAGACTGTCCAGGAGCTCACTGATGCCCTGATCCAGGTCTGGGAGGAGATCCCCCAGGACACCATCCGCCGTCTCATCAGGACCATGCCCAGACGTTGTCGGGAGTGCATACAGGCACGTGGGGGCCATACACACTACTGAGCCACATTATGAGTTGTCGTGATGAAATTCACATAAGTTGGATCAGCCTGTGATCTAAATTTTTCAACTTGAATATTTTGTTCATCGAGATCCGCGATGTGTGATTTAAGTGTTCCCTTAATTTCTTTGAGCAGTATATATTGACAGAGACACAGTTACAGAAAACATATATGCCCCAATAATTCCATAAGGAAAATACTATGGCTGCCAGTAGATTGTTAAGCAATGCTCCTGAACATCTCATTGGGCTTCCCCTAAATGCCCTCTTGAGAAAAACACACATATTCCACATCATATCAGTCATCAAATGCACCGGTACCTGCTCTGCTGCTATGTCTTGCACATTTGTCTATGGTATACATGTATGTCAGGAAAGCATCATGCCTACAGAAATACAGCCGTGAGGAGTTGCTGAACATCAGGAGGACTACATTTTGCGATTTGGGACTGTCTGCCAACATTCCAGTGGATATACTGCATGTAAATAACACTGGATCGCCACCCTGGGGAAATATACCCAGCACAAGGAGACAGAGAACTGGGGTGCTCTCCAGGTTCAGGAGACGGCCCTATCGGCCCCCTCAAAAATAAAATGGATGAACTTTTGCTTTTAATACAAACCGACAGAGACTACGGAGATTGCTCAGGTTTCTGTTTTACCGAGACATGGCTGGATCAATCGGTTCCTGATCAGGCGGTAACCATCCCTGGCTTCGCTATTTTCAGAGCCGACAGGTCAGTCAAACTATCCCACAAATCAAAAGGTGGGGGTATTTGTCTCATGGTCAATCAGCGCTGGTGTAACAATTCAACAGTTCTTCATCGCTACTGCTCTCCTGATCTTGAATTTATTAGTTTGAAATGCAGACCATATTATCTCCCGAGAGAACTCGCTTCAATTGTATTAGTTGGCGTTTACGTTCCACCACAAGCTTATGCTAATACAGGCATTAGTGAACTCTCGCAACATATCTCCTCTGTTGAAAACTCCAACCCTGACATGTCTGTCATTGTGTTAGGTGATTTTAACCCTACAAACCTGTCCCTCGAACTTCCCAACTACAAGCAACAAGTCACTTGCCATAGCAGAGAAAACAAAACATCACTGCTACATCTCAATTCCGGATGCTTACCGTGCATTCCTGAGGGCTCCACTGGGGAAATCCGATCACGCTGTGTTACTCCTCATACCAAAATACAGACAAAAGCGTAAATCCATTAAGAAAACATCCAAATCTGTCAGGTCCTGGTCCATGGATGCAATAGAAACGCTATGAGGGTGCTTCGAATGCACTAATTGTTATATATTTAGTGCAGCTTGCGACTCCCTCGATGAACTCACTGACACAGTGATGTCATATATCAAGTTCTGCGAGGAAATGTGCATCCCTACCAAAACAGTGACATTCTATGGCAATAAAAACCCTGGTTCTCCAAAGAACTACACCTCTTACGCAAAGAAAATAACTGCGTATAAAAATGGAGACAGGGATCAATACATAGCAGCCAAATATAAGTTGCGTGCTGCAATAAGGAAAGCTAAGTCCAGCTATGCAACGAAATTGGAACAACAATTCTCATCCAGTAACACCAGATCAATATGGAAAAGTCTTAAGGACTTGACAGATTACAAAAAACGCCCCTGCTCCCCTCCAGATAATGACCCTAACCTCCCAGATAAATTAAATGAATTTTATGCAAGGTTTGAAAAACCTATTCCACCAGCCACCACTCCTACTCCCCCTCCAATGCCGCCCTTCTGCATCCAGGAGAATGAGGTGAGAGCTACGTTCAAGAAGCTGAACATCAGGAAAGCAGCAGGGCCAGACAGGATCAGTCCTGCTCTGCTGAGCCACTGTGCAGCTCAATTGGCCCTGGTGTTTTCCAACATATTTAACACCTCTCTAAGCCAATGTACAGTCCCACAGTGCTTTAAACTATCTACCATCATTCCTGTGCCAAAGTCCCCAAAGATCACCTGCCTCAATGACTTCAGACCAGTTGCCCTAACATCTGTGGCCATGAAAGCATTTGAGCGCATCATTCTGTCATACTTGAAATCCTGCACCTCCCCACTGATGGACTCATATCAATTTGCCTACCAAGCCAACCGGTCTGTTGAGGATGCAGTCAGCATAGCAGTCCACCATGCGCTGCAACATCTGGAATCACCAAACACCTACACACGCATCCTGTTCATAGACTTCAGTTCCGCCTTTAACTCCATCAACCCACTCAAACTCTTTGCCATACTCTTGGATATGAGCATTGACCCAGCCATATGCCACTGGATTGGGAGCTTCCTGTGGAACAGGCCACAGTGGGTGAAGGTTAATAACCTAACCTCACACCCTCTTACCCTCAGTACAGGAGTTCCTCAGGGCTGTATTCTCTCCCCCTGGCTCTTCTCACTGTACACCACCCACTTTACATCCAAGGACAGTTCTGTGAAAACAATCAAATACGCAGACGACACAACCATTGTAGGGCTCATCTCGAACAATGATGAAACCCAGTACCGCATTGAGGTGGCTCAAGCTGTCACTTGGTGCGCAAACAATGACCTCCTGCTTAATGCAGCCAAAACCCAGGAACTCATTATTGACTTCTGACCCATGCCGAATCCCAAAACACCCATACAAATAAATGGAGACCCCATCACCACCACTGACTCTTTTAAATTCCCCGGAACATAATTAGCAATAACCTGAAGTGGAAAACTAACACTGAGTACATCATTGCAAAAGCTCAACAACGACTTTACTTCCTTAGACAGCTTAAGAAATACCGGATCAAGCATCAACTTCTCATTCTGTTCTACTCAGCCATCATCGAGTCCATCATCACATCCTCTATTACAGTATGGTACGGCAGCATGGACAGTTAAACACGGAAAAAAACTACAGCGGATTGTCAACAAGGCATCCAAAATCATAGGCAACCCACTCCCTTTAGTTGAATCTCTACATACTCACCGAACTGTAAAGCGAGCAAACAAGATCATCTCCGACCCCTCACATCCTGCTTATCACCTCTTCCAGCTCCTTCCCTCAGGCAGGCGCTACAGGTCATTGTCCACTAGGACTAAACGCTTCACAAAAAGTTTTTTTCCCTTAGCTATCAGGACTCTAAACTCCTTCCTCTAGCCCCCTCCTCACATACTACTGACATGCATTACCATGCACCTATTGTATATGGTTGTGTGTAGTATGTTTTTGTGATGATATGTTGACTGTATCCCTGTATTGTGTCGTGATAATATGTGGATTGTCTGCTGTTGTCCATTTATGTATTTGTGCTGCAAAGTATAACATACTGTACCAAAAACAAATTCCACTGGCCTTGGTTGTGTGGCTAATAAACAATCTATCTATCTATCAAATGAGCAGAGGGAGTGTTGTACACTCCCACTGCTACTCTATCACCCTGAGATCCTCTACAGGGACAAAGGAAATGCAAAGGAAATGCCTCCTGAAGGCACTGGAGAGTCTGCAGAACCGCTAACAGTGAATAAGGGTCTTTGTATAAGCGGGCATGCCCTTATGATTGTATCTGTCCTCTCTGATGAGATGAGATGAGATTATACTTGATTAATCCCCACAGGGAAATTGGTTTGTCAGTCAGTAGTCATGTCCGCTGCACCAAGCCATGTTTCAGTAAACCCAACGATGTCATAATCCCCATTCAACATGACATCCTCCAGTTCCAAAAATGTATTTTAAATGCTAGAAGCAGGGATCGGTGGTGGGACCTCTGCTCTTCCTTATTTACATACATGATCTTGATATGGAAATTAGTAGCAAAATAGTTTGCAGATGATACTAAACTCAAGGGTTTGGCAAACAGTTTGGAATTGACTAAAGTAATCAAGATGATTTAAACAAAATCCAAGAATGGGCAGATATGTGGCAGATGACATTCAATATTGCTAAATGTAAAGTTATGCATGTGGGAAATAAAAACATAACACAGGAGTATTTTATGGGAGGAGAAAAGTTAGTAGGTGTTCAATTTGAAAAAGACTTAGGAATTGTAGTTGATCAAAGCCTATCTGCATCAAAGCAGTGTGCTACAGCAGTGAAAAAAGCCAACAGGATGCTGGGATACATAGCAAAAAGTATTGAGTATAAATCAAAGGAGGTTATGTTAATGTTATATAATGCCTTTGCCAGACACTTAGAGTACTGTGTGCAATTCTGGGTACCGCACTACAACAAAGATATAGAAGCTCTTGAAAAAGTTATACCTGGTACCTGATACCTGGTATGAAAGGTAAAAGTTATGAGGATAGACTTAAGGCATTCAATCTATTTAAGTTTAGCAAACGGAGACTTAGGGGGGATTTGATTGAGGTTTTTAAATTCCTAAAAGGGATTAACAAAGTGAACTACCAAAGATTTTTAAAGATAAGTGGGGTCAGCATAACAAGTGACCAGTTTTCTTTACACAGAGAATTGTCAATGCCTGGAACAGCTTGCCAGGTCATGTAGTAGAGGCAGAAACACTTGGCTATTCAAGTACAGGCTAGATGCAGTACTAGATACTCTTTAGATTACGACATGACGAGCCTAGATGGGCTAAACGGCCCATTCTCATAGTTATGTATTCTTATGTTCTAGGTGCATACAGACATTAAAAACACTTACAGAAACATATAGAACAAGGACAGCACAAAAGCTCGAAGTCCAGTCAATTAAAAAGTGCAGTAAAAGTAATCTGGGTGGGCCTCCCGCATGGTCTAGTGGTTCGACACTGGCCACGGCGACCGGGGTTCGAGTGCCACCGGCAGCGGCAATTGGCTGTCTGCCCCAGGGAGGGGGGAGGGAAGCCAACAAGAGGTTCGCTATGCACAGGAGTGGCTCTGGGGTACCGGAGTTCTGGTTGACAGCATGACGAGTGTCGTCTTGGAGGAGACGATACTTCGCCTTTGTCACTACCGGTCCCAGGGCTATGGCAGTGAACTACAAGGGAGGGATTGACTTGAAAATAGCGGGTGTAATCGGCTACAAAATTGGGAGAAAAACAGGATAAAATCAGAAAACAAAATCAAAAATCAAATCAAATCTGGGTATTATACAAAAAAGTTAAAATCACAGGACTATTCTATCTTTCCCCTCATCTAATCTGATTAAAACAGCGTATGGCTGAAGTGACCTTTTAAACATTCTCAGGGGAACACCTAGGGGCGATGAGGCGACCACTGCAGGTGCTCATCTGCCGTGCCAAGACAGGGTGGAGTGGATGCAAACAGTTCTGCATAATGCCTTTTGTTTTTTTCTCCAGCCTACCCTGTACTCTGACCTCCAGAGGGGCCAGTGCCACACCAATAGAGGAGCTTGCCCTCTTCACCAGTCTGTTGATGCATGTTGTGTCCCTCTTACTTTTTGCGTATGAACTCTTCATATATATATACACACATATGTAGACAGTGATGTCTTAGTTACTTTGAAAAGGTAATCTGATTACTGATTACTGATTACTCCTTTAAAAAGTAATCTAGTTACTTTACTGATTACTTGCTTTTAAAAGTAACTAAGTTAGATTACTAGTTACTTTATTAGTTACTTTCGGCAGCTGCCTAGCCCCCCATAAAAATGACAACCGGTTTTGCCAATACTCACTTTATTGGAAAAGCATTTTAAAAAGTAACTTAAATCACACAATAATTAAATAACATAACAAAAATAACTTAAATACTATTTACCTGAAATAGTTTTTATAAAATAAAGCCAGTCTTTTCGTAGTGTAGTAGACGTAGTGTTTTTGCCGCTGGATAATATTTTCTTGCCAGCACAGAGTGTACAACGAACATTGATATTCTTCTCGTCCTTAGCTGACATGAATTCAAAATAGTGGCTGTATTTCCAGCTCGAAAACGCTCCCCCCTCCATTGTTTCTTACGTCTCTGTGTACGTTTGTTTACGTTTGTGGAGCCGCATGCTGATCCACGTGAGCTTGTTTTCTGTAAACTCGTGCTGAAAACGTGAGCTGCCTGTCGCACACTGACGTCACTCCCCGCAAGAAAAAGCAAAAAAGATATATTTTTACTATCGAAAATGACAAAAATACTGCATTCTGCCTATGTTATGAGGTAGTAACGCAATAGTAACGCACAGTCACTTGGATAAGTAACTTTAATCTGATTACTGGTTTGGAAATATTAACGCGTTAGATTACTCCTTACTGAAAAAAGTAATCAGATTAGAGTAACGCGTTACTAAGTAACGCGTTACCGCCATCACTGCATGTAGATATATATATTGTAACAGGAACCAGGGTGTTGGGTTTCAACATCGCCAATAAACAATAACAAAACCAACATACAAGGGTAAATAAGGAAACAGGAGGAGTTTATTTGGGGAAATGCACACAGGCGGGGTAAATGGGGAAGCAAACACGTTCAGTCCGTAATCCGTTCTTGTTATCCTTGTCCAAAATCCAAAAGGTGCAAATCCAAATCCAGGTCCTCACACGAACAATGGGTTGATAAACAAACAGGGTTTGTAATGCCTTATTATCCGGCTCCTCTAGTAGCTCTCTAAAGAGTCTTCAACTAGTACAGAATACAGCGGCACATATTTTTACTAGATCCAAGAAGTATGAGCACATTACTCTAGTGTTAGCATCACTACATTGGAAAGCAGTAAACGGACTTGCACCTTTATATCTGACCGAAATGATTGCCCCCTATAAGCCGACACGACTGCTTCGTTCACAAGAAGCCGGCCATCTATTACTCCCTAGAATTTTGAAAAGCACAGTTGGTGGTAGAGCCTTCTCTTTTAGAGCTCCTCTGTTGTGGAACGGTTTACCAAGGCATGTTAGGGATTCGGACACAGTTTCAATTTTTAAGTGTAGATTAAAAACATATCTTTTCAGCCTAGCCTACTGTCAAACATAGTCTAGGTGGAGAGATGGAGAAGGCCATGCCCTAGTGTCTTATGGAGTGAGAAACTTTCCATACTGTCACCTCCTCAATGTGTTACCACCACTATTATGCTGGTTATCCTTGATCAGGTGTGGATGGTTTGGAACTCTCATGGCTGCGTGTTTTCTCTGTCCCTCTCCTAATAGGTATGCTGCCATAGCTTACACCTGTTGGGGCTATCTGTATATTTCCTATGCTTGTGCTCCCCTGCTCTTACATAATGCTACTGGCTATAGCACTGCTTTTTTCTGACTGCATGTTCTCTTCTCTGCCTCGGCACCTGAGCCCCAGCCCTAGATCCTGCTGAGAAGTGTGAGCTGCCGCCCCCCCCCCACGCTGACTACCTAACTCAGGAGGGGCAAAGTCTTTCAGCCCTGAGCCACCTTGGACTGACCATGACATGGTCTTTTTTGGACATACCCTGTGCCGGCCAGAAGAGGATGGGCTCCCCCCCTTTTTAGTCTGGTTCCTCCCAAGGTTTCTCCCTACCAAGGAGTTTTCCTTGCCACTGTTGCCTTTAGGCTTGCTTTTGGGGGTCTAGGCCTGGGTTCCCCCTCTGTTAAGTGTTTTGTGACAATTCTATTGTGAAAAGCGCTATACAAATAAATTTGATTTGATTTGATTTCAGGCAGTCCAATTCAAATCCGGGTAATCAATCAAAACAATACTGTCATGCGCCACGTGACAATCCCTGGATGGGAAAAGAGCAGTCTGGAGACGAAGTGGAGTTTGTCGGTCTACGGACCAGATTTTATTACTTTTTTCTGTCTCTCCTCCCAGACATGGTGGGAGAGCAGGTTAACATATAACACACACAAACACAAACACAAACACAAAATCTTCACCCTACTCGCCGCGAAGCTTTCGGGTAAAAACAACAAACTAAAATAACAAGCTAAAATAATCCAAATTTACGGGACACCGCGCCTCTTCGTACGGAGTTTCCCTGGAACCTCCCCAGGCACACACATATCCAGTGACCTGTCAAGTGCTTCCCACCCATGCATACCGAGACACTCAAACTTTGCAGTCCGAGTTCTCTTTTCAACCCATGCATACAGAGACACTATCCACTGCCCAAGTGCGAGTTCTCCTCCATTCACACCGAGGGCGAGAGGCGGACCCTCTTTCAGGGCGCCCTCTTGCTCTCTTTCCCACTCACACAGCAAGCACTCTACTCAGTCACTTTCGACAAACGCACACAAAACTCAACAAACATCACACATCACACATCCAACATCCAACATCAATCGAACATCCAACATCAAACATCTATCAAACATCCAACAACAAACCATCCAACACTCCACAATACCATTCGCGTGCACACTTACAACAATGACAACACAAACTCTCCATACACACGCAAGACAAAGATTAACTGATTACCCACTCGCCCCACCTGCTCTTAAATAGGCTTAGTTTCTGCATGGCTCAGGTGGGACTCGTGAGGCAATCACCCATCTATCAATTACTCAACAATTAACAGACCACACCCACTGTCATTCTCACACAGACACCCAATCAGCCAATTGACTTCCATATCAATTAACTGATTGACACCAATGAAATAATAATTAAATCAACTATGGCCTTTGGAGCAACCTTCCGGGTGACAGTTCACTCTCACACTCTGTGAGAGTGCCAAACCTGCCCCCAGAAAGTCTCCCTGCTCCAAAGGCCTCCTCCACATGTAAAACACAGGCATGTCCTCCACAAATACTTATTTTTCCTCTCCGTCTCCTCACCATATTAATATTTATTCCGCGTCTTGTGACTTCAAACGCGAATTACACAAATTACACGCCCTCCCCCCACACATCCGACAGTCTGACACCATAACAAAATTTAAATCACACCTCAAAACTCACCTGTTCAAAATGGTCTATTCACTGTAATGTACACAGAAAACTGGCTACTTTTGATCATGTGCCTGTGCCCACTGCCAAACAGACTCTGGATGTTGGCAAACTGGCTTCTGTTGGTCGCAAGAAATGCGTACTCTGCAAGATGTCAGGGAAACAACAGTGCACTCCATGGGAGTGCAAGGTTTGTGATATTCCCTTGTGTCTACAGTTGACCAGAAACTGTTTTGAGAAGTGGCACCAAAGACTGTGAAAGAACAGATTGTCTCACCATGTTTGAATGTTGAATTTTTTGTATATAGTTTGTGTGATGTTTTCAATAAATCTTCCAAAATGAAAACAACTTTTTTTCTGTCTTCTGCATGGCTCACTGACTATTGCTTACTCTGATGACTTTTGTCTTTGTCTGATGGCCTTTGAGAGAGAGATGGCCCATCTGACAGATCTTAGAGGTGTGGACAACCCTCAGGTGTGGATCATGAATATTCAGGAAATTAGCATATAGCCCTCCCACAGCCTGAAATACATTTGACCAGTTCTGATAAAAACAGGTTTTTAGCTATTTAGATCTCAAATGTGCTAAACTATTTTGACATCCTTACATAACCAAGACCTTGATGAACAAAATCATATTGGCAAAACAATTCGTCAGTATAGTTTATTGTGTGCTTTCACAACTTTTGTGACGGCAGACAAATTTACTCTTTATAACTTGTGTGTTTGTAGATCTATTTACAAGCTGCATATGATACTGACCAAACTATTGATGGCATATAAATGTAGCTGTGATTGTCCTTCAAATAAAAATATCAAACACTTTGGAGTAAGTGTGTGTTAAGTTGATGAAATTGAGATAAATATCAGATGACACCAAAATCACAAAGCTTCTCTGAACTAAGCATGGGGGGGGTTAAATCTAGTCTACTAATGAATCTGGCCATTCTGAGCCTCTCAATCAAATCAAATCAAATCAAATTTATTTGTATAGCGCTTTTCACAATAGAATTGTCACAAAATGCTTAACAGAGGGGGAACCCAGGCCTAGACCCCCCCAAAAGCAAGCCTAAAGGCAACAGTGGCAAGGAAAAACTCCCTTGGTAGGGAGAAACCTTGGGAGGAACCAGACTAAAAAGGGGGGGAGCCCATCCTCTTCTGGCCGGCACAGGGTATGTCCAAAAAAGACCATGTCGTGGTCAGTCCAAGGTGGCTCAGGGCTGAAAGACTTTGCCCCTCCTGAGTTAGGTAGTCAGCGTGGGGGCGGCTAAACCACAAACCACATTCGCTAAACCACCCAGATCCAGGAACTGGGGTTGGCGTGGGGGTGAGGGTTGATGGGGGCAGGATCTAGGGCTGAGGCCGAGGCAGAGAAGAGAACATGCAGTCAAAAAAACCCCAAAAACAGTGCTATAGCCAGTAGCATTATGTAATAGCAGGGGAGCACAAGCATAGGAAATATACAGGTAGCCCCAACAGGTGTAAGCTATGGCAGCATACCTATTAGGAGAGGAACAGAGAAAACACGCAGCCATGAGAGTTCCAAACCACCCACACCTGATCAAGGATAACCAGCATAACAGTGGTGGTAACACATTGAGGAGGTGATAGTATGGAAAGTTTCTCACTCCATAAGACACTAGGGCACGGCCTTCTCCATCTCTCCACCTAGACTATGTTTGGCAGTAGGCTAGGCTGAAAATATATGTTTTTAATCTACACTTAAAAAATGAAACAGTGTCCGAATCCCTAACTGTTATGTTCTGAGTGTCTGTTCTGTTGTATTTTGTACTTTGTTTATTTTTTTTTCATTATTCATTATTCATTATGCATTATTCAGTATTTAGTTTTCGTCATTCTGTCACGTTCTGTTCCCCGTCTGTCATTGTTCCTGTTATTCTAGATCCACTCCTTCTCTTGTCATGCACTTCGGGAAGTTCTATGTTTCGGTTTTTTCTGTCTTAGCTTATTATCTCGTTTTCTTCCTTCTTACTTTCTATATTACACTTTGTATATATTAGTTAGATGTATATAGTACTAACCAACTAATCTACTAACATTAGGGATTTAGATTAAGTTACTAACACTACTAATCACTAATTATCTCATGCTTCTTACTATCGCTGTCATTCTCTCTCGTTATCCTATCCCTGTTAGCTTTTCACTTTTCTTTTCATTCGCACAGTTTTCTATATGCGTTCCTCCCCTTCTTTATATGCACGTGTCTGCCTGTTCTTCCAGGTTGTTTATTGTCTATGTGTTTGTATTATTCCCAGTCCATGTCTTGCGTTTCCCCTCGTTATTGGATTAACGATTCCCAATGTTTACACCTGTGTTCCTACCTCTCTCTCCTCCCAGTCACACCTGATTCCTATTGTGTTTCCCTTTCCTGTTTGTATATTAGTTCCGTGTTTATGTTCCTTCCCCGTCAGAACGTTGATCTTCATTCCCTGAGCCAATTCCTTGTAAACCAGAGTCTGTAGTATTTCCCGAGACACCCCTTCTGTTTTTCACTCCGAGCCTGCCTGTCGATTTTGTTTATTTGCCTATCTGCTTCCCGGTTTTCACTTTTGGATTGTTTTTTGTGACTTTTCTTTGCCTTGTGATTTTGTACCTTCGCTACCCTGACTCCTGGTTTTGACCCCTGCTTTATATTAAACAATTCTTTGCCTTATCCTGATCTGCGTCTGGGTCCTTATCACGTACGTCACACTAACATGCCTTGGTAAACCGTTCCACAACAGAGGAGCTCTAAAAGAGAAGGCTCTACCACCAGCTGTGCTTTTCAAAATTCTAGGGAGCAATAGATGGCCGGCTTCTTGTGAACGAAGCAGTCATGTCGGCTTATAGGGGGCAATCATTTCGGTCAGATATAAAGGTGCAAGTCCGTTCACTGCTTTAAAAGTTAGCAACAGTACTTTATAATCAGCCCGATATTTAATAGGAAGCCAATGTAGTGATGCTAACACAGGAGTAATGTGCTCATATTTCTTGGATCTAGTCAAAATACGTGCCGCTGTATTCTGTACTAGTTGAAGACTCTTTAGAGAGCTACTAGAGGAGCCAGATAATAAGGCATTACAATAGTCTAGCCTCGATGCGACAAAAGCATGCATCAAGGTTTTAGGATCCTCTAATGACAGAATGTGCTGAATTTTAGCTATGTTTCTTAGGTGAAAGAAAGCTACTCTGGAAGTGTTTTAAAATAAGTGTCAAATGTAAGGTCCTGATCAATAATAAAACCAAAGTTCTTAAGTAATTATCTCTGGCCCTATCCCTGCCCGTAGGAGTGATGAAGTCTACAGTAGACTCACGTCGCTAAATCGCTGGATGGCTAACTGGTGTACTGACAAAGACTTGGGCTTCATAAACAATTGGCCCACTTTTTGGAGAAAGCCTGGCTTACTGAAGAGAGACGGACTCCATCCGAACTGGAGAGGTCCTCTTCTATTATCTAGACATTTTTCCCGTAGTATAAATTCGCAAAATTTATGACCTCTCAGAGCGCTAGCCAGGCAGCAGACTTCTGGTCCTAAACCACTGTCTGCTAGCTTCCAAAAACCCGTGAGTAGCTTAGCTATTGAGACTGTGTCTGTCCCTCGTTTTGGAAATGGTTTTAGAAGTAAAAAGCTATCTGAGCACACTGGCTGTCGTGGCATTTGTGTACATAATCTTATTTATATTAAAACCTCTCAGCCTGCAGTAAGTGTTGCCTGTAGTAAGACGCATCTTAAATGTGGACTGTTAAATATTAGATCACTTTCCCCCAAGGCGGTTCTTGTGAACGAACTAATCAAGGACCATAGTTTTGACCTGATTAGTTTCACTGAAACCTGGCTTAGGCCTGACGAATACAGTGCACTTAATGAGGCATCCCCTGATGGTTATGCCAGCTGCCAAGCGCCGCGTCTGTCCGGTAGAGGTGGCGGTGTTGCTGTGATTTTTTCGACAAAATTGAGTTTTACACCTAAATGTGGGGATAAGTTCTCCTCTTTTTAATCGCTTGCTATGCTTTCTGGACGGTCAAAAGATCGAGTTACCTCAGTGCAATCCTTCCTCTTAATAACTATTTATAGACCACCTGGACCGTATACTGTTTTTCTTTCTGAGTTTGCAGAGATTTTATCGAGCTTGGCAACTATGGCAGATAAAGTTGTGATTGTCGGAGATTTCAACATACATGTTGATAATGACAGTGACCCTTTAGGACTGGCTTTTGCAGCTATTATTGACTCTGTTGGTTTTATTCAAAATATATCTGAACCAACCCACCGCCACAATCATACCTTAGATTTAGTCTTATCCTATGGTATCGATGTCGAGAATATCATTGTGTCTCCCCATAATCCTGTACTATCGGATCACTTTTTGATTACTTTTGAAATTCAGGTAAATATTCCTATTAAATGGAACCTAGATACTATTCCAACTGCTCTATAAATTAATTGACGGCTTCAAAATTTATAAACTTACTTCCCGAATCCTTAGTATCAAGGCAGGACCCAAATAGCTTTTTGGCAATTGATCATCAAACAGATGCGCTAAATCACATTTTACGGAATACACTTTATGCGGTCGCACCCCTCAAGAGGAAAAAATGCAGTGAGAAGAAACTTGCACCCTGCTTTACTGACCATACCCGTGCCCTTAAACAAGTTTCCAGGAAATTAGAACGCAGATGGCGCTCTACCAATTTAGAGGTTTTTCGCTCTGCTTGGAAGGACAGCCTCATAGAATACAAGCACGCCCTTACTACAGCTAGGTCATCGTACTTCTCAAAATTAATTGACCAGAATAGAAACAACCCAAGATTTCTATTTAACACGGTAGCTAAACTGACACTTCAGTTTCCATCAGTTATCCTTCTAACTATAATTCCAATGACTTTATGAACTCGTTTACTGATAAGATTGAGACAATCAGAGAACAAATTATGAAAATGACTCCAATATCTAGCACTCCAACTCCCGAGATAGCACAGGGCTATCAGGAGCAGGGTTGCATAGAGACCCTTGAGTTTTTCACTCCCTTGGATCTGGACAAATTCAGTAAACTGGTTATGTCCTCCAAATCATCTACATGTCTGTTAGACCCCATACCAACAAAGCTTATTAAAGAGCTTTTGCCTGTGCTAGGCCAGCCCATGTTAGATATCATAAATACATCCCTATTATTGGGTTGCGTACCTAGGTCTTTAAAAGTGGCAGTAATCAAGCCTCTTCTAAAGAAACCAAATCTTGATCCTGTTAATCTGAAGAACTATAGGCCCATTTCAAATCTGCCCTTTTTGTCAAAAATTTTAGAGAAATCTGTAGCTCAACAATTAACTGCTTTCCTAAAAACGAATAATCTGTATGAAACACTACAATCAGGTTTTAGACCAAACTATAGCAGTGAGACAGCACTTATTAAAGTTGTAAATGACTTACTGTTAGCATTGGACGCTGGTTGTGTTTCTATTCTAGTGCGCCTTGACATAAGTGCTGCTTTTGACACTATTGACCACCAGATTCTCCTTCATAGGCTAGAAAACCTGGTTGGTTTGCGTGGACGGGCACTCTCATGGTTTAAATCATACTTATTAGAAGGGTCACTGTCATTATCAACATGTATGTTGAAATCTCCAACAATCACAACTTTATCTGCCATAGTTGCCAAACTTGATAAAAACTCTGCAAACTCAGAAAGAAAGACAGTATACGGTCCAGGTGATCTATAAATAGTTACTAAGAGGAAGGATTGCACTGAGCTAACTATATCTTTTGACCGTCCATAAGGAAGCAAGCGATTCAAAAGAGGAGAACTTATCCCCACATTTAGGTGTGAAACAATTTTTTTTTGAAAAACTCACAGCAACACCGCTCCCTCTACCAGACAGACACGGCACTTGGCAGCTGGCATAACCATCAGGAGACGCCTCATTGAGTGTACTGTATTCGTCAGGCCTAAGCCAGGTTTCAGTGAAACTAATCAGGTCAAAACTATGGTCCGTGATTAGTTCGTTCACACAAACCGCCTTGGGGGAAAGTGATCTAACATTTAACAATCCACATTTAAGATGCGTCTTATTACAGCCAACACTTACTGCAGGCTAAGAGGTTTTAATATCAATAAGATTATGTATACAAATGCCACGACAGCCAGTGTGCTCAGATAGCTTTTTACTTCTAAAACCATTTCCAAAACGTGGGACAGACACAGTCTCAATAGCTAAGCTAGTCACAGGTTTTTGGAAGCTAGCAGACAGTAGTTTAGGACCAGAAGTCTGCTGCCTGGCTAGCGCTCTGAGAGGTCATACATGTTGCGAGTTTATACTACGGGAAAATTTTCTAGATAATAGAAGAGGACCTCTCCAGTTCGGGTGGAGTCCGTCTCTCTTCAGTAAGCCAGGCTTTCCCCAAAAAGTGGGCCAATTGTTTATGAAGCCCAAGTCGTTGTCAGTACACCAGTTATCCATCCAGCGATTTAGCGACGTGAGTCTACTCTAGACTTCATCACTCCTACAGGCAGGGATAGGGCCAGAGATAATTACTTCCCGACTGATTGTTTTAGCGAGCTTACACACCGAAACAAAATTATTTTTAGTTATCTCCGACTGCCTAAGTCGAACATCGTTGGTGCCAGCGTGGATAATCATTTTAGAATATTTACGATTATTCTTAGCTAGCACCTTTAAGTTTGCCTCCATGTCGGTAGTTCTGGCCCCAGGAAAACATTGGACTATGTGACTCTATCCTCACGTTTCATAAAATGGAATCGCCAATAATCAGAGCTTTCTCAGTAGGTGTATTACTGAGTGGGGAAAAACGATTCGAAACGTGAGTTTTGGTGTATGACCGACTATGCCTCCCTGGGGACAAAAACGCCTTGCTGCCTCCCTGGGGGAAACACTGATGTTCAGGCAAAACTCCCTGGTTGCTGCTTGCGGAAAAGAAGGCTCTTCCTGCTGGGGGAATCAACTATTTTCTGATGTAAATTGAGTTGACACTTACTATTTAAACTCCCTGGCATCAGAACTAATACTAAACATATTGCACTCCAAGCAGGAAAAGACTCTATGTAACTCTCTCCTTCCTGGCCGTTGAACAGAAAACCACGGGGTTGGAGTCCCTTAATTTACAAAATTCACGCACATTCGACAATGGTTATGAATAAAATTAAAGTTTTGCTGCCAATATATTTGATATTTTACGTGCAAAAGTTATTTTGAAGTAGCAGTAGTAGAGAGTAAAAAGCGCACGAGTGTTTTCAAACAACACGTGTAACAGGAAATGACGAAACAGGAAATTAAGCTCATCCACCCTGGGCATTGGGTATGCATCAAATTTTTAAATTTCAATTTACAAAAACCATTGCAGAACCGGATTGTTCCGTCCGGTTTGGGAACCAACATGATAGGGCTGCACCACTCGCTCTGTGATACCTTGATGATTCCTGCAGCCAACATTGTCTGTACTTCCTTCCTGATGACTTCTCTCCTCGCCTCAGGGATACGATACGGACGCAAGGTTACCTTCTTCCCTGGTTCCGTGTTCTTCTGCATGCTTTTCAGCGTACGGTTGAATCAATCCACCAGTCCATCAGTCTGGGGGTGATATACTGTGGTGTGTAACTGGTTAATTTTCATCATTTTGCACAAGTCCCTCATTATTTTGGACATAAACGGTGTACCTTAATCAGTTCAATTTTCATTTGGCATACCCACTTGGGAAAATAACAACACTAACAACACTAGCAATGCCTTTTGTGGCTATTGTGCGCAGGGGAATGGCTTCTTGATATTTGGTAGCATAATCAATAATTACCAGTATGTACTGATACCCCCTGCTGCTCTTGGGTAGGGGTCTGACCAGGTCCATGGCTGTCCTAATGAAAGGAGTAGACAGCGGAATCAGTGGGTTGCAAAAAAACGGCTTTGGCGCCACCTGCTGGCAATCCGGACAACTTCGATAGAAATCTTCCACTGCCCTCTTCACTCCCGGCCAGTGAAACCACGTTCTTACCCTCTCCAGTGTCTTTTCCAACCCCAGATGGCCCCCCAGAACACGGACATGGGTGAGTTGTAAAGCAGCTTGCACAAAAGCCTGAGGTACTAATAACAACTCAAGAGGTTCACCATTCTTCAATACAACTTCATATAATAATTCTCTCTTTATGGCAAAATGGGGAAAAGTTACCTTGTTTATCCCCTTAAGGGGTGCTCCATCCACCACGGTGACCTGCTGTAGGGCATTCTTCAGATTTGAAGTTGTGCTGTACCAAATCGGCAGACTCTGGCGCCACCTCGAGGTCCAAAGGGAACATGTCGGCCAGACTCACCTCGCCATCATTTTGGTTTCCGTCTGCGCTCCTGGACTCAGACAGGGACTTGGTGGAGGCATTGGGGTCCACTCCCTGAAATCCACACAACCTTTTGTTCCCTTTTTCCTGCATCCCCCCCATACCTGCCCACAGCCTGGCGAACATCGGGCAGTCCTAGGAGTATAGGTACCGGCAGATTAGATACTACCCCAGCCTTCCCCACGTATTGTCCCTTTGTGGTCTGGAGGTTCAGCAGGGTGGTGGGATATACTTTTGTTTCTCCATGTATGCAGGTGATTGAAACTGTGCCGGTTGGCTCTCCGAATTCAGGCCGGACCAGGGTCACCATGCTGCCGGAGTCAAGAAGCGCTGTGGTGTCTCTTCCATTGGCTCTTATTGGAGTGATGGGGGATGGGCTGCCTTCATGAGCCCAGCAGGACGTCAGTAGCCTACAAGTTTTCCTGGGTGTGGTTTCACTGGATGATGACGGCATTGGTACATTATGCTGAGGGCTGCTCCAGGACAAGTGTCCCATCTCCCCACAGTCATAACACTTTCGTCAGTCCATATCCAAAAAAAGGCGTTGTCTCGGGGGGCTGGTGTGGTGCGTGTCGTCATCTTTGGCAGAAACCCTGGAAGCCCTGTCACTCTTCTTTCTTTCTTTAGGGCGTGCTGCTGGTTCTGTTTTTTGGGGTCGGCTGCTGCGCAGGACTTCCATAGCTGCCTGATGCCCTTCAACCAGCTCCACAAGTTGGTTGGAACTCCGGGGATTAGCTTGGCTAGCTAATTTGTTGGCTTCATAGGGAAGGGAAAGCAAAAATGTATCAATTACCATTCTCTCTAGAGAGCAGGTTCAGCTGTCATCCAATTTTTGGTTATACGAATTAGATCATGCATTTGTGACCTAGGGGATATAGTGGGACCATAACTCCAGTCATGGAATTTTTGGCCTTGGCTAATTAAAGTGTGACCACATCGACACAGGATTTCCTTTTTCAGAATGTTGTAATGTTTGGCTTGTTCCATTGTTAAATCCTGATAGGTCTTTTGAGCTGTCCCAGACAACCTAGCCCATTGCTCCAGTGGCCACTCCTCTCAGCTTGCCGTTCGCTCGAATGTCTGCAAGAACACTTCGATGTCGTCATTCTCTGTCAGCTTTACGATGAACATGCTGGGTGTCACTCGGGGATGGTGTGCTGCTGTGGCTCCCGCTGCGGTCAGACAACTAATCTCCACAAGCAGGAGTGCAGTCTGCTGCTGCTGTTCTTCAAGCAACTCACGGTTCATCGCTTGCTGTGCGATATTAGCTTCCACAAGTTGTTTAACTAGCACTTCCATTTTCCTTTGTATTTGCTTTTAGTCATTGTTTAGTTGGCAATTAGGCACTGCCTGGCGGCTCTCTCCACCAACTGTATGCAGGAACCGGGGTGTTGGGTTTCAACGCCGCCAATAAACAATAACAAAACCAACATACATGGGGAAATAAGAAAACAGGAGGAGTTTATTTGGGGAAGTGCACACAGGCGGGGTCAATTTCCTCTCCGTCTCCAATGCGTTTCCCTTCTCAGTACTTAGCCCTTTGCAAGAGCAACAGAATTTATTTTATAGGCCATATTATTATCAAATAATGCAAGTCAGATGTGCCCCATCAGCCCCGGACTTCACATTATAGTGCGGGGCTGGAGCCAGCGGGCAACTATGTACCACCCCTCCACTACCACCCCTCAGTATGCCTCTGGGCAGCTGCCAATATATATATATATATATATAAACTTTATTTATACAGCACCTTTCATACAACGATTTGCAGCCCAAAGTGCATACAGAGAAAAACAACTGATAAAACTGAGGTAAATTTGACATAATAAAACAATTAAAAATGACTAAATACTTAAGCAACAAATAGAGCAGATAAAATAAAATATATATACACTGCCCGTTCCAAAAAAAGTCACACACTCTAATATTTAACTTTGATTACGGCACTCGTTTCGATAAGCTTCTGCAATGTCACAACATTTATTTACGTCCAGAGTTGCATGAATTTTTCTCCAAGATCTTGTATTAATGATGGGAGAGTCGGACCGCTGCGCAAAGTCTTCTCCAGCACATCCCAAAGATTCTCAATGGGGTTAAGGTCTGGACTCTGTGGTGGCCAATCCATGTGTGAAAATTATGTCTCATGCTCCCTGAACCACTCTCTCACAATTTGAGCCCAATGAATCGTGGCATTGTCATCTTGGAATATGCCCGTGCCATCAGGGAAGAAAAAATCCATTAATCGAAAAACCTGGTCATTCAGTATATTCAGGTAGTCAGCTGACCTCATTCTTTGGGCACATAAAGTGGCCGAACCTAGACCTGACCAACTGCAGCAACCCCAGATCATAACACTGCCCCCACAGGCTTGTATGGTAGGCAGTAGGCATGATAGGTGCATCACTTCATCCCCCTCTCTTCTTACCCTGATGCGCCCATCACTCTGGAACAGGGTAAATCTGGACTCATCAGACCACATGACCTTCTTCCATTGCTTCCAATCTTTATCCTCCCTAGCAAATTGAAGCCTTTTTTCTGATTAGCTTCACTGACAAGTGGTTTTCTTAAGGCTACACAGCTGTTTAGTCCCAATCCCTTGAGTTCCCTTCGCATTGAGCGTGTGGAAATGCTCTTACTTTCACTATTAAACATAGCCGCGAGTTCTACTGTAGATTTTTTACGATATGATTTCACCAAACGTTTAAGTGATCACGATCACGATCATTCAAGATTTCTTTCCGACTACATTTCTTCCTCGAAGATGATGGTTCACCACTATCCTTCCAGGTTTTAATAATGCGTTGGACAGTTCTTAACCCAATTTGAGTAGTTTCAGCAATCTCCTTAGTTGTTTTCTTTGCTTGATGCAGGCCAATAATTTGACCCTTCTGAAACAGATTAACATTTTTTCCACGACCACAGGATATGTCTTCCGACATGGTTGTTTTAAGAAATAAAACATATTAATCACTGCAGTAATTATCCAATGGAAGGCTACCTACACTTAGTTAAATCAGACTTTTTTTTTTAGGGGTTAAATAACTTGTTGCCAGCTAAAACATATTAAGCAACACCTGAACGGAGTAATTATCCAATGGAAGGCTATTTACCTTGCTCCCAGCACTGGAGAGGAGTTATTTGCTTGAGTGTGTTTGTTTGTTAGAAAAATCCAGGATTGGTGAGTGTGTTTGTTTTTGTATTGATTGCCATTTTGGCAAGTGTACTTATTTATAAACATCGACAACAAAAATTCCCCTGAAGAACCCTTTGTTTTGTGTTTAGAGTTTATTTATTAAATTATTGTTTTTGTTTATTTCTCTGTTTTTGAAACAATGCTTCCTGGGGACACCACAATATAAACATCGAACAAAAACGGAAATTTTATGTAACAATGCTTCCTGGCAATACATTTTATACTATTGGAAAGCCTGTTTATTTCCCTTAAATAAGGGAAATACCCTGGTGTGTGGAGGGGTCTGGCTGGGGTGTAGGGTGTGATGAGTGACTGGAGATGATATATAGATATTACATGGCTTACTTCAAGTTAGAGGGTGTCACTTAAGAATTTGACCTTTTGACATCGTTCCACACAGTGTCCAATGGTCCTGTTATGGTACTTGTGGCATGAGCACACGGTAATTTACCATCTTCAAAGGATAAATGCATTCTCCAACCAAACCTAACTTCAGGGGGAAATGACATCTGTGTTTTTGATTAAACCCATTATGCGACACATAGTGCTTTAGACTCTAACGTTCAAAACAGCTGTAATAAACACCAAAGAGGCGATACGTATCTTTAAAATTTGTCATATTCCCGATGTTCCTGTCTCGTTTTTCCATTGTCTTGTTCCTCCCTTGTGATTGTTGTGTTAATTGTTTTATTATTTTCAATTATTCTATTATCATTCCCTCGTTACCACTCATCATGTTCACCTGTTGCCTATTCCGGCACACCAGCCTCCCATCAGTTCATCAGCCCTGCAGAGTATATCTACCCCGGTTTTCCAGTCACTCTTCGTCAGATCGTTGTTTCCTCTACTCGGTAGAAGCTGACTCCTGTTACTTGTTTCCTACGCTGTGTTTACTGTTCTCTCCGTGTTGCGTGTTTTGTATGTTTACCCTTGTTCTTGTCATTTCCCCCTCGTGTTCAGGTCCATTACTCATCCGTCTGCCAGCTCTGTTCATCCTGCCAGCCCTGCCTGCCTGCACGCTTCGCTGCCTCCCCGGTTCCCTCCTCCTATCTGCCCTCCTGTGCATCCCTTCCAGAATCCAGCCCATCGTCTCTACTACCTCTGTCATCACTTGTATTATTATTATTAAATTTTCACTCTCCATCCTAACCTTCCGTGTCTGCGTTTGGGTTCGTTCCTGATCATCACGACAGAACGATCTGACCAAGCATGGACCCAGCGGACACGAACCAGCTCCGCCAAGCCATGTCCCTACAGGGCGTTCTTATCGGCCAACAGGCTCAATCCCTCCAGGAGCTGATGGTAGCACTGCACGACCTCTCCGCCAGCGTAAAGGAGAGTAAGAATCAGATACAAGACTTGTCTTCACAACTCGCTGCCCAAGGCTCCCCTCCTGTCGTCGCTTCACCCCCGGATCCGCCAGTCTTCCTGCACAAGGAGCCTCACGTTCCTGCTCCGGATCGTTATGCCGGAGACCTGGGTATGTGCGCGCCTTCCTCATCCAATGCTCCCTGGTTTTGAGCAGCAGCCCACCTCGTATTCCACCGATGGGTCCCGCATCGCCTATGTAATGGGGTTGCTCAAGGGGATGCGCTGGCATGGGCGTCCGCCTTGTGGGGGAGCAGTTCCTCTTGTTTCACCTCCTACTCCCGCTTCATGTCGGAATTAAGGAATGTCTTCGACCACCCCGTCCGAGGTACGGACGTTAATCAACGGTTGTTCACCATTCGCCAGGGTGCCCGTTCTGTGGCCGACTTCGCGGTGGAGTTCCGCATCACTGCTGCGGAGTCCGGTTGGAACGACCGGGTGCTCCAAGGGGCTTTTCGGCACGGTCTCAGCGACTCTTTGAAAGATGAGTTGGCTGCCAGGGATGACCCATCAAGTCTCGACGACCTCATTTCCCTGGTCATTAGACTGGATAACCGCCTCCGCGAGCGTTACCGGGAAAGAGCTGTCCGTCGTTCCTCCATCTCCTCTTCCCGTGGCTCTCCTCTCTACCCCTCCTAGATCGAGACCTGAACCCCTGCTGCCTCTCTTCCCAGCCTTGTCTCCACTTCAGCCGTCTCCAAAGAGGTTCCCATGCAACTGGGTCGGGCTCGTCTCTCACCAGCTGAGCGTCTCCGGAGGGTGCAATCGGGATCCTGCATCTACTGCGGTCAGTCTGGGCACTTCCTGTCTTCCTGCTCCCTTCGACCAAAAGAGGAGGCTCGCCAGTGATTCTGGGGGTCCTGGCGAGTCGTTCTACCACCCCACCTACTCCGCGACCTCATATGCAGCTCAACGCCGTGTTGTCCTGGAATCAGCAGTCCCTGCCCTTGTCTGCATTAATCGACTCCGGATCGGACGAGAACTTCCTGGATTCCAACCTCGTTACCCAAGCTGGCATTGCGTTGGAACCCCTCACGACTCCTCTGAATACCAACGCTCTCAACGGCAAGCTCCTCGCTCAAGTTACCCACCGCACCGTACCCCTTCACCTCACCTCTCCGGTAATCACCACGAGACCCTCCAGTTTCACGCCCTCTCCTCACCCCACGCTCCCCTGTCCTCGGCCAGCCTTGGTTGGTGGCACACAACCCCCAATTTGACTGGATCAATAGTCGAGTTACCAACTGGAGTCCCTCCTGTCACTCATCTTGCTTGCTGTCTGCTTCTGCTCCTGCTCTACCTGAGGCTCCTACGCCCACCGCTGAACCTCCCAATCTCTCCTCCATCCCTCCTGCTTATCATGACCTCGTCGAGGTCTTCAGCAAGCAACGCGCCCTTTCCCTGCCTCCACACCGACCTTATGACTGTGCCATTGATCTCCTTCCCGGGGCTCCCCTGCCTTCCAGCCGCCTCTTCAACCTGTCCCGTCCAGAGAGGGAGGCCATGGAGCGCTACATCCGCGATTCTCTCGCCGCGGGTCTCATCAGGCCTTCTTCGTCCCCTGTTGGTGCCGGATTTTTCTTTGTGGCAAAAAGGACAAGTCCCTTCGTCCCTGCATCGATTACCGTGGCCTCAATAACATCACTATTAAGAACAAATACCCCCTACCGCTCATCAGCTCAGCTTTCGAGCCACTTCAAGGTGCCGTCATTCTTTCAAAATTGGATCTCCGCAACGCCTACCACTTGGTGAGGGTTTGTGAGGGCGATGAGTGGAAGACGGCTTTCAACACCCCCTCGGCCACTTTGAATACCTGGTCATGGCCTTTGGGCTTACTAATGCTCCCGCTGTTTTCCAGGCGCTCATCAATGACGTTCTCCGGGACTTCTTAAACCGCTCTGTTTTTGTTTATTTGGACGATATCCTTATTTTTTTCCTGCAGTCTCGAGGAGCACGTCCAGCATGTCCGCCAGGTTCTCCAAAGACTTTTAGAAAACAAATTATTTGTGAAAGCGGAGAAATGCGATTTTCATGTTCACTCTGTTTCCTTCCTGGGTTACATCATTGAGAGCGGTCAGGTTAGGACGGACCCCGAAAAGATCCAGGCGGTGGTGACTTGGCCTAAACCCACCTCCGTGAAGCTGCTACAACGCTTCCTGGGCTTTGCTAATTTTTACCGTCGCTTCATCAGGGATTACAGTCGGGTTGCCGCTCCCTCACTCGTCTCACCTCCTCCCTTACCCGTTTCGTCTGGTCCTCGGAAGCGGACGACGCATTTGCGGAGCTAAAGAGGCGCTTCACCTCCGCACCCATCCTCATTTTACCAGATCCTTCTCGCCAGTTTGTGGTCGAGGCTGATGCCTCCGACACCGGGGTGGGAGCGGTGTTATCCCAACGCTCGACCCTGGACCAGAAACTCCACCCTTGTGCTTTTTTTTCCCGTCGCTTGTCCCCTGCCGAGCGTAATTATGATGTCGGGAACCGTGAACTCCTGGCGGTCAAGCTCGCCCTTGAGGAATGGCGCCACTGGCTTGAGGGTTCCGAGCAGCCGTTTATCGTCTGGACTGACCACCGCAACCTGGAGAACATCCAAACGGCCAAACGTCTGAACTCTCGCCAAGCCCGCTGGGCCCTGTTCTTCGGGCGTTTCAATTTTAACCTGACTTTTCGTCCTGGTTCCAAAAATGTGAAACCCGATGCCCTTTCCCGTCTCCATGTCCCCGAGGTGTTTCCCGTTACTCCTGAGACTATCCTTCCTCCGTCCTGTGTGGTGGCCGCTGTCTCCTGGCAGATCGAGTCGGTTGTCCGTGATGCCCAGCAGACCCATCCGGATCCAGGTACCGGCCCTCCGAACCGACTCTTCGTCCCAGACCCCGTCCGATCTCAGGTCCTTCAGTGGGTTCACACCTCCCGGTTTGCTTGTCATCCTGGCATCAGCCGCACCTGAGCCTGCTCAAGCGGCACTTCTGGTGGTCCACCATCGATGTCGACACCCGCTCTTTTGTGCTCGCCTGCCCCTTGTGTTCCCGGTCCAAGGCTACTCACCAACCTCCTGCTGGCTTGCTCCGTCCCTACCTGTTCCTGGTCGCCCTTGGTCCACATCGCCCTGGATTTTGTCACCGGTCTCCCCGTCTAAAGGTAACACCGTGGTCCTCACCATCGTCGACCGCTTCTCTAAAGCCGTGCACTTTGTTGCTCTTCCCAAACTCCCCACTGCCTCTGAAACAGCGGACCTTCTCTGCCTCCACGTCTTCCGCCTGCACGGCATTCCCCTGGACATCGTCTCCGACCGCGGACCCCAGTTCACCTCCCACGTCTGAAAACCTTCTGTGCCGCTCTTGGAGCCTCGGTAAGCCTGTCCTCTGGTTTTCACCCCCAGACTAACGGCCAGACAGAGCGTGCCAATCAAGACCTGGGAACGTCTCTCCGTGTTATCACCTCAGAAGATCCCTCTGCCTGGAGCACTCAACTTCCCTGGATCGAGTACGCTCACAACTCGTTGACCAGCGCGTCCACAGGTCTGTCTCCCTTCGAGGCTTCCCTTGGTTACCAACCCCCTCTCTTCCCTGTCCAGGAGGAGGAACTGGCAGTTCCTCGGTCCAGGCCCACCTGGATCGCTGTCGCAGGACCTGGGAGCTCACCCACACTGCCCTGCTTAGTTCCACTGATCGGAACCGGCGCTTCGCCGACCGCCATCGCACCCCGGCGCCCATCTACTAACCGGGTCAGGAGGTTTGGCTCTCCACCAAGGATCTTCCCCTTCACACTACTTCCGCAAGTTCACACCCCGCTACATTGGTCCCTTCCCCATTGACTCTGTTATTAATCCCTCTGTGGTCAAGCTTCGACTTCCGGCCTCCATGAGGATCCACCCCTCCTTCCATGTCTCTCTCATTAAACCGGTCTCCAATAGCCCACTCTGCCCTCCTGCCGTCGCCCCTCCACCCCCCCGGATCATCGACGACCACCCGGCCTACACCATCCGGCGATTGCTGGATGCACGCCGTCGAGGTCGTGGATTCCAGTATCTGGTCGACTGGGAGGGTTATGGTCCGGAAGAACGCAGTTGGGTGTCCCGCGCCCTTATTCTGGACCCTTCCCTCATTCGGGACTTCCACCTGTCTCACCCTAACCACCCTGTTCAGATGCCCAGAGGCATCCGTTGAGGGGGGGGTACTGTCATATTCCCGATGTTCCTGTCTCGTTTTTCCGTTGTCTTGTTCCTCCCTTGTGATTGTTGTGTTAATTGTTTTATTATTTTCAATTATTCTATTATCATTCCCTCGTTACCACTCATCATGTTCACCTGTTGCCTATTCCGGCACACCAGCCTCCCATCAAGTTCATCAGCCCTGCAGAGTATATCTACCCCGGTTTTCCAGTCACTCTTCGTCAGATCGTTGTTTCCTCTACTCGGTAGAAGCTGACTCCTGTTACTTGTTTCCTACGCTGTGTTTACTGTTCTCTCCGTGTTGCGTGTTTTGTATGTTTACCCTTGTTCTTGTCGTTTCCCCCTCGTGTTCAGGTCCATTACTCATCCGTCTGCCAGCTCTGTTCATCCTGCCAGCCCTGCCTGCCTGCACGCTTTGCTGCCTCCCCGGTTCCCTCCTCCTATCTGCCCTCCTGTGCATCCCTTCCAGAATCCAGCCCATCGTCTCTACTACCTCTGTCATCACTTGTATTATTATTATTAAATTTTCACTCTCCATCCTAACCTTCCGTGTCTGCGTTTGGGTTCGTTCCTGATCATCACGACAAAATTGAAACGAAACAGGGTTTTTGTTAGTAACATACTGCAGCGATACGCATCTTTAAAATAAAAAAGTACACTGGGTTTTTGTTAGCAATATACTGCAGCTTTAAATCTTTAAAATTTAAAAACATAAACTCACATAGCCGATGTCTAGTTTTTTTTTCCTGCTGTAAAAGCCCTGAATGGTTCCCAAGTAAGAATCCTTTTGATGAGGGGGTACCCATGTTTTTTTGTTAGCAATAAGGTATCCCAATTGCGTCGTCATACCACTAGGTTCTCATATGACACTTCCGAATCGGTAATATGTTTTTTTTTAACAAGGTAATATGGATCCCAAGTAAGAACCTTCAGTGGAAATGACATCTGTGTTTTGATTAAACTCACACCACATTACGCGATGCATATCGCTTAGACTCAAAACAGCTGTAAAAACATTGAACGGTGCAAACTAATGCACCCCCCATCCCTACAACCAGTGGAAATTACATCTGTGTTTTTTTTAACAATTTAATATTTTTTAATTGTAAGGCACACAGGCAGAGCAGAAGATCCCCTAAACAAGTGCATAGGGTCGTTCGTTTTTGAAAAACATCATGTCTGGAGAGAGAATAAGACTATTCGATACGCTGGGTAAGTAATAATTTCTACCATATGTCTAATGATTATTATTTTATATTGTTAACAAAAGCAGTTTTTAAGTTTTGGGTTGGGTTTAGTTGTGAAACATGGCTTTTTCATTTTATCTTTAAAGGTTGGCGATGCGCTCCTGTTAATAACCTGAGAAGAAAGATCGATTTTTTACTTCTTTTTTTTTTACACATTTGTATGTTTGTTTTAGAAATCCCAAGTTCTTCACAGATAGCCAAAGGTAATAAAAACACATTTTAACCGTATAATCTGATGAGCTCTTAGGATATTTTGTCTGAAAGTAATTAATGTCTTATCATTTTTTCCAGCGTTTTCATCCCTAGAGGTGTCTAATCAACCTGTAGTGAAAAAAGCTAGAATATTTATCCAAGACGGTACATACTTGTTTTAAAAATAATTGTGTGTGCTATACAGAAATTAGCGTTCTTTACAAGATCCCGCGCTGGAAAACACACTTGCGAAAGACCACAGTAGGTATTGCCCATATCCTACCGCAAACATGCTTGTTAGATAACATTATTCGTAGTTTTTTTGTTTTTGTTTTTGTCTGACCTGTTTTTGGTTTTATTTTTATTTTCCAGGACAGGATTCCACAGACTTTCAGCTGTTTGAACTGGAGGCCCCAAACAGGCCAGACATTTCAGATAGCACTGTGGAAGTAATTAACGATTTTATAGATTTTTCCCATCCACCGGGCAGGCTATCCGGCGCTGAAATTCAAGACTTAAGGCGCGTTTCTACCAAAAATTGCCAGGAACTTGTAGTCGCAGGAAATATTTTCAAGGAATTAAAAAGTTCCTTCAATCCATTACGTCTGCATTTCCACAGGGGTCTAAAGAACCGCGAAGATTATGCAAATTAGTCAGCTGACGCCAACCAACGTGACGGACTGACGTCATATTTTGTGCGTCACTGCAACAACCTAGAACATAGAGGACATTCAAGTCGTGCTGGTTTTTGTCATGTTAAGCGCGTTTCCACCAAAAATTGTCTATATTTCACTAAATCTTTATTAGAAAATTTCCCAAAATACATTTTTAGATTCAGTACGCTAATTTTTACATTTTATTTAATTCGGTCGCGTTTCTAAAAACCTGCCTCCCAGAAAGGCATTTAGAATGAAAAACAAAGCAAACCAAAACATACAACACAACTCCATGTAATTCAGTCAATGCTGGAAAAGAGACGAACAGCGCTGCAAGCCCCACCTCCAAAAGTTCCGTAACATTCGAAAAGACCTACCTCTCGACTAGGAACATTTTGGGGGGTAAATAAGTCCCCCGAGCTACATTCTGATGCTGGTTGCTGCTACTTCCGTTTCCTGATATGAAGATAATTACCATGAAGGTCCCAAGTTCCTGGGAAAAGTTCCGCGGGAGAAACGTGCCTTTAATCTCTTCAACGGTCGATGTAACTTGCCCTGGCCTACAGCCGTTGAACACTAACCCGGCCGCGGGACGACGACTGAGCCCCACAGAAATTACAGTACATGAAGCGGAGCACTCACGATCACCACCTTTGGAAATAATTCATCTCTCGTGAGTTACAAAGGAACATTAATACTTTGCAGAAGGTTTTGGCTTGGTGTGAAGTAAAAAAATATGTTGCTTTGCTTTGACTCTTCTGTCCAGTTCATCCCAAACATGTTCTATGGGATTGAAGTCTGGAAACTGGGCAGGCCAGGTCATTAGCTTGAGTTGGCCTTCACGCTCCTCCTTCACCAGATAGTTCTTGCACAACTTCAAGGTGTGTTTATCTTGCTGAAGAATGAAGGAGTGCCTGATTAGTCGTAATTAATCCAGATGGAAGGTGTACTCAAACCTTTGATTGGTACTGTATGTGAAAAAAATGTAAGTGTCAGCTTCCCTGGTGGGCTTTAGCAGACCACATACCCAAAAGAATAACATTCATGTGAACAACACATTTCACTGTTGCGTGTAACTGTACAAAAAAATCACAGTTCGGTACGTTTTCGGTACCGTGGGGAAAAAAGAAATTCAAAACATAAAATTGCTTTGAATTATTATTAACTTTGTAAACAATGGCTAATAGTGTATATGTCGAGCATTACATGACCAAACCAGAAAACCGGTCTCCTCACTTCCGCCAGTTAACAAGGTCAAGGTAGCCACGGTAGCTAAGTGATCTGAAAATTAACTAAGGTTGACAGATAATTTATTTTGTATATAGCCTATTATGTATTTTTCAAGACAATTAACGTATCAGAAGCAGGCTAATCCTAATAGTGATTTCTGCTGCGTACCTCAGTGCACGATGTCGGGGAAGTTAAACTCTGCTGTAAGTTTCCACCACTTTCCAAGGTACTTTTAAAAAATGATCTGCCTCTTCCGAGACGGAATTCTACCACGGACGCCTTTTTCCGTTAGTACTAGCGATCGGGTAGAGCGTCCCTAATGCTAGCCCAGAGACTAAAATAATTTTAAAAGTTTGGATACATAATATCAGGTAATGGACAGAAGCAGGCACAGATACAGAGGATTAACAAACAGAGGAAGAGATTAAAACATTTTTAGTACTAGCTAGCTAATGCTAAGGCTAGGTAATAGACAGTAGGCACAGGTAAAAAAAATAAATAATAATAATAATAATTCACTAACCTTTTCCTTCCCGGTGTTACAGGTATGGTACACAGATGCCTGCAATGATGTCTATTGCTGTATTCCTGCACTGATCTAATGCTAAGGTAATAGCTAACTATGATTGTTCCTACCATGTACTGATGCACATCTTGTAAGTCGCTCTGGATAAGAGCATCTGCTAAATGCTTAAAATGTAATTGTAAAAATTTACTTTAAAAAAAAAATCGTTAGTACTAGCTAGCTAATGCTAACGCTAGGTAATAGACAGCAGGCACATGTACTTTAAAAAAATTAATTAGTAGTAGTTTGCTAATGCTAGGTAATAGACAGCAGGCACAGGTACTTTAAAAAAATGTCGTTAGTACTAGCTAGCTAATGCTAACGCTAGGTATTAGACAGCAGGCACAGGTACTTTTTTTAAAATTCATTAGTACTAGCTAGCTAGCGCTAATGCTAGGTAATAGACAGCAGGCACAGGTACTTAAAAAATGTAAGTACTAGCTAGCTAACGCTAAGGCTAGGTAATAGACAGCAGGCACAGGTACTTAAAAAAAATCATTACTACTAGTTTGCTAATGCTAATGCTAGGTAATAGACAGCAGGCACAAGTACTTAATTTGTTTTTGTTAATACTAGCTAGATAATGCTAGCACTAGGTAATAGACAGCAGGCACAGCTACTTAAATGTTTTTTTGTTAGTACTAGCTAGGTAATGCTAGGTAATAGACAGCAGCCATAGGTACTTAAAAAAATGTCATTAGTACTAGCTAGCTAATGCTAACACTAGGTAATAGACAGCAGGCACAGCTACTAAAATGTTTATTTGTTAGTACTAGCTAGCTAACAGCAGCCTAGGTACTTTAATTAGACAGCAGCCATAGGTACTTTTAAAAAATGTCATTAGTACTAGCTAGCTAATGCTAATGCTAGGTAATGCCAGGTAATAGCTAACTAATGCAGGTAATAGCACAGCTACTTAATTTTTTAAAAATGTTTTTTGTTAGTAAAAAATGTCATTAGTACTAGCTAGCTAGCTAATGCTAGGTAATAGACAGCAGGCACATGTACTTAAAAAAGTTTTTGTTAGTACCAGCTAGCTAATGCTAATGCTAGGTAATAGACAGCAGGCACAGGTACTTTAATTTTTTTCTGTTACTACTACCTAGCTAACGCTAATGCTAATGCTAGGTAATAGACAGCAGGCACAGGTACTTTTTAAAAATGTCGTTAGTACTAGCTAGCTAACGCTACGTATTAGATAGCAGGCACAGGTACTTTAACCCTCCCGTTGTCCTCGGGTCAAAATGACCCGCCACTTTAGCAGCAGAGAAAAATCCCCTAAATGACATTTTTAGCATTAGAAAAAGTGAAATGTTGCCTTTATTTATATTTCCATGTAAGCTGTACAAAAAAAGGTACTAATATTGTCTTCGGGTCAAAATGACCCGACAGTCAAATTGAGTTGAAATAACAGTCACAGAGTCAGTTACACACCACAAAAATGGTGGATCCAGCTGCCCCAGCCACTGCCCCAGCTGGGGCAAGTAAGAGGAAGAGGTGTCAGTTCTGCCCGCCAAAGAAGGACTGTAAAACACATACTGTGTGCTGCAGGTGTAAGAAATATATCTGCAAAGGCTGTGCACTTGCATACTGCCCTACATGTGCTAATTAGTTGACTGAGTTATGTTGTTTGGTTCACATGTTCACATTTTTGTTTTGTATATTTTATTACATTGTTCACTGGCAAAAAAACAAACAAAAAAACCCAGACTTATTGGGGTAAATAAAAATGGATTCAAAACTACTTTTTGCACATTTCTGCTACTTTCTTAAGCTATAGAAATACTATACAAATATTGCTTACTACCTATACAGTAAAAAAGAATACAATCGACAGTGTCATAGAAACGAGTGGTGTCTCCTGAATAAATGGCAGTCTTTCTGCCATGTGAAGAGGGAAAACTCAGGTATTCACACAATTTGTGGTGAATGACAAGTTGTTTTTTCAGGCAAAATAGATTTGGTGTTTAAAATTCAATTAAGCTGCTTTATATTGGGGGTTTAGTGAAGGCGGGTCATTTTGACCCAGAGGACACGGGGTGTATACAGAATATGAGGACATCGCGAGGGTTAAAAATGTTTTGTTAGTACTTACCCTCATAGTCATGGATATACGAGGAAGCATATAACTTAAACCCCTTGTCCATTTTGCTCATAGGAGCTGTAGATGTCGACATGCATATCCAATGCACATTGGATATACGAATTTTCGGCAGCTCCTGTAGTAAGCATCTTGTATAGAACAGCGCCATGATCTCGTCACTGGAAATGACCAGCCCCGTTTAGCAAAACACGGAAGTCCGTTGCGCAGAACCCACATTGGCCATAATTTACTGAAGGAAGAGAGGCACATATCTTTCTTTCTTAAATAAAAAACAATGTCCGTCAATACTGCTGCAACTGTGCACAAAAAAAGTTCTGCATGTGCATTAAAGCAAGATTGCATTTGTTCGGTTCACAGCGTGTACTGAACCCAAAGTCCTGTACCGAACGGTTCAGTACGAATACATGTACCATTACACCCCTAGTATATATATATATATGTATGTACTGTAGCTATGTGTGTATATGTGTGAAAACACATACACACACACTCACACAGTAGCTCATATTCATCACTGAGCATGCTGTGGTGTCTCCCTCCTTACATTTAACACACACAACCAATCAGGAACCGGAATCAAAAGGCCCTTGTAACGGCTGAGTGGTGATTGATTGGCCGATCCAACCAAGCACTTTCCCTAAGAAGTTTATCTTTTAACAGAACTGCCTACATGGTAAGATCAATCATAGTCAGTGCAAGAGATCAGTGTAGTGATACAGTAATAGACATCATTGTTGGCAGCTGCACATCATACCTATAACACAGGGAAATAAAAGGTTAGAAGATTTTTTTTTTTTCTTTCCCCGAGACAGTATTAAACATAGATACATATTATGAAATGCAGTATTAAACATTTACATTTAAATTTTTTGCCATTTAGCAGATGCTCTTATCCAGAGCGACTTACAGTTTACATTTCTTTGCATACAATCCATTTATACAGCTGAATATTTTACTGAAGCAAGTACCTTGCTCAAGGGTACAAAGGGTACAAAACATGCAAGCAGTGGTGATGACGATTCGTTTCCCCACCGGATTAGCTGATAAGATACTAGCACAAGCCTAAAAAGCTCAATGCTGAAATGTTTAGATCCCTCAGGGCTGTGAGATTGCTGTTGAGCCAACGCGGTCATTCACTTTGCGATAGCGGGGCATGACTTTAGCGGACAGCTGTCTGTGGATGGGGGCTTTTTTTTAGCCTTGCCCTGCGACTTGAGACGCACTGGTTTCCTGGGGTGAGATTGTGTTTTTATTGGGCTTCGAGAGAGGATGTGATTTTTTCTCAAACGAGGTCTGAGACTCTGGAATCCCAGGCCTGCTTTCATCTCACACTCTGGACAGGAGAGCACCAGGGTCACATGGTTTTTGTTTGTTCACTCTGCGCTGTGATTGGTCTCTGCATCTTTATTGGGTGAGGTCAGACACTTACGGAAACACAGTGCTCCGACGGCTTTCAAAAACTACGATAACTTCTCACGATAAATTATCTTCAGAAAATTAGCCAATGTTGTGGTGAACAGGAACGAACCCAAACGCAGACACAGACAAGGTGGGTTTGGATGAAACAATTAACACAAACAATCACGAGGGAGAAACAAGACAAAGGAAAAGACGAGACAGGAACAAAGGGAATGTGACAGCCAATTTGTCTTATAGTGGAAGATATACACTTGTGGGTGCTTTGCTTTGACTCTTCTGTCCAGTTAATCCCATACAAATTCTATGGGATTGAGGTCTGGGCACTGGGGAGGCCAGGTCATTAGTTTGAGTTGTCCTTCATGTTCCTCCTTCACCAGATAGTTCTTGCAGAATTTCAAGGGGTGTTTCGGGTCGTTATCTTGGTGAAGAATGAAGTGCCCGATTAGTCGTAATCCAGATACAAGGTGTACTCAAACTTTTGACTGGTACTGAATATATGAAAAAAACTAAAGTGTCAGCTTCCATGGTGGTTTTTAGCAGACCAAGGGTCTCTCAAGGGTAACCAAAGTGTGGCTGAGTTCTCGATTTCTTTCCGAACTCTCGCGGGAGTTACAGGTTGGCCTGAGAGCCCTCTCATTACGTTTTTCACTAACGCCCTATCCGATCCGGTGAGAGACGCTCTGGCAACTATTGGCATACCGGATTCATTAGACGAATTAGTGACCACTGCTATACGGATTGATAACCGTATTAGGGAGCGCCAGCGTGAGAAAAAGGATAGAGAGCACCTGGTTCCTATGAAAGGGTTTGAATCTCCATATCCTAAGCGTTTGGGCAAGCCAGACGAACCCATGGAGGTAGACAGTGCTAGCATTCGGGATCAGGCCGGAAAGGATGTCCGTATGGACTGGTGTCTGTACTGCCGACGGAAGGGTCATATCCGAGAGGATTGTCCCAAATTAAAAGGGAAACGAGTAGTCTCGCGATCGGGTCGGAAGCCGGTAGCGAGACATAAATCATCAATCTTCCGTACCTTTATTCCAGTGGAGCTCTCCTGGAAAAAACAAAACACAAAGATAAACGCCTTTCTGGATTCAGGGGCGGTAGATTGTTTTGTGGATTCCGGATGGGCCAAAATGGTTAAATTACCTATTCGGGTTCTTTCTAAACCCTGTGGTATCACAGCTCTTGACGGTCGTCCTCTGGGTTCCGGTCGCATTAAGGAGTCGACGGAGACTGTGGTTATGCGTATCGCTTACGGGGAACACACCGAACAAATACAATTCTTTTTGGTTGATTCCCCCACGTATCCACTAGTTCTGGGCCACTCCTGGTTAATTAAACATAAACCACAGGTTAACTGGGGCAGCCACAGGAACACTATTGTACAATGGGGGGATCAGTGCTCGCGTGGTTGCTTACCTTTCATTCCCTCATCGTCCGTGTTCGGTTGGTCTAATAAACATGAGACCGATTCTGAGACCGACGATTCATTGCACTACTCGCCTAAACATGTTCCGCCCTCCATACATTCCTGTGAGTCGGAGAAAGAACTTGAATGGGATCCGCAGTGTGACTGGGGAGTTCCGCTTGAGGAGTCCACTGGGGAGGAAATTAGTGACCTAGAATCACTATCGTTTGATTCTTTGGAGGCTGACATGCCTTCTACTGACACAGAACCGAATCAGTCTCGAGTCCCTAAACGATCCGTTAGTCACTCCAGTTCCGATCCCCATAAAAGGCTCCGACCTGACGTCATCGAGCCAGGTTTTCCTCAAGAGGGGACGGAACTCATGAGTGCGGATTTATATCCGTTACCCACCGGCATTCCTAAGGGTTACTCTGATCTAAGCGAAGTGTTTAGTAAGCAAAGGGCTACTAAGCTACCTCCGCACCGCCCTTATGATTGCGCCATTGAGCTGCATCCGGGCACGGTTCCTCCGCGCGGAGCCTTATATTCATTATCGGTACCTGAGAGTGCGGCTATGAAAAAATACATTTCAGAGGCTCTAGCTAACGGTTTTATCAGGTCATCTACGTCTCCTGCTGGGGCGGGGTTCTTTTTTGTCAGTAAAAAGGACGGGGGCTTACGACCTTGTATCGATTACAGAGGTTTAAATAACATCACCATAAAAAATCAATATCCTCTTCCTCTCATGAACTCCGCGTTTGAACGTCTCCAAGGGGCGTCCATTTTTACCAAATTGGATCTTCGCAACGCCTATAATTTGGTGCGGATTCGACAGGGGGACGAGTGGAAAACGGCTTTTAATACGCACAGTGGCCACTATGAGTACCTGGTTATGCCGTTTGGCCTCACGTGCGCTCCCGCTGTTTTCCAGGCGTTAGTGAATGACGTGCTCAGGGAGATGTTGGAAAAATCCATCTTTGTCTATCTGGACGATATCTTGATTTTCTCCACTTCCCTCACTGAGCACGTCAAGCACGTAAGACAGGTACTGAAATGCCTATTAGAAGCCAGGCTGTTTGTGAAAGCAGAGAAATGCGTTTTTCATGTACAGTCAGTTTCCTTCTTAGGATTCATTGTTTCGGAGGGAAAGATCCAAATGGATCCCAAAAAAGTGACTGCGGTCCGGGATTGGCCATCTCCGGGTTCTGTTAAGCAGGTCCAGCGGTTCTTGGGATTTGCAAATTTTTATAGACGGTTTATCCGCAATTTTAGTGCAGTGGTCCCCCATCACGGCGCTTACAAAGAAAACAGTCCCCTCTCATTTCCAATGGACTCCTAAGGCGGAGGCGGCGTTCGACGAATTAAAGAGGAGATTCTGTTCTGAACCCATTCTTCTTTCCCCTAATCCTTCGCTGCCCTTCATTGTTGAGGTTGATGCCTCTGAGCTCGGTGCAGGGGCTATATTATCCCAGCGGTCGGCCTTAGACCAGAAGGTTCATCCCTGTGCGTATTTCTCTCGGAGCCTTTCCCCTGCCGAGAGAAATTACGATGTTGGGGACCGGGAATTATTAGCGGTGAAATTAGCACTGGAGGAATGGCGTCACTGGCTAGAGGGGGCGGAGCATCCTTTACGGTCTGGACAGACCATAAAAACCTGGAATACATCCAGGGAGCTCAGCGGCGCGTAATTCGCGGCAAGCTCGATGGGCGTTGTTTTTACCCGATTAAATTTTCTTTTAACATACCGTCCGGGGTCAAAAACACTAAACCAGATGCGCTTTCCCGTCTGTACGATGGTTCAGAACAGGACCGTCCGCCCACACCCATTATCCCAGGAGCACAAATTCTATCTCCGGTCTCATGGGAGATAGAGAAAGTGGTGCACGAGGCTCAGCGCCTTGAGCCGGGTCCTGGCGGGGGTCCTCGGGGGTGCCTCTTTGTACCGTCAGGAGCACGCGCCCAAGTTCTTCAGTGGGGTCACTCCTCTCGGCTCACGGGTCACCCGGGCATACATCGTACGCACAATTTCCTGGGCAGACGGTTCTGTGGCCCGGAATGGAGAAGGATGCGGAGTTTGTGGCAGCCTGTACGGTTTGTGCTCGCAACAAGGGCTCACAGCTGGCACCGTCAGCGTTACTCGCCTTTACCCGCTCCGCATCGTCCTTGGAGCCATATTGCCTTGACTTTGTCACCGGCCTACCCAGTTCTAACAGTCTTACGGCCATTCTGGTAGTGGTGGACAGGTTTTCGAAGGCAGCCCACTTCATTCCGCTTCCTAAACTGCCGTCCGCGCTCGAGACAGCTCGCCTGATGGTGGACCATGTCTTTCGCCTTCATGGGTTGCCGCAAGACGTGGTGTCCGATAGGGGGCCTCAGTTTGCGGCCAGATTCTGGCGGGCTTTTTGTTCCTTTTTAGGGGCGTCGGTCAGTCTGTCTTCGGGTTTTCACCCTCAGACCAATGGACAGACTGAACGCACGAACCAGACTATGGAGAACACTCTCCGGTGTCTGGCCTCCGCCAATCCCACATCGTGGAGTCGGCATCTGGCCTGGGCGGAGTACGCCCACAACACCCTGCGTAATGCCTCTTCAGGTCTCTCTCCGTTCGAGGCTCAATTTGGGTTTCAACCTCCTTTGTTTCCTGAGCTGGAGGGTGACGCAGGGGTGCCCTCCGCAGCGGCCTTTGTGCGACGTTGTCGGGCCACCTGGCGGAGGGTTCGGGCGGCACTGTTGCGCGCCGTGGATCGCCAGAGGGAGTTCGCTAACCGTCGTCGACGGGCTGCTCCATCGTATCGGGTGGGGCAACGGGTGTGGCTTTCTACACGGGATCTGCCGTTATGGGTAGAGTCCCGGAAACTCGCTCCGCGCTTTATTGGACCTTTCAAAATCACCCGTAAGATTAACCCGGTCACCGTTCGATTACAGCTTCCACAATCAATGCGGATACATCCCACGTTCCACGTATCCCGCATCAAACCACTACTCATTAGCGCCTTAGCGCCTCCCGAAGTACCGCCGCCGCCGCCTCATATCATTGGGGGTGGTCCCGCTTACACGGTATGAAGTATTGTGGCCTCGCGGCGAGTAGGCAGGGGAACTCAGTTTCTTGTTGACTGGGAGGGTTACGGTCCTGAGGAGCGCAGTTGGGTCCTGTCCCGGCACATCTTGGATCCATCTTTGATCCAGGATTTTCACCGGCGTGGGTCTGAAGGGTCGTCAGGAGTCGTCCCTTAAGGGGGGGGTCCTGTCACGGTTGTTCCCCTGAACCACCACCAGATGGCGGTGTTGCGCCTTCCTTGGGAGGGGTTTTCAGGTGGCTTCAATTATTAATCACCTCCCTATATAAACTCGCACCTGGCTTTGTTCTGTGCGAAATCGTAAGCCATTTTTACGATTTAGCCGGTACGGTTTGTCGTGTCTTTTTAAAGACGTGATTCTAAGAGACTTTATTTAGATAAAGAAATTATCTCTTTTCAATTATCTTCTTTAGCAAATGTAGGACCTCTTTATGAAACCTTATTTAGGAACCTATCTACCTTTAGGTATTCAGTTTGGTTTCTTTATTGCAGTCAAACAAGACTGTGTTTTGGGTTTTCATTTTCGTTCTTTATTTGGCTCTTCTAGCCGTTTATTATTTGTTTCGGACACTCGGCTGTCTGTGGTTTATTTGTTCGTTTGTTTGTGTCTTTATGACACTTAGTCACCCGTTGGGTGATAATTTATGTTCCCCCTTATTGTTATTTTTTCCCTACTTCTCTGACCTTCAGAGCTTGTGGTTAGACTGTAGGGCAGTACGGTCTAACTTATTGTTCCCCCGGGGTTCTGCGAGTGGCACCAATCACTACCACCCTCACAACACCCAGCTGATGCAAGGTTTTTTGTGGTTTTTCGCCCTCTCAGGAGCAAATCCAAGAGCAGGGAAATATACTATAGCTAACTAGCTTTTCTTGGCTTAAATTTAATTGTTATATTTCAAGTGTTGATCGTATAGCTGTTTTGGTTGGCTGCTACTAGCTCTCTTGGTACAGACAACCGGACTAAAAGTTTTCTAATTAGCTTTAAGTGTTGTTTCCATTTAGAAATGTCTGCACCTGACTGTTCGGAACCACCTCGGTGTATAGTATTTTTATCGACTTGGTGTCTCTGTTTTGGCAGTAATTAGTTCAGTGCAGGGAGAGCAGTAGATATATTTAGGGGTGAAAATATGGCCATTGGCAGTGCAGTGCGAGTGTTGCAGGATGATTGCGTTTCTGGAAGGAGACTTCCAGGAGGGTTTCGTCTGCGACCGTTGCCAGCTTGTGAAGCATTTCGAGAGCAAGATTCTTGATCTCGAAGCCCAAGTTGCTGGTCTCGACTGCCCTGCAGAATTTGTAGAGTTCCAGGAACTAATTAGTATGCCCTTTAGAGAGTTAGCCTGCACGCCGAAGCGGGGTAGGGGGAGAGAGTTGGGTGACGGTAGGGCGCCAGCGTAGAAAAGGGCGCACACATGCAGGTGCAGCATCTCCAGAGATTGTGGTGAAAAAGGAAGGAACTTTGGTTTATAATAATAAGGATATTGATAACACACTAAACAGTTACTTTGTTGAGAGCTTTACTAAAGAAGAGGTTATAAATATGCCTAAATGTATAGACAAGGTACAGAATGTTTTGGAGGACTTTGAGATAAGGGACATAGAAGTACTACAAAAACTACAAAAACTTAAGACAAATAAAGCAGCAGATGGCATATATATCCCAGAGTACTCAAAGAAAAAAGAAATCCCAGAGAAATTATATATAAACCATTGACAGATATTTTCATTCCATCCATAATCACTGGAGAAATACCAGATGACTGGAAGCAGGGTAGTATAATTCCAATATATAAGAAGGGGGACCGTACTGACCCAGGGAACTATAAGCCTGCCTGTTTAACTTGCATCGCATGTAAAATGCTGGAATGTATTATTAGGGATAAATTGGAATCATTCTTGAAAAGAAATAGTATTTTAAGGGAGAGCCAACATGTTTTTTTCAAAGGGAGGTCATACCTAACAAACCTCCAGGCTAACGAGCCTAGATGGGCCGAACGGCCCATTTATTTTATTTTATTTTATTTTTTATTTTGCATATTAATGAACATTTCTGTAAATATGCCAGAGTTAGCCAAAAGGCTAGTTTACATCTGTAGTCCCTGGCCAGATGTTACAATAGGCTCCCTAAAAAAGAACAAAACAACAGCTTGTAAAAAAACATTGATAAACATTCTCGTCATTATGTATTCTTATGTTATAATGTTAAGACAATCGCTGAATGGTTTCACCACATGGTTATGCAAGTCCACACTAATCTGGTGGAGTTCTTAAAAATGATCCTAGCAAGTCTGGCCAGCTGGGTTGAGAAGGGGGACTATTTCTAACATGCCAAGGGAGCCAGTTACCTTGATGATGGCTCCATAATAGGCCAACGGAAGGGACCGGTTGGCCTATTATGGGCTGTGCTGACTCAGGGCTACGGGTGACATTTTCCAAAGGCCACAGGGTCAGTGGCGTAGCCGTAAACCAAACCATGACAGGGAAAGAGATTCGATCGGCGTCTCAGAGCATGAGAGAGAGTGCACACCTGCTGCTCTACGAGTAAAACAGAAACTCGGAGACTGCTCTGTCGCAAATTCAGATTCGTGGATTTGATTTGCGCCTCAACTGTCTCCCTATGGTGGGTCTGTGTGGTTCAGTAGGTAGAGCACGGCTTTGACAATGCTTAGGTTGTGGGTTTGATTCCTACTGGGATCACGTATACTAAAAAATGTATGCATTCATTACTGTAAGACGCTTTGGATAAAACCATCTGCTAAATGGCATACATATGTATATAAACGGAGGTGATGTGGAGGGTATGTATGTGTAGCATGGCACTGGGCTCTCAGACATCTCTCTGACTCTCTGTCTCTCTCCCTCTCCGTTTCTCTCTCTGACTCTCCATGTCTCTCTGAGGTTTCTCTCTGACTCTCCCGCTCTCTGTCTCTCTCTGACGTCTCTCTCGGACTCTCTCCATGTCTCTCTGATGTCTCTCTCTGACATTGACTCTGCTTTGGTGGACTCTTTAGGGCTCTTTCAGTACAGGTAGATCTAACACAGGGGTGTAGCAATTCCGGTCCTGTGTATGTAGGCTTTTGTTTCTACCAATTAACCTGGCTCAATTAACTCCGAGCCAGAGCTGAAACTGGCGCAACCTGGTAGAATCTAACCCTGGTCGCAGTGGCCAGCGTCAAACATTGTAACCGCTAGACCTCCCGGGAGGCCAGCACTAAATTAGATAATCTCATCGCATGCCCACACACTTGTAGGGATGGGGGCACCATGCAAGACTGCTAAATTGAACAAGTTCAGTAGAGGGTCTAAATTAGCGTTGATGCTTTGGCTATTTGGGGGGTCTAGCATAGTACACTGTGTTCTGGGCAAGATCTGTTACAACACTATATTCAGACACCAAAATTATGATCAATAAGTAATCGCAAGGGAAAGGAATGCAGAGTTTAACAACGATCTACAAATGTCAAGAAGTAACCGTCTTCAAAGCAATATGCCGTTTAATGTGTGACTAACTGAACACTTTGGGTTTTTTTTGCCTTTATTTCACCAGGAAGTCCCATTGAGATTCAAAATCTCTTTTCCAAGGGAGACCTGGCCAAAAATTGCAACAGAAGTTACACAGTAAACACATAAAACATACAACAGTAGGAATACAAAGTAATAAAAAATGTACAATAAAAAGGTCAAAGTCACAATCTAGATCAGAAGCAGGAGCACACATCTTGCATAAGACTGCGACTATTTTGTTTGAACTGGCTTAGAGGGACAAAGTGGTCAAGCTGGAGCTTTGACTGGAGATTGTTCAAGGACCAGGGTGCAAAGTAATCGAAAGCCTTCTCACCAAAACCAGTTCTGATTCTGGGGACTTTAAGAAGGATGCAGGACTGTGATCTTAAACTATAGGCATTATTGGATATTTGTAGAGTGGTCAGGTAAGAGGGCAGTTCGAATTGCCAAGTCCAGATCATTCTCAACATTTTGCCTGATTGATTCGGGGGGTGAAGGGAGGTTTTTCAACTTTTCCATCTGATGTTGTTGCTCCAAAGGCCATAATTGGTTTAATTATTATTTAATTGGTGTCAATCAGTCAATTGATATGGAAGTCAATTGACCCTTCGCTAAACCACGCCCCCTTAGTTATTGTTGCTAAGTACGTCAAGCTTTCGGAGCCAGTATGGTGCTACCGCTGTCGATAATGGCTCTCCCTGGAGAAATATTATCACATTTTTGGAAAATAGACGAAGACATTAGCGATAGAACCAGACAGAAGGGCCTACAGTATGCGTTCGAAGGGTATATCCAGGATATCACCATTACTCATCCAAAAAATTACGCCAAAAAAATTAGGATAGAAGGGATAGCCTACAGATCACAAAGTAAAAGTGAATCACCTGGCGATTGAGACAGAGGACAATGACATTAAGGAGCAACACTGTTCCTGTAAAGCTGGGTAGGTCTTTATTCACTTTATTCACTATTACAATCATTAAAAAGCAAAAGCAGTAGGCCTATATAACGTTACATTCAGTAGTAAGTTAGCTAGCATTAGCTAACTAACGTAACATTAGTAGCCTGTGCTGTAACGACATTACTCTGGTTAGCTCCACAGGTTTCTGCACCCATTGACAACGTGCTGAAATAGTAATTATAGTAACATCTTAACGTTAGCAAGCTGGCTGGATCACGAATAACAAAGCTAACATTTAGTCTAACTTTACCAACGTTGCAACCCGGAGCTGTATATCCAGACCATAGCCACGTTAGCGCCGCTGGCTAAGCTTGCTAGCGCCATGGATAGCTACGAACCTTACGATAATTTAGGTTAACCAGCTAACATCTGATAACAACAGCATAACATTATTTTACGGTTGATAAGAGTAATTACTTAGCTTGGAGCAGACAAAGCTGTGCTTGTTGATCTTGGAGGTGTTCAACTGGGCATGAGGACGTCCACACATAGCTTTATCCACAGTCTACACTTTTCAGGATTTTATTTAGGTTTTGTAAAGGGAAAAAAACGTATATCTCCTTCAAACCTCTCTGGGTAACGAGTGTCACTGTTACACATGCCCCAGGCACAACGTTTAACCATAATTTGCTAAAAATCCACAAAACCAGCTCGAAAATGAAGAAAAATTCTAATTTTGGCGTGAAAGTCAATGGAGGGCATGTCGGACCCTCTGTCGGAGTATGTAAAACACGGCGCTGTGATTGGCCAGTTTGCGTTTTGGGGCCGTGGTTTAGCGAAGGGTCAATTGGCTGATTGGGTGTCTGTGTGAGAATGTGAGTGAGTGATTGTGATTTGGTGATTGCCTCACGAGTCCCACCTGAGCCAGGCAGAGACTAAGCCTATTTAAGAGCAGGTGGGACGAGTGGGGAATCAGTTAGTCTTTTGTCTTGTTGTTTGCGTGCGTGCGTGCGCAGTTTTGTGTTGTGAGTGTGCGTGCACGCGTATCATGTTGTGGAATGTTGAATGTTGGATGTTTGATGTTTGTAGAGTTTTGTGTGCGTTTGTTGAAAGTGACTGAGTGCTTCCTGTGTGTGTGGGGAAGAGGGAGAGGGGGTGCACTAAGAGTGTCCGCCTCTCTCCCTCGGTGTGATTGTGGAGGAGAGCGAGAGGGTGCCCTGAAAGAGGGTCTGCCTCTTGCCCTCGGTTTTATTGAAAGAGAGCTCGCACTCGACAGTGGAGAGTGTTTCTCGGCAACAGCCCAATAACTCTCACTGGAAGAGTGGAGAGTGTCTTGGGGCTGGTTGCCAGAACTCTCACTGTGGGGAGTGGCGAGCGTCTCTGTATGAATGGGTAAGAGAACTTGAACTGCAAAGTTCGATTGTCTCAGTATGCATGGGTGGGAAGCACTTGAAAGGTCACTGGATATGTGTGTGCCTGGGGAGTTTCCAGGGTAACTCCGGATGAAGAGGCGCGGTGTCCCGTAAGTTATGATTATTTTAGTTTATTATTTTAGTTCGTCATTTAGTTCGTTGCTTCGGGGTGAGTAGGGTGAAGATTTTGTTTGTGTTTGTCTTTGTCTTTGTTATATGTTAACCTGCTACTCCCACTGTCTCTTCCCCATGTCTGGGGGGAGAGACAGAAAAATAAATAAATAATAATCCGGTCCGTAGACTCCACTCCGTCTCCACACTGCTCTGTGCCCATCCAGGGTTTGTCACATGGTGTGTGACAGGATGTTACCTCGCAGAACATTGAGCGCTATTTCACAAAGAGTGCAAATGAGTTTGGAGGACGCTGATTTTAAAATAACTTCTTTGTAGTGGCGATCCTTCAAATAACGCTGTCAGTAAAGGCAGATTTCTCTTTAAGTGAGCAATTGAAATTGCTATTTTTATTTATTTATGACTTTTTCTTGAGCACGTAGACTGTCGGCCACTCCCACGAGAACAAACCTGCTCTGACCCTGTAGTCCTCAGGAGTTTGAGGTCTTAAATCCACCAGGAGATATCCGTAGGGCTTTCACGTTGAATCCTCAAAACATTCTATGAAAAATTTTGAATTTCTTGGAAACATTTGCCGGGCCAAAACACTGATAAACAGCACCTTATAGTTTGAATTAAGATTTATTGTGTAAGTATATAACACTCAGGTTTCTGTGATGGGTATATTTTGTAAAAGCTTTCTCCACTTCTTTATTTCCGCTAGCCGCCTCCATTAGATCATCAATAACCAACACGTTTGTCTTGTGCACAGGAAGCAAATTAAAAAATGTAATGTTTTTTATTTTTTCCAACAGTTCATCACGTACTGTTCTCAGGAAAAAAACATGATTCGAATTTTCCAACAGAAGCTTTATGAAATATGATTTACCAGAATTGCTAGGTCCAGATATTATGCATGAGAAGGGGTGCAGGCATCAAATCTGTAACAGTGTTTCCTAGGGATTTAGAAGCCATATGGCAGTGTACTGAAATCTGGCCAGAGCACTGTTGTACACAACCCTGAACCATTTTGTTAATGTTGTGTTTTTTTAAATGAACCCCCGTTTATCCCGGACAATCTTTTTCTCACTGGTTATCACCTCCCTGGTATCATCCCAGTGTTGCATAAGGTGGTCAACCAGACTCGTGAGTGAGTCTAGGTTTACTACAGAGGCATTGGCATGATGTAATGTGATCCCTTTAGCTTTCAGGCATGTTTTCCCCAATTAAGTGCGATAACCGTAGGTCTTGGGACCCCCTGAAACAAATTCGACAATGTGATCCTGAGGATCTAATTCACTAGTGAGACCGCCTAGAAAATCATTCAGTTCGGGCATCCAATCTCCAGGTTTACTGACAAAAACCACACTGTCGGTGTCATGATACAGTAAGCAATGCTGTAGTTTATCCATAAGTGTGTACAGTTCTAGTTGAGCGTAGGCGGTCGTGGAAGCTGCAATGAACACCTTGACATTACCAGGAGTGACTGGATATTTAGCGTCATACTTCCATTGCACCAAGGCCGTTTCCTGGTTCAAAAAAGAAAAGTATGCAATGTCATACTCTTTGGAGAACATGTATTGCAGAAACTGATCTGGATCCATAATCAATGCTGTTTTTACCTTGTCTAATCTTTGGCCAAATTTTCCCCAAAGGCTATTCAGAAAGAGTTTAGATATTTGTCGTTTGGCCTGATTTAGAGAGATTTTTGTCGGATCTAACTGAATGCCTTTTCAAAATAGGTTTGAATATAGGTCTCTTTACTGACATCATCAGAGGCCCAGGAGGGGTAACCACTGGCCTCCTGCTTACCTTTTAAAAAAAAAAAAAAAGATCTTTATGTAATCGGTAAGGAGAGAATCTATCTTTTCTGCAAAATGCCACACTTCATACATTGTGGCAACTCTGTACCCTTTCTCAACAGCCTTTTTAAGTTCAACACTACAACAGACACCTGAAAGAGCCCTCTCATTGTCAGAATGCATGCATTTGTTGTCTTGATTTAGGGACTTACAAGTTCTGCAAAGCGGGAACATTAGCTTACCAGCTGCTCTATAGGGTAGCACCGGTAGGAACAGATTTCGAGGAGGATACACTTTTGCCTTGATGAACCCAAAATAATAATCAAGGGGTTAGAAATTGTGAAATACACTGCCCGTCCCCCAAAAAAGTCACACACTCTATTTTGTTGGACCGCCTTTAGCTTTCATTATGGCACGCATTCGCCGTGGCATCGTTTCGATAAGCTTCTGCAATGTCACATTTATATCCGTCCAGAGTTGCATGAATTTTTCGCCACGATCTTGTATTGATGATGGGAGAGTCGGACCGCTGCGCAAAGTCTTCTCCAGCACATCCCAAAGATTCTCAATGGAGTTAAGGTCTGGACTCTGTGGTGGCCAATCCATGAAAATGATGTCTCATGCTCCCTGAACCACTCTTTCACAATTTGAGCCCGATAAATCGTGGCATTGTCATCTTACTTTTTTATTGCAGCACTGAACAGCTTCCTCATTTACAAAGAACTGCAAATTAAGAAATCTCTTGCCCCAGTGCCTCACAAAGAGTACAGTAGTAGAGGCTGCTTGTGGTTCATGTTCACTGCCCAGACTAGACAAATAGACATACAAAAGTAAGGTTTTATCTTACAATTAGAAATACACAAAATGTATCACTATTATAAATACATACATATACGCTGTATATACATATATATATATAAACATCGAACAAAAAGTTCGGAAATTTGTGTTTGTTAGATTATTTATCTGTTGTAACAATGCTTCTTGGCAATAAATTGTATACCGTTGGAAAGCCTGTTTATTTCCCTTTTAAATGGTGCCCTATTTGTAAGGAACATGCATTTGTGGGATGAGTAGCACAGCTGAGTATGTGGGTTGCGCCCATTAAAATTTGCCAAATCTTCTCTGCCAATGCCAAACAGCTTATTCTGCTGTTGCTATTGACTCTTGTTTTGAGCTTCTGGTACCCCCAGGTGCTGACAATCAGGTGCCTGATTGGCACCTGATCGGCAGCACCTGTGAGCATGGGCCCTGCTACAGTGGTCAATTGGTGTCTGCTCCAAGAATCGGCATGCCACGTTTGTCTGATCTTGATAAGGCCCGTGCGATAGGGCAACTTCAAGCTGGTGTTCCGCAAAAGCAAGTTGCGGCATTATTTGGAGTGAGCCCTAGTACCATCTCCAAACTGAAGGCCAAGTTCCATGAAACGGGGGATGTCAGAGACAGACCGCAAAGTTGGCGTCCCAAGAAGACGAAACCCCAAGAAGACCGGTTCCTCACCCTTTCAGCACTTAGGAACCGTAGGCTGTCTTCTACAGATTTGCAGTCAAGGTTTGCACGACGATATGGCACACGGCTCTCGGCCCAGACAATCCAGAACAGACTGCACGCAGCCAATCTCTGGGCTCATAGGGCTGCCAGGAGGCCTGCCATGACTGCCCTTCACCATCAGGCCCGTTTGCACTGGTGTCCGCAACACCTGCACTGGAACCTGAACATGTGGAGGAACGTTATGTTCAGCGATGAGTCCAGATTCTGCCTATGTTAGTTGGATTGTAGGGTCAAAGTGTGGAGAAGACGGGGAGAACTGTTACGACCCCGACGGGTTTTAGGGTACGGGGGAGACCGTAACATAAGAGTATAATTGGATCGGGTCATGAACGAAAAATGAGGGTAAATAATAAAGACAAGGCAAGAGGGGAAGGTGCAGTCGGTGTTTATATACATATATTTTAGTGACAATAGTGAGGCTATTTACAAAGGTCAAATACAAACACAAAGACACAAGGCCAAGGGACACGGGTGTTGCCAAAGAAATGAACTTAGTAAAACAGAACAGGCTAGCTACAAACAAAAACTAAGATAGGCTGACTATCTAAACTTTTATAGAAAATAAAAGTCTACCTATCTAATGTACACTAGCTACCCGTAAACAAAGGTACACAGATGGCAACCACCCCTTTCCTAATGTCTCTATACACAGGATTGACCGTTCAGCAAACAAACAGCAAAAGGGGTCTTGCAGGAGCAGTCATGGGGTTTTTATAGAAGGGCAGGTGATTGGTGGAGGCGGGACCAGGACACACAAATGATTGACAGGGGGGGATGGCGAATGGAATGGTGGATGGCACTCCTACAGAACACGGAAACAAAGACAAAAACACACATACACGTGGAACGTAACAAGAACGCAATGCTGATTGCTGCACTGATAAAGTAACACCTTTTGTTGGAGGCAGTGTGATGGTGTGGGGCGGCATCTCCATCACTGGAAAAACGAGGCTTGTCATCATTGGAGGCAATCTCAATGCAGAGATATCAAGATGAGATTCTGCAACCAGTGGCAATCCCATATCTCCACAGTCTGGGACCGAACTCCATCCTCCAAGATGACAACGCTCGCCCCCACAGAGCGGGGTTTATCAGAGACTATCTCCAGAATTTGGGAGTAGAGAGAATGGAATGGCCTGCCAACAGTCCTGACCTCAACCCAATTGAACACTTGTGGGATCAGCTTGGGCGTGCTGTTCATACTAGAGTGACCAACACAACCACATTGGCTGACTTGCGACAAATCCTGGTTGAATAGTGGAATGCCATCCCACAGCAGTGTGTGACCACGCTGGTGACCAGCATGAGGAGGAGCTGCCAGGCTGTTGTGGCTGTGTATGGTTCTTCCACATGCTACTGAGGCTCCTGACTGTTTGTTAAATGAATAAATTGTAAAATTGCCAATGTCTTGTTTCTTCCTTGTTACTGATAGACTTCAATCATCCAATCCACCAAACACCAAACAAGAGTCAATAGCAACAGCAGAATAAGCTGTTTGGCATTGGCAGAGAAGATTTGGCATATTTTTCATGGCCGCAACCCACATACTCAGCTGTGCTGCTCATCCCACAAATGCATGTTCCTTACAAATGGGGCACCATTTAAAAGGGAAATAAACAGGCTTTCCAACGGTATACAATTTATTGCCAAGAAGCATTGTTACAACAGAGAAATAATCTACCAAACACAAATTTCCGAACTTTTTGTTCGATATTTATACAGATCAGTGGGTGGTTTACTCAATTCTTGCATACATATGGTTTATAACACAAATTTGTTTCGTAGACCAAAAACAAGTTGGTCCACTCTTCAGTTAGTCTCCATATACACTGAGGATTTTGAATTGAATCTCTATGCTGCAGCTGCAGCCCGTTCCGTTGCTATGACTACCAAAACGTTACATTGTAGTAGCAGTGTACTGCCAAGTTCCAACTGTTATTTTTTCAGGAAATGCAGTTAATCTCCATATACACTGATATAATATACATTTGTTTTATAGACCAAAAAGTTTGGTCCACTGGTGGGACACTGTGCCACGCCCCCTGTCATAAAATCATAAAAATATGGATATTAATAAGTATATACTTCTCCACGTCACGCAATACCTACATATAATATATCAAACGATGGGGATTTTTGTCCTGAATCCAACCCCATATGTTGTTCTTAAGTATATTAACACATTTTAATGAAAACGGGCAAAACGTACAGGCTGCACCACGGCCAATGGCCGTTTTGGGTTACGGCGTGTTGACAAGGTTGACATGTTTTCATATAAAATCATATATAATACACGGTCATATTGGACATAGCTAAATACAAAATATTCTAAGGATTAAAATAAGACCAAAGTTGCCTATTTTACATACAAATTACCAAAGTTATGACAAGTTTTACATGCATTTCCCATTGACTTTCAATAACGCGAACTCCTGTTAGAAAAAACTGAATGTAATTTCACTCGTAATACACCAAATACTGAGAAAGTAATCAAAACACTGATATATTGTAAAATACAAACTTGTTCACGTGAAAATCAGTATAAACACATATACATTGTCATAAGTATTATAGCACTATTTTCGTATTTTGTCCTCACCCGCAATTCAAGATTCGTCAAACTAAACATTGCTAAAAACTGGAACAACAAAAAAAAAAAAAAAAAAAAAGGGTTTGTTCTTGCCCTAACTCTTTGTGGTTTTCATTTGTCACACAGAAACCTCATTATCACTGATTGACAGCTTTTATTTCAAATAGGAGACCGGTATCTTATAACCAATCCGTTTCAGTGACCTTTTGTGGAAGTAAAGCGAAACCAAGAAGCCATTTGTGGTTGTGAAGTGAAATCGTTCAGTGTTTGTGTAAAATACACGAAAGCTTTCAGTGCTTGTGAATACAAACACACACCAATTCGATATATGTATTACTAAGTTTTGTTAGGACATGTACATTGCTTTGTAAAGTTGGAAAATAAATCCCCAGAAGTTGATAATGACAAGACATGGAGGTTCGTTTACCGAATCTAAAATCGTTTACCGAGTGAAGACAGAAGCGCTTTCATTCCGGTAGCAAACACGTTTATGGTAAATCCATGTTTATATTCACTCCTATTATGTCTTGTGTTAGCTAGCTACATAGTAAAGTATGTGTTTGCTGTTTTTTGGTTTTATTTTCAATGCTAATATATTTTCATTGCTAGCTAGCCCCCTTGGATTGCATTCGTACTAACGAACAAAACCATCATTTTACCACTACTTCCGGGCTTACAGATATGAACAGTAGCACATCTTATTTACATACTTATTTATATACTTTTTATACTTATTTTTTATGTAGTGTGATTATACATATAATAATGCAAATTATTCTGTTTTGGTCTATTTCATGAGATGAGGATGCACAACCGTGCACCTGGGATGCACAACTGTGCACCTGGGATTCAACTGGACATCACATATTCCTTCAGCTGTATTGCCACTACTACTTTGCCTGACACTATGATTACAATTACCTATTTGGCCTTGGAGTAATATCTTCAGTATTCTCCATTCTTTTCCCCAGGGTTTATGAACATAACAAACATACAATCTGAGGTATTTACATGGTACTCAGTCATACAATTATTGACATATGCTATGAAAATATATACAGTGGGGAGAACAAGTATTTGATACACTGCCGATTTTGCAGGTTTTCCCACTTACAAAGCATGTAGAGGTCTGTAATTTTTATCATAGGTACACTTCAACTGTGAGAGACGGAATCTAAAACAAAAATCCAGAAAATCAGATTGTATGATTTTTAAATAATTAATTTGCATTTTATTGCATGAAATAAGTATTTGATCACCTACCAACCAGTAAGAATTCCGGCTCTCACAGACCTGTTAGTTTTTCTTTAAGAAGCCCTCCTATTCTCCACTCATTACCTGTATTAACTGCACCTGTTTGAACTCGTTACCTGTATAAAAGACACCTCTCCACACACTCAATCAATCAGACTCCAACCTTTCCACAATGGGCAAGACCAAAGAGCTGTCTAAGGACATCAGGGACAAAATTGTAGACCTGCACAAGGCTGGGATGGGCTACAGGACAATAGGCAAGCAGCTTGGTGAGAAGGCAACAACTGTTGGCGCAATTATTAGAAAATGGAAGAAGTTTAAGATGACGGTCAATCTCCCTCGGTCTGGGGCTCCATGCAAGATCTCACCTCGTGGGGCATCAATGATCATGAGAAAGGTGAGGGATCAGCCCAGAACTACACGGCAGGACCTGGTCAATGACCTGAAGAGAGCTGGGACCACAGTCTCAAAGAAAACCATTAGTAACACACTACGCCGTCATGGATTAAAATCCTGCAGTGCACGCAAGGTCCCCCTGCTCAAGCCAGCGCATGTCCAGGCCCGTCTGAGGTTTGCCAATGACCATCTGGATGATCCAGAGGAGGAATGGGAGAAGGTCATGTGGTCTGATGAGACCAAAATAGAGCTTTTTGGTATAAACTCCACTCGCCGTGTTTGGAGGAAGAAGAAGGATGAGTACAACCCCAAGAACACCATCCCAACCGTGAAGCATGGAGGTGGAAACATCATTCTTTGGGGATGCTTTTCTGCAAAGGGGACAGGACGAATGCACCGTATTGAGGGGAGGATGGATGGGGCCATGTATCGCGAGATCTTGGCCAACAACCTCCTTCCCTCAATAAGAGCATTGAAGATGGGTCGTGGCTGGGTCTTCCAGCATGACAACGACCCGAAAACACACAGCCAGGGCAACTAAGGAGTGGCTCAGAAGAAGCATCTCAAGGTCCTGGAGTGGCCTAGCCAGTCTCCAGACCTGAACCCAACAGAAAATCTTTGGAGGGAGCTGAAAGTCCGTGTTGCCCAGCGACAGCCCCGAAACCAGAAGGATCTGGAGAAGATCTGTATGGAGGAGTGGGCCAAAATCCCTGCTGCAGTGTGTGCAAACCTGGTCAAGAACTACAGGAAACGTCTGATCTCTGTAATTGCAAACAAAGGTTTCTGTACCAAATATTAAGTTCTGTTTTTCTGATGTATGAAATACTTATTTCATGCAATAAAATGCAAATTAATTACTTAAAAATCATACAATGTGATTTTCTGGATTTTTGTTTTAGATTCTGTCTCTCACAGTTGAAGTGTACCTATGATAAAAATTACAGACCTCTACATTCTTTGTAAGTGGGAAAACCTGCAAAATCGGCAGTGTATCAAATACTTGTTCTCCCCACTGTATATATTTCAATAAATGTAGTAAAAACGCCTGTTGTTTCCTGTACTTCAGTCAACAATAACATGGTGTACCTAACTAATACTGTAAAAATGTACTTTTCACAGGGCTCCTCGGATTTGGCGGGCTGGATGAAACACTCGTGTTGAACTTCTGGAATAAGCTTCTCTTTGCATGAGAAACAATAATCAGCCACACATTTATGTGATTTTGGTTTAGCAATGCTAACATAATGGATTCAATTACATCTTTGGCAATATCTGCACAAATCACACAGACTAACCAGTTTGCCGATAGCATGTGGTTTTACAGCCTTATGTAGCTCAAAGCAGTAGTGCGACTTACAGCAGCGTAGATGTAACTGAGTTGGTTCTGCCCGCAGCGAGTTTCGAACTGAGGATCTTTGACGCGACAAGAGAGCGATTTAGCTCGCCGAGCTAAAGACTCAAGTCCCTAACTCCGGGAACTAATCCGGGTACTCTTATCCATGTCACTCTCTGCAGCGGGCGCTCACGTACCAGAGCCCATCCGCTACATAGACAGTCCGCGCATTTAATTATCTCTCGGGGTTGTCTGTGGCATTGATTATTAAGACATACATTACATTAAGGTGCAAGAATGTTCTGCTTTATTGTTATACCCATTGTAACAATATTCACAAGTATATTAAGAACATAAGAACATAATGTCCTAATCTAAAGAGTATCTAGTACTACATCTAGCCTGGACTTGAATAGCCCAAGTGTTTCTGCCTCTACTACCCAACCTGGCAAGCTGTTCCAGGCATTGACAACTCTCTGTGTAAAGAAAAACTTCCTAATATCAATGCAGAATTTGCCTTTAACTAATTTCCACCTGTGGCCTCTTGTTCTGCTGACCCCACTTATCTTAAAAAATCTTTGGTATTTCACTTTGTTAATCCCTTTTAGGAATTTAAAAACCTCAATCAAATCCCCCCTAAGTATCCGTTTGCTAAGTTTAAATAGATTGAGTGCCTTAAGTCTATCATCATAACTTTTACCTTTCATACCAGGTATCAGTTTAGTTGCCCTTCTTTGGAATTTTTCAAGAGCTTCTTTCTTGTAGTGCGGTGCCCAGAACTGCACACAGAATTCTAAGTGAGGTCTGACAATGGCATTATATAACATTAATATAACCTCTTTTGATTTATACTCAATACTTTTTGCTATGTATCCCAGCATCCTGTTGGTTTTTTTTCACTGCTGTAGCATACTGCTTTGATCAACTACAATTCCTAAGTCTTTTTCAAATCAAGTCTTTTCTCCTCCCATAAAATACTCCTGTCTAATGTTTTTATTTCCCACATGCATAACTTTACATTTAGCAATATTGAATGTCATCTGCCATGTATCTGCCCATTTTTGGATTTTGTTTAAATTGTCTTGGATTACTTTAGTCGATTCCAAACTGTTTGCCAAACCCCCAAGTTTAGTATCATCTGCAAATTTAACTATTTTGCTACTAACGTCCATATCAAGATAATTTATGTAACTACGGAAGAGCAGAGGTCCCAGCACCGATCCCTGCGGGACACCACTGCCCACAGCACCGAGGTCAGATATGGCCCCACCTACTGTTACTCTTTGTATTCGCCCTTGTAGCCAATTATGAACCCACTCTGAAACTACTCCTGCAATTCCTACTGAATTCATTTTAGCAATGAACCTGTCATGTGGTACCTTGTAAAATGCTTTCTGAAAGTCCAAATATATAATATCATAAGCCTGGTTCAGGTCAACACACTTTGTAGCCTCTTCAAAAAAGTCCAGGAGGTTTGTTAGGCATGACCTCCCTTTGAGAAAACCATGTTGGTTCTCCCTTAAAATACTATTATTTTTCAAGAATGATTCCAACTTATCCCTAATAATACATTCTAGCATTTTACATGCGATGCAAGTTAAACTGATAGGCCTATAGTTCCCTGGGTCAGTACGGTCCCCCTTCTTATATATTGGAATTATACTACCCTGCTTACAGTCATCTGGTATTTCTCCAGCGATTATGGATTGCATAAAAATATCTGTCAATGGTTTATATATCATTTCCCCAAGTTCTTTGATTATTCTGGGATATATGCCATCTGGGCCTACTGCCTTATTTGTGTTAAGTTTTTGTAGTTTTTGTAGTATTTTTACGTCCCGTATCTCAAAGTCCTCCAAAACATTCTGTACCTTGTCTGTACATTTAGGCAGTGGTGGGCCGTCAGGGCCTGCAAGGCCTTCTCTGCTGGCCTAAAAAATATCTGAATCACAGACTGATGTTAATTATATTTTGTCCATGAATACTTATTAAATAATTCCAAATGGTCTGTTCGCTTCCTTTCATAGCTGTTCCCCTGGCTGCGCTGCATCCAGAAGTGTATTTTCATATTAAAGCATTTAACCAATCACATTTCAGCCATCATTTGTTGCCAGGGTCAAATAAATCTGCCTGGAGGCCTTCACAATCAGTCCTGCAGGCCCTGTAGCATCAAATAAGTGTTGATCAAACTGTTGCTTCAACCAATCAGATTTTGAGTTGGGGACACGAAGGCCTTCTAGAAGGCCTAGGTAACGTCAGCGTATTCACACCCTTTGATTGGATAGTCAGAGAGTGTCTGACTATGATGTAATGTGATTGGTTAAATGCTTTAATATGAAAATACAGGTCTGGATGCAGCGCAACCAGGGGAACAGCTATGAAAGGAAGCGAACAGACCATTTGGAATTATTTAATAAGTATTAATGGACAAAATATAATTAACATCAGTCTGTGATTCAGACATTTGAGCGGACATTTTCAGCCCTAAAGCGAATTAAAACTTATGCCAGAAATACGACAGGGCAGGCTCGACTTTCAGCATTAGATTCGATGGCGATAGAAAAGGACTTCTTGATGTAACTGAAACACACGGATAATCTGTACGACAGAGTAATTGAACTCTTTTTGAGGAAAGAAAGGAGGATGGATTTTATGTACAAATAATATGGATTTTTGGTGAGTAAAATGTTGCTATTTTCCTTTTTTTATGTGTGTCGCAGCTGTAGCACCCGGGGTTTGTTTCTTCAGTAAAGGCATTTATTCTGGATACACGAGTTATTTATCTACGATGCGATGTAGGGATGATTGTGTTGTGATGCGTTCTGTTCCCCGTCTGTCATTGTTCCTGTTCGAGTTCCTTCCTTGTCTTGTCATGCACTTCGGGAAATTCTGTTTCGTTTTTTTAGGGAGGAGGAGGAACGCATAAAGAAATCTGCGTGCGAATAAAGCGGAACGTGAGATAGGACGAGAGAGAATGACAGCGATAGTTAGAAGCGTGGGATAATTAGTGATTAGTGTTAGTAACTTAATCTAAATCCCTAATGTTAGTAGATTAGTTGGTTAATACTATATACATCTAACTAATATATACAAAGTGTAATTAGAAAGTAAGAAGGAAGTAAAACGAGATTAGAAACGAAGACGGAAAAACCGAAACATAGAATTTGACAGAATGCATGACAGAACGAGAATGAAACATGACTGAAGAAAGATAAATAAACAAAGTGCAAAAACAAACCAAACAGACACTCAAAACATAACAATAAGATGGCTTTTATAGCCATAAAATAGTTATTGAGGGGTGGATTGATTCAGACGGAGCACTACTGAAGGCCTAGGTGTGAAATGCACGGCCCGCCACTGCATTTAGGCATATTTATAACCTCTTCTCTAGTAAAGCTCTGAACAAAGTAACTGTTTAGTGTGTTAGCAATATCCTTATTATTATAAACCAAAGTTCCTTCCTTATTCTTAATGCACTTAACCTCATCCTTAACTTTCCTTTATATTGTATATTGAACACCCAAAAAGCCCCTCAGATTTTTGAAACCATAATAATGATTTTCCTGGAGGTATAGAAAAACGGTTTTGGGGTGGGGGTCTGCACGGGTTTGAAACTTCAGAAAGGTATTATTGTCCGGACAGCGATAAAACACCACAATCTTGACATCCAGAATTTACTAAAATGTACTAATGTCTGTAAAAGCCACACAATGTTGTTCCGAAAACCCTGCAGAGCTTTGTAAAGCTTGGCCAATATTCACGGCCTCAACATCCTTGATTTCGGGTTGTAAAAGCTTACACACGCAAACTGCAAAACAAAGATTGTTGCCCGGATTATAAAATATAAAGAGGTGTTTCATTTTCAGACTAATTATTTTATCTAGTAAAATACTGGACAACTTCCTGCGTGGGGCCCCGCCATTAGGGTTACGTACAATCTGCACTACTAGCTGCAATGTTTCATCTGTAAGTATATCAAAGGTACTCTGTACAACATTCTCAATCATTGTGAGAAAAGCATCTACATTGACCTCACCCCTCGGTAAACGGACCGAAACATGATTAATCAATGAATCACTCCGTAATAGCTGTAACAGATCATTTTTACCAGCTAGCTCTGTGACTCTGTTCAAAAGAGTCTCCAGGGTTTCTAAAACTAGAGTATAAAATTCTGTATAACTTTCAACGGCACAAAGTGCTGCCTAACTTCAATATTATTAATGCGCTCCCTGTGAACAACCTGGTTTGGTTGTGGGGCGTCATTGCCATCAGGGACAGCACCACCACCTTGTTGTAAATTATGTAGTGCACTATCCACTATCCACTATGGTCAAAGATGGAAGTATCCATCACCTGATTTACAGTTTCTACCAAGTGATCTGGGTCCTGCTGCTCATTAATTGTATTAGCCGCATGTCTCATTTCAGTGATTGAATCCTTGTTATTTAATTCATCAATCATTTCTAGTAAACAAAGATTGATATCCTACTGCTCCTCCTCATTCTGTTCAGTAATGCCAATGCGTATTATTTTGCTATGTTCTATGCCCTCGTCAATTTCTTCAAAAATCGAGTTCTGTTGAGAGCTATGTGGCGTGTACGGATCATTCATTTGATTAACCACATGTCTCATTTCAGGGGGTCTTAGATCATTGTTTAGCGCAACGACTATCTATTACCTCTGGGTTTAATTCTACAGACTCAAAGCTGTCGTTGTGGGTTCTTTTAAATGCCATTATTTTTTAACTTCACACCAAGCCAAAACCTTCTGTAAAGTATTAATGTTCCTTTGTAACTCACGAGTCAAGAGATGAATTATTTCTGAAGGTGGTGATCGTGAGAGCTCTGCTTCGTGTACTGCAATTTCTGTGGGGCGCAGTCGTCGTCCGGCGGCTGGGTTACTGTTCAACAGCTGTAGTCCAGTGCGAGTTACATTGACCGTTGAAGAGATTAAGTCTTGAATTTCAGCGCCGGATAGCCTGCCCAGTGGATGGGAAAAATCTATACAATTGTTAATTACTTCCACAGCGCTATGTGAAATGTCTGGCCTGTTTGGGGCCTCCAGGTCAAACAGCTGAAAGTCTGGGGAATCCCGTCCTGGAAAATAAAAATAAAACCAAAAACAGTTCAGACAAAAACAAAAACAAAAAAACAACGAATAATGCTATCTAACAAGCATGTTTACGGTAGGATATGGGCAATACTGTGGTCTTTCGCGAGCGTGTTTTCCAGCGTGGGATCTTGTATAGAAAGCAGCTCCTTGTCGCTCATTTCTGTGTAGCATACAAAATTATTTAAATTGCTAAAACCTTTGTATTTTATGTCTAAAACATTTTAAAAACCTCTAGGGATGAAAACGCTGGAAAAAATGATAACAAGACATTAATTACTTTCAGACAAAATATCCTAAGAGCTCATCAGATTATATGGTTAATTTTTTTTATTACTTTCGGGTATCTGTGAAGAGTTTTGGATTTCTAAAACAAACATACATGTGTAAAAAAAAAGATGAAAAAATCCATGTTTCTTCACAGGTTATTAACGGGAGCGCATCGCCACCCTTTAAAGATCAAATGAAAAAGCCATGTTTCACAACTAAACCCAACAAAACAGTTTTTGTTAACAATATAAAATAATAATCATTAGACATATGGTAGAAATTATTACTTACCCGGCATATCGATTAGTCTTATTCTCTCTCCAGACATGATGTTTTTCAAAAACGAACGACCCTATGCGCTTGTTTAGGGGATCTTCTGCTCTGCCTGCGTGCCTTACAATTCAAAAATATTACCTCCTTCAAAAAAACACAGATGTAATTTCCACTGGTTGTAGGGATTGGGGGTGCGTTTGTTTGCACCCTTAGATGTTTTTACAGCTGTTTTGAACGTCAGAGTCTAAGCGCTATGCGTCGCATAATGGGGTGTTTAATCAAAACACAGATGGGTTTCCAAGTTAGTTAGGGTCGATTGGGGTTAATGCACTATCCTTTGAAGACGGTAAATTACCTTGTTCAAAAACACATTACCGCTTCGGAAGTGTCATACGAGAACCTAGTGGTGTGACGACGCAATTGGGATACTCTTTCGTTGGGAACCCCGATGTCAAAAGGGAGGCATGAGTTTAATGAAAAACACGGATGCATTTTTTACATTTTACATTTTAAGCATTTAGCAGACGCTCTTATCCAGAGCGACTTACAAGATGTGCATCAATACATGGTAGGAATAATCATAGTTAGCACGCGAGATCAGTGCAGGAATACAGCAATAGACATCATTGCAGGCATCTGCGGACCATACCTGTAACACCGGGAAGGAAAAGGTTAGTGTAATTATTATTATTATTTTTTAAAGAGTATAGTGTTGAACAAGTAAGCAGAGGTGAAGACAATTTAGCTAGATGGACAGAGATCAGGGGAAGTGGAGTCTGAAGAGGTGGGTTTTGAGTCTCTTGCGGAAGATTGGAAGTGATTCCGCAGTCCTGACCGATTGCGGGAGGTCGTTCCACCTGCGAGGGACCAGGACAGAGAAGAGGCGAGACCGCGAGGAGCGGCTGCCAGGTGCCCGGAGGGATGGGGCAGTCAGTCTGCCAGCGGAGGCTGAGCGGAGGGGTCTGGACGGGGTGTAGGGCGTGATGAGTGACTGGAGGTATGGGGGAGCAGTATCTCTGGCCGCTTGAAAAGCAAGCACCAGTGACTTGAATCTGATGCGTGCTGCGATGGGGAGCCAGTGCAGAGAGGAGAGTAGAGGGGTGACGTGGGTGAACTTCGGCTGGTTGAACACCAGGCGAGCAGCAGCGTTCTGGACTAGTTGCAGTGGCTTGATGGCACAGGCTGGAAGGCCTGCCAGCAAGGAATTGCAGTAGTCCAGACATGAGATCACCAGGGCCTGGACCAGGAGTTGAGTGGCCTCTTGGGTGAGGAACGGTCGGATCCTCCGGATGTTATGGAGGGAGAAACGGCAGGTCCGAGTGATCGCTGCAATATGGCTCGAGAAGCACAGCTGGTTGTCCAGGGTTACCCCAAGACTCCTGGCAGACTGGGACGGAGACACTATGGAGCCTTCCACGGTGATTGATGCATCAATCATCGGGGAGCCCTTCGCTGGGAGGAAGAGCAGCTCTGTCTTCCGCAGGTTCAGCTTCAGGTGGTGGGTGGACATCCATGCGGAGATGTCAGCCAGGCATGCAGAGATCCGTGCCGGGACCTGGGTATCAGATGGAGGGAAGGAGAGAAAGAGTTGAGTGTCATCAGCATAACAGTGATAGGAAAAACCATGAGCAGAAATAACAGAGCCAAGTGACTTGGTGTACAGAGAAAATAGGACAGGGCCTAGCACCGAGCCCTGCGGGACACCGGTAGAGAGGGTGCGGGGAGAGGAGAGGGATCCTCTCCAGGCCACCTGGTAGGACCGGTCAGCCAGGTAGCACTCAAACCATGTCAACGCAGATCCAGAGATTCCCATCTCGACGAGAGATGAGAGCAGGCCGGTGGTCCACGGTGTCGAATGCCGCCGACAGGTCGAGGAGGAGGAGGACGGAGCTAAGGGATCGGGACTTAGTGACGTGAAGAGCCTCAGTGACCGCAAGGAGAGCCGTCTCTGTGGAGTGGCCTGCTCTGAACCCAGATTGGTTAGGATCAAGCAGGTCGTTCTGTGAGAGATGAGCAGACAGTTGATTATAGACAGCCCGCTCTAACGTTTTGGAGAGGAATGGGAGGAGAGACAGGTCGGTAGTTAGAGATGACAGCAGGATTCAGAGAGGGTTTTTTGAGGAGGGGGACAACCTGAGCGCATTTGAGGGAGGAGGGGACAGAGCCAGAGGAAAGAGAGGAGTTAATGACATTGGAGACAAAGGGGAGGATGTCCGTAGCAATGGACTGGAAGAGGGGGGAAGGAATGGGATCAAGAGGGCAGGTGGTGGGACGGTGGGAGAGAACAAGTTGAAGGATGTCCGAGTCAGGGAGGGGTGAGAAGGAGGACAGAGGAGTGGGAGGTTTAGGTAGCGGGATGGGAGAGGGAGAGGTTGGGGGGAAGGAGTTGCGAATAACCTCAACCTTCTCGTGAAAGAAGGATGAGAAGTCATCGGCAGTTATAGAGGAGGGGGGTGGGGGAGGAGGAGGGGTGAGGAGAGAGGAAAACATAGCATAGAGTTTACGTGGGTTGGAAACAGAAGATTGAATCTTAGAAAGGAAAAATTCAGACTTAGCAGAGGAGAGGTTAGTGGAGAAGGAAGCCAGGAGTGTGTGGAAGTCAGACAGAGCTACAGGGGATTTGGATTTTCTCCATTTCCTTTCTGCCGCACGCAGCTTCAGTCGGTTAGCCCGAATGGAATCGGTTAGCCAGGGGGCGGGGGGGCAGAGACGAGCGGGTTTAGCGGATAGAGGACAGAGTAAGTCAAAGGAGGAGGAGAGAGAGGAAAGTAGGGTGGATGAAGCTACCTCAGCAGGTAGCTGAGAGAAGGCATCAGTAGGGGGAAGGGAAGATAGGACAGTAGCTGACAGGGCAGCGGGAGAGAGAGAGCGGAGGTTGCGACGGACAAGGACAGTGGGAGCAGGTGAAGATGGTTTAGGCACAGAGGGGAGGGGAGGGAAAGACAGAAAGCAATGGTCAGACACATGTAGAGGCGATACCGTAATGTTGGGTGAGGCGCAGTTCCTGGTGAAGACCAGGTCCAGTTGGTTACCGGCCTTGTGGGTGGATGGGGATTCAGCCATGGTGAAGTCAAAAGACTGAAGCAGGGGGAGGAATGCAGAGGCCTGGGAGGTCTCTAGCTGCAGGTTGAAGTCCCCGAGGAGTAAGACGGGAGTGCCATCCTCAGGGAAGGCACTGAGTAGGGCATCCATCTCGTCTAGGAAACTCCCCAGTGGACCTGGAGGGCGATAAAGAACAATGATGTGCAGTTTACATGGAACAGTGACAGTGACAGCATGACATTCGAAGGAGGAGGGTGAGAAGTGAGGAAGAAGAATAATACCAAATCTCCACAGGGGGGAGATGAGTATACCTGTCCCTCCACCTCTACCTGAGGGTCGTGGAGTGTGGGAGAAGGTGTAGGCGGCAGAGAGAGCAGCAGGGGTGGCCGTGTTTTGCGGAGTGATCCAGGTCTCCGTGAGCGCCAGGAACTGCAGGGAGAGTAGCGAGGCCTGGGCCGAGATGAAATCGGCCTTCCGAACAGCGGACTGGCAGTTCCATAGTCCGCCTGCTACCACCACGTCAACACTGGGAGATCTAGTAGGGTGGATGAGGTTGGACAGATTACGGGTGTGGGTAGAATCTCTCCTTCTAGGCAATCTAGAAGAGGAGACATGGACTGGGATAGGGAGGAAGCATGTAGAGTTAGATGCAGAGGAAGTAGAACAGGGAGATACAAAACTATGATACTTACCGTGCGGCGAGCACTCCTAGCTGGCCCCCCTCGGTGGACTCCTGCAGGTAGACTCCTCCGTCTTTGTCCGTCAAGTCTTCGTTCGGTGAGGCTAGGAAGGTGAGGCTGCCGCGGAAAGCTGCCGCTATCCACAACTATGATTGCTTATATGTGGCGAATGCCCCCTGACAACAATAGAGACTAATTACCAATTCCTTACATTAATCAACTGCAAACACGGGTGCTAAGCCTGTTAATCAAAACTGATTGAAACGCTAAGTATCAATCAACTTTGAACTAAATCTTCTAAGCAGCGACTGAAGCTAGTAATCAACTAATAAACTGTGGAACAAAAGCAACAAGCTATTAATTAAACGAACAAAGTAACGAGACCTGCTACTGAAACAGGTGAAAACAGGCAGTGAACGCAGAAAAACTATACACGAAGTCTAACGCCAGGTAACCAACACGCACTAGAACGCAACGCAACGCAACGAGATAACTCTTACCGTGGTCAGATGCACACTGTTTCTGGATGTGTTTCTGAGGCTAGGGGGGTTGGCTGGGGGAGACCCCCGCGGGGGGGCCTGGGAACCTCGGGGTACCCCCTCACCAAAAGGATTCTTACTTGACTTCTTACTTGGGAACCATTCAGGGCTTTTACAGCAGGAAAAACAAACTACTGTAGACATCGGCTTGCCAATGTGAGTTTATGTTTTTCGTTTAAATTTTAAAGATAGGTTACGTATCGCCGCAGTATGTTGCTAACAAAAACCCAGTGTCCTTTTTGTTTCAATTTTAAAGATACGTATCGCCCCTTTGGTGTTTTTTACAGCTGTTTTGAACGTTAGAGTCTAAAGCACTATGTGTCGCGTAATGGGTGTGAATTTAATAAAAACACAGATGTCATTTCCCCCTGAAGTTAGGTTTGGTTGAAGAATGCATTTATCCTTTGAAGACGGTAAATTTCCTTGTTCAAAAAAACACATGCCACAAGTACATTACATTACATTACAGGCATTTGGCAGACGCTCTTATCCAGAGCGACGTACAACAAAGTACCATAACATGACCATTGGACACTGTGTGGAACGATGTCAAAAGGTCAAATTCTTAAGTGACACCCTCTAACTTGAAGTAAGCCATGTAATATCTATATATGAAGTGGGAGGGAACAGTTCCTCTAGCAGCTTGATAGGCCAGCACCAGTGATTTAAATTTGATGCATGCTGCAATAGGGAGCCAGAGGGGTGAAATGTGCATACTTGGGTTGGTTGAACACCAGACGTGCAGCAGCACTCTGGACCAGCTGCAGTGGCTTTCCCAGCTGTGTGTGGGAAAAACACACACCTGGCCATGGAACAGTTGAGCAGCCAATTGTCCAATTACTTTGGACCACATATAAAAAGTGCTGTAATTCCTACACCGTTCACCCGATTTGGATGTAAATGCCCTCAAATTAAAGCTGAAAGCCTGCACTTTGAGATCGTTGAACTTTGAACTCCAATATGCTGTGGTAGACAGCTAAAATAACAATAACTTTGTCAATATCCAATGTCCAATGTCCAAATATTTATGGACCTGACTGTAGGCTATACATATACATTAGGTGTGTAAGGGTACACGTACTCATACCGAACCGTTTGGTACAGGACTTTTGGTTCAGTACGCGCTGTGAACCGAACAAATGCAATCTTGCTTTAACCGCTAATGCACATGTGGAAAGTTTTTTTGTGTGTGGAACTTCATTCAAATCTCTGGCCCCCCCCCCGGAAAATATTACTTGCGCAAAGGGCCAGATGTTATTCGTTCAGCCCACGTATTTTTATATCTATGGTCTATGGCACACTACTAAACCAGAGAGATTAACTTCGCACAGCACAGTTTCGTAGTCAGTATGTTGAATGCAAATGACCAAAGCAAGAACACACTTTTTTGTATTTTTATAGCAGCGGATCTGCGGCCATGCCCCGTTGTCGAAAACACAGGTTATTAACATTTTACATTTGACATTTTAAGCATTTAGCAGACGCTCTTATCCAGAGCGACAAGATGTGCATAAATACATGCTAGGAACAATCATAGTACGCGCAAGAAATCAGTGCAGTAATACAGCAATAGACATCATTGCAGGTAGCTGCGTACCATACCTGTAATACTGGAGTGGAGTAAGCAGGGGTATACAGTGTAGAGCAAGTAAGCAGTGGTGATGACAATTAGCTAGATGTACAGAGTTCAGTGGTAGTGGAGTCTGAAAAGGTGGGTTTTGAGTCTCTTGCGGAAGATCGCAAGTGATTCCGCAGTCCTGACTGATTGTGGAAGGTTGTTCCACCAGCCAGGGACAGAGAAGAGACGAGACCGCGAGGAGCGGCTTCCAGGTACCCGGAAGGATGGGGCAGTCAGTTTGCCAGAGGAGGCGGAGCGGAGGGGTCTGGCTGGGGTGTAGGGAGTGATGAGTGACTGGAGGTATGGGGGAGCAGTACCTCTAGCCGCTTGAAAAGCAAGCACCAGTGATTTGAATCTGATGTGTGCTGCGATGGGGAGCCAGTGCAGGGAGGAGAGTAGAGGGGTGACGTTGGTGAACTTCGGTTGATTGAACACCAGACGTGCGGCAGCATTCTGGACTAGTTGCAGTGGCTTGATGGCACAGGCTAGTAGGCCTGCCAGCAAGGAATTGCAGTAGTCCAGACATGAAATCACCAGGGCCTAGACCAGGAGTTGTGTGGCCTCTTGGGTGAGGAACGGTTGGACCCTCCAGATGTTGTGGAGGGAGAATCGGCTGGTCCGAGTGATTGCTGCGATGTGGCCCGAGAAGCACAGCTGGTTGTCCAGGGTCACTCCTGGCAGACTGGGACGGAGACCCTTGGAGCCTTAAACGGTGATTCACGCATCAATCATCGGGGAGCCCTTCGCTGGGAGGAACAGCAGCTCTGTCTTCCCCAGGTTCAGCTTCAGGTGGTGGGTGGACATTCATGCGGAGATGTCAGCCAGGCATGCAGAGATCAGTCCCGGGACCTGGGTCTCAGATCAAGAGAAGGAGAGAAAGAGTTGATTGTCATCGGCATAACAGTGATAGGAAAAACTGTGAGCAGAGATAACAGAACCAAGTGACTTGGTGTACAGGGAGAATAGGACGGGGCCTAGCACCGAGTCCTACGGGACTCCGGTAGAGAGGGTGTGGGGAGAGGAGAGGGATCCTCTCCAGGCCACCTGGTAGGACCGGTCAGCCAGGTAGGACTCGAACCATGTCAATGCAGATCCAGAGATTCCCATCACGATGAGAGATGAGAGCAGGATCTGGTGGTCCACGGTGTCGAATGCAGCTGACTGTCACGGCAGGGACCAGAAAACCAGGCGCGGACCCAGAAATGCAGAAACTTCTTTTATTAGGTGGACAGGCAAAGGTCAGGCAGGAGTAATCAGGGCAATGCAGAGATCCAAAGGATGGTCGGGGACAGGCAGAGTTCGTTGCGGGCTTCAGGGGTATCAGGGGCAGGCAAGGCGTGGTCAGTGGGCAGGCGAAGGTCGAAAACGAGAAGGCAGTCCAGGGAACACAGGGAGGAGCGGGAACGAGACTGGGGTAATGACGAACACTGGAGCACAAGCACGAACACGAACACGAAGCAACAAAACGCTGGGAAACAGAGATAACGCGGGAGAGTAATGTGAGCATAACGCAAAGCACAAGACAATCTGGCAACGAACATGGGAAAACACACAGCTTAAATACATTTAGACATAACGAGAAACAATCAGGAATAAACATGAATGCAGCTGACTGCAATCAGACACATGAGGATTTAAGTGGAAACGATAATACAATAACGAGACAATCAGGAAATGAACAGTTAACCACATCAGACATAACGAGAAACAGGTGAAACAGATAATACACTGACGAGACTGGAACAGGTAATCGAAAGTAAAAACACGGACCAGACACCAAGGAAACATGGAACAAACTACAAACGCTTAGTTAGGGGAAACACGAACACGAGACGTGACAGTACCCCCCCCCCTAGGGACGCCACCTGGCGGATCACCAACCTGTACCGGATGCCGACGCAGGAATTCCTGGATTAGGGAGGGTCGACGATATGTCTCTCGGGCACCCAACTGCGTTCTCGGGGACCGCCCCTCCCAATCCACCAGAAATTGGCGACCACGGCCCCTGCGTCGGACATCCAGCAGGCGGCGAACGGTGTAGACTGGGCCCCCTTCGATGAGCCGGGGGGGAGGTGGGGTGCGGACAGGAGGGCTAAAACGAGAGACAACATAGGGTTTTAGACGAGACACGTGAAACACAGGATGGATGCGGCGTAGGGGAGGAGGGAGGCGCAACTGTATGGCCGAGGGGGTTATAACACGAATAATGGGATAGGGACCAATAAATCTAGGGGATAATTTCTTGCAAGAGCCCCGCAAGGGAATGTCTTTGGCAGAGAGCCAAACCTTTTGGCCGACCCTGTAGCGAGGGGCAGGGCGGCGGTGACGGTCGGCCTGGCTCTTCATAGCCGAGACGTGGCGAAGCAGGGTGGCACGTGCTCTCCGCCAAGTACTCCGGGCTCTACTGATGAAGGCCTTGGCAGATGGCACCTCCACCTCCTTCTCCTCCTCCGGGAACAGAGGAGGTTGGTACCCCAGACAGCATTGGAATGGAGAGATGCCGGTGGAGGAAACGGGAAGGGAATTGTGGGCGTACTCTACCCAGGGCAGGAGCGTGACCAGGTAGTAGGGGTTTGTTCGGCTAGACAGCGCAGTCCCTCCCCAACTCCTGGTTGTAACGTTCCGTCTGGCCATTGGTCTCTGGGTGGGAAACCGGAAGAGAGGTTAGGTTTGGCGCCGATGAGAGAGCAGAACGCCCTCCAGAACCCGCTGGAAAACTGGGGCCCCGATCCGAGGTCATCTCCTGCGGCAATCCGTGAGGCGAAAAACATGTTTGACCATGAGTTCAGCGGTCTCTTTAGCAGAGGGGAGTTTGGGCAGGGGAATGAAATGTACACTTTTAGAAAACCGGTCTACCACCGTAAGGACGACTGTGTTACCTTCTGATGGTGGTAGACCGGTCACTTAAGTCTAGGCGACGTAGGACCATGGGCGTCGTGGAACCGCCAAGGGCTGAAGGAGACCGCTGGGACGAGCGTTGAGGACTTGGACCGGGCACAGGGCACACAGGCTGTCACAAATTCGACTGTGTCGTTCTTCATAGTGGGCCACCAAAACCTACGCGATAGAAAGGCTAGGTGCGTGAAACCCCGGGTGACAGGCCATCGGGAGGAATGAGCCCACTCCAGCACTTGAGACCGGATGGTCTCAGGAACGAATAGGCGGTTGGCTGGCGTATCCCTGTGAGACCGTGTAGTGTGAAGTGCCTCCTCCACCGTCCGAACAATGTCAAACTTGGCTGCTGCTAACACGCAGCTAGGGGGCAGGATAGGTTCAGGGCTACTCTCCTCTTCTGGAGAGTCGTAGATCCGGGATAAGGCGTCGGGTTTGATATTCTTCGATCCTGGGCGAAAAGACAGAGTAAAAACAAAACGGGCAAAAAATAGGGACCATCTAGCTTGACGAGGGTTAAGCCGTTGAGCTGAGTGGAGATACTCCAGGTTACGATGATCCGTCCAAACCAAGAACGGCACAGTAGCTCCCTCTAACCAGTGTCTCCACTCCTCGAAAGCTAATTTAATGGCTAGGAGTTCTCGATCACCAATCGTATAGTTTCTTTCCGTTGTGGAAAGGCGGTGTGAAAAGAAGGCGCATGGGTGTACCTTATTGTCCTTAGTTCGTTGCGAAAGGATTGCCCCAGTGCCTGAATCAGAGGCATCCACCTCCACAATGAACTGACGTGTGGGATCCGGGAGTGCGAGGATGGGGGCAGATGTAAACCGGGACTTGAGTCTCTCGAAGGCCTCCTGGGCATCGGGGTTCCATCGAAAATAAATCTTGGTGGAAGTGAGAGAGATTAATGGTGCGGCGACCGTGCTGTAATTCCGTCACGAACCGTCTGTAAAAGTTGGCGAATCCTAAAAAGCGTTGTAGTTGTTTACGGTCGGTGGGTACGGGCCATTCCTGTACCGCCTGCACTTTGGTGGGGTCCATCTCCAGATGGCCTCGGAGATGATAAAACCTAGAAATTGAACAGAGGTTTTATGGAATTCACACTTCTCGGCCTTGATAAATAGTTGGTTCTCGAGAAGTCTCTGGATGACTTGACGCACATGCTGTACATGTTCCTCCATAGTTTTAGAAAAGATCAGGATGTCATCCAGGCAGACATATGTGAGCGGGACAGCATGTCCCGGAGTACGTCGTTCACCAATCCCTGAAAGACGGCAGGGGCATTGGGTGAGACCGAATGGCATGGCCAGGTATTCATAATGACCTGTGTGGGTGTTGAAGGCCGTCTTCCACTCGTCCCCCTCCCGAATCCGGACCAAGTGGTAGGCGTTGCGGAGATCCAATTTGGTGAAGAATTGCCCCTCCTGAAGGTTGTCGAACGCCGATGACATTAATGGGAGAGGGTAGCGGTTCTTAATCGTGATAGCATTGAGCCCCTGTAGTCAATACAAGGACGCAGGGTTCCATCTTTCTTCTTGACAAAAAAAAATCCTGCGCCAGCAGGGGATGACGAAGGGCGGATGATACCTGAGGTTAGAGAGACGTGAGATGTACTCCTCCATAGCTTTGTTTTCTGGGGCGGACAATGAATACAGGTGGCCTCTGGGTGGAGTAGAACCAGGAAGAAGGTTAATAGGACAGTCATAGGCGCGATGAGGTGGTAATGTGCAGGCACGGGACTTACTGAATGCCTGGCCGAGATCGTGATATTCGGGGGCACTAGTGACAGGTCGACTGGTCTCTCCTTAGCCATGGACGAGGATCCCCAGGGGTGGTAGCGGAACGCAGGCATGACTTCTGGCAGAAAACACTCCACTCCCGGATGTTTCCAGTCGCCCAGTCAATGCTGGGGTTGTGGGTTGCCAGCCAGGGTCCGCCAAGCACTACAGGAGCAAGAGGGGATTCCATGAGGTAGAACGCCAGTTTCTCCTGTGATTCCCAGAAACTAGCAGATCCAGTGGCTGGGTGATCTCCTGGATCTCGGCTAGGGGCGTGCCCATCAGGGTCTTGGTTTGGAGGGGGGTCGCTAAACGAGATACTGGGACTCCTATGCGACGAACCAGGGTAGGGGCAGATGAGGTTCGCATCGGACCCCGAGTCAATCAGAGCCTGCACGGGAACAGTTCTCCTTGCCAGGAGAGAAGGACGTGGAGCATGGGACGTTGAGGTCGGAAGGTAGAAAACTGAGAGGCGCCCGTCAGAACCTTCCTCTTCACTGACGGGCGCTGTCTTTACCGGACAGGATAACCGGAAATGTCCCTTGCCTCCGCAGTACAGGCAAAGTCCTCCCCTCCCGGCGGCGCTGGCGTCGGTCTCGGACAGATGAGTCCGATTCACCTGCATGGGCTCCGCAGTCGCCGTGGGTTGAGCGGGGAAGTCGGGTCGTGTCGTGGGCGGAAACGGGGAAGCAGGAGACTCCTGACGCCTCTTTCCTCTCTCCTGCAGACGAGTGTCGATGCGGATAGCCAGGTCCACGAGTCTGTCCAGGTCCTGGGGTAGATCGCACACGGTTAGTTCGTCCAGAACCCGCCGGAGAGGCCGTGCAAGAAGGCATCGTAGGTGGCCACGGCATTCCATCCTGCTGAGGTCGCCAGGGTCCGGAACTCGATGGAGTAGTCCGAGACGGATTGTCCTCCCTGGCGAAGCTGAAGCAGTTGGACGTGCCGTCGCCCGTCCGACCGAGGACCGGTCGAAACCCTTCTCATCTCCTCCGCGAAGGATGAGAAGGTCGTGAGAGTAGGGTGTCCAGACTCCCAGAGAGAGGTTCCCCATAGGCGAGCTTTTCCCCCAAGGAGTGTGAGTACATAGGCGACCCTCGCTCGTTCCGTAGGAAATGAGGAGGGTTGGAGTTCGAACACAAGCGAGCATTGACTCAAAAAAGCGCGACATGAGTTGGGGTCGCCCAGGTAGCCGTTCCGGAGGGGTAATCGTGGTTCGGACCCCCTCTGATAGCCAGCTTGCGTCTGCACCTGGATAGCTGCGTTCTGTGCAGAACGGGCCGTTTCTGCAGACTCCTGAGTGATACGGACCATGGGCTAAAGCTGCTCCGCCAGAGCTTGGACGGTCTGCTGCAACGTCCGCAACTCCGCTTCGTGATGCCCAAGGCGAATTTCGTGGTAACGGGCAACGTCGCTGGGATCGGATCGGTCCGCTGGTTCCATCCTGGCCAGATTGTTCTGTCACGGCAGGGACCAGAAAACCAGGCGCGGACCCAGAAATGCAGAAACTTCTTTTATTAGGTGGACAGGCAAAGGTCAGGCAGGAGTAATCAGGGCAATGCAGAGATCCAAAGGATGGTCGGGGACAGGCAGAGTTCGTTGCGGGCTTCAGGGGTATCAGGGGCAGGCAAGGCGTGGTCAGTGGGCAGGCGAAGGTCGAAAACGAGAAGGCAGTCCAGGGAACACAGGGAGGAGCGGGAACGAGACTGGGGTAATGACGAACACTGGAGCACAAGCACGAACACGAACACGAAGCAACAAAACGCTGGGAAACAGAGATAACGCGGGAGAGTAATGTGAGCATAACGCAAAGCACAAGACAATCTGGCAACGAACATGGAAAACACACAGCTTAAATACATTTAGACATAACGAGAAACAATCAGGAATAAACATGAATGCAGCTGACTGCAATCAGACACATGAGGATTTAAGTGGAAACGATAATACAATAACGAGACAATCAGGAAATGAACAGTTAACCACATCAGACATAACGAGAAACAGGTGAAACAGATAATACACTGACGAGACTGGAACAGGTAATCGAAAGTAAAAACACGGACCAGACACCAAGGAAACATGGAACAAACTACAAACGCTTAGTTAGGGAAACACGAACACGAGACGTGACAGTACCCCCTTAGGGACGCCACCTGGCGGATCACCAACCTGTACCGGATGCCGACGCAGGAATTCCTGGATTAGGGAGGGGTCGACGATATGTCTCTCGGGCACCCAACTGCGTTCCTCGGGACCGTACCCCTCCCAATCCACCAGAAATTGGCGACCACGGCCCTCGTCGGACATCCAGCAGGCGGCGAACGGTGTAGACTGGGCCCCCTTCGATGAGCCGGGGGAGGTGGGTGCGGACAGGAGGGCTAAAACGAGAGACAACATAGGGTTTTAGACGAGACACGTGAAACACAGGATGGATGCGGCGTAGGGGAGGAGGAGGCGCAACTGTATGGCCGAGGGGTTATAACACGAATAATGGGATAGGGACCAATAAATCTAGGGGATAATTTCTTGCAAGAGCCCCTTAAGAATGTCTTTGGCAGAGAGCCAAACCTTTTGGCCGACCCTGTAGCGAGGGGCAGGGCGGCGGTGACGGTCGGCCTGGCTCTTCATAGCCGAGACGTGGGCGAAGCAGGGTGGCACGTGCTCTCCGCCAAGTACTCCGGGCTCTACTGATGAAGGCCTTGGCAGATGGCACCTCCACCTCCTTCTCCTCCTCCGGGAACAGAGGAGGTTGGTACCCCAGACAGCATTGGAATGGAGAGATGCCGGTGGAGGAAACGGGAAGGGAATTGTGGGCGTACTCTACCCAGGGCAGGAGCGTGACCAGGTAGTAGGGGTTTGTTCGGCTAGACAGCGCAGTCCCTTCCCCAACTCCTGGTTGTAACGTTCCGTCTGGCCATTGGTCTCTGGGTGGAAACCGGAAGAGAGGTTAGGTTTGGCGCCGATGAGAGCAGAACGCCCTCCAGAACCCGCTGGAAAACTGGGGCCCCGATCCGAGGTCATCTCCTGCGGCAATCCGTGGAGGCGAAAAACATGTTTGACCATGAGTTCAGCGGTCTCTTTAGCAGAGGGAGTTTGGGCAGGGGAATGAAATGTACACTTTTAGAAAACCGGTCTACCACCGTAAGGACGACTGTGTTACCTTCTGATGGTGGTAGACCGGTCACGAAATCTAGGGCGAGCGTGGGACCATGGGCGTCGTGGAACCGCCAAGGGCTGAAGGAGACCGCTGGGACGAGCGTTGGAGGACTTGGACCGGGCACAGGGCACACAGGCTGTCAAATTCGACTGTGTCGTTCTTCATAGTGGGCCACCAAAACCTACGCGATAGAAAGGCTAGGGTGCGTGAAACCCCGGGTGACAGGCCATCGGGGAGGAATGAGCCCACTCCAGCACTTGAGACCGGATGGTCTCAGGAACGAACAGGCGGTTGGCTGGCGTATCCCTGTGAGACCGTGTAGTGTGAAGTGCCTCCTCCACCGTCCGAACAATGTCAAACTTGGCTGCTGCTAACACGCAGCTAGGGGGCAGGATAGGTTCAGGGCTACTCTCCTCTTCTGGAGAGTCGTAGATCCGGATAAGGCGTCGGGTTTGATATTCTTGATCCTGGGCGAAAAGACAGAGTAAAAACAAAACGGGCAAAAAATAGGGACCATCTAGCTTGACGAGGGTTAAGCCGTTGAGCTGAGTGGAGATACTCCAGGTTACGATGATCCGTCCAAACCAAGAACGGCACAGTAGCTCCCTCTAACCAGTGTCTCCACTCCTCGAAAGCTAATTTAATGGCTAGGAGTTCTCGATCACCAATCGTATAGTTTCTTTCCGTTGTGGAAAGGCGGTGTGAAAAGAAGGCGCATGGGTGTACCTTATTGTCCTTAGTTCGTTGCGAAAGGATTGCCCCAGTGCCTGAATCAGAGGCATCCACCTCCACAATGAACTGACGTGTGGGATCCGGGAGTGCGAGGATGGGGGCAGATGTAAACCGGGACTTGAGTCTCTCGAAGGCCTCCTGGGCATCGGGGTTCCATCGAAAATAAATCTTGGTGGAAGTGAGAGAGATTAATGGTGCGGCACCGTGCTGTAATTCCGCACGAACCGTCTGTAAAAGTTGGCGAATCCTAAAAAGCGTTGTAGTTGTTTACGGTCGGTGGGTACGGGCCATTCCTGTACCGCCTGCACTTTGGTGGGGTCCATCTCCAGATGGCCTGGAGGAGATAAAACCTAGAAATTGAACAGAGGTTTTATGGAATTCACACTTCTCGGCCTTGATAAATAGTTGGTTCTCGAGAAGTCTCTGGATGACTTGACGCACATGCTGTACATGTTCCTCCATAGTTTTAGAAAAGATCAGGATGTCATCCAGGTAGACATCTGTGGCGGGACAGCATGTCCCGGTACGTCGTTCACCAATCCCTGAAAGACGGCAGGGGCATTGGTGAGACCGAATGGCATGGCCAGGTATTCATAATGACCTGTGTGGGTGTTGAAGGCCGTCTTCCACTCGTCCCCCTCCCGAATCCGGACCAAGTGGTAGGCGTTGCGGAGATCAATTTGGTGAAGAATTGCCCCTCCTGAAGGTTGTCGAACGCCGATGACATTAATGGGAGAGGGTAGCGGTTCTTAATCGTGATAGCATTGAGCCCCCTGTAGTCAATACAAGGACGCAGGGTTCCATCTTTCTTCTTGACAAAAAAATCCTGCGCCAGCAGGGGATGACGAAGGGCGGATGATACCTGAGGTTAGAGACGTGGAGATGTACTCCTCCATAGCTTTGTTTTCTGGGGCGGACAATGAATACAGGTGGCCTCTGGGTGGAGTAGAACCAGGAAGAAGGTTAATAGGACAGTCATAGGCGCGATGAGGTGGTAATGTGCAGGCACGGGACTTACTGAATGCCTGGCCGAGATCGTGATATTCGGGGGCACTAGTGACAGGTCGACTGGTCTCTCCTTAGCCATGGACGAGGGATCCCCAGGGGTGGTAGCGAACGCAGGCATGACTTCTGGCAGAAAACACTCCACTCCCGGATGTTTCCAGTCGCCCAGTCAATGCTGGGGTTGTGGGTTGCCAGCCAGGGTCCGCCAAGCACTACAGGAGCAAGAGGGGATTCCATGAGGTAGAACGCCAGTTTCTCCCTGTGATTCCCAGAAACTAGCAGATCCAGTGGCTGGGTGATCTCCTGGATCTCGGCTAGGGGCGTGCCCATCAGGGTCTTGGTTTGGAGGGGGGTCGCTAAACGAGATACTGGGACTCCTATGCGACGAACCAGGGTAGGGCAGATGAGGTTCGCATCGGACCCCGAGTCAATCAGAGCCTGCACTGGGAACAGTTCTCCTTGCCAGGAGAGAAGGACGTGGAGCATGGGGACGTTGAGGTCGGAAGGTAGAAAACTGAGAGGCGCCCGTCAGAACCTTCCTCTTCACTGACGGGCGCTGTCTTTTACCGGACAGGATAACCGGAAATGTCCTTGCCTCCGCAGTACAGGCAAAGTCCTCCCTCCCGGCGGCGCTGGCGTTCGGTCTCGGACAGATGAGTCCGATTCACCTGCATGGGCTCCGCAGTCGCCGTGGGTTGAGCGGGGAAGTCGGGTCGTGTCGTTGGGCGGAAACGGGGGGAAGCAGGAGACTCCTGACGCCTCTTTCCTCTCTCCTGCAGACGAGTGTCGATGCGGATAGCCAGGTCCACGAGTCTGTCCAGGTCCTGGGGTAGATCGCACACGGTTAGTTCGTCCAGAACCCGCTCGGAGAGGCCGTGCAAGAAGGCATCGTAGGTGGCCACGGCATTCCATCCTGCTGAGGTCGCCAGGGTCCGGAACTCGATGGAGTAGTCCGAGACGGATTGTCCTCCCTGGCGAAGCTGAAGCAGTTGACGTGCCGCCGCCCGTCCGACCGAGGACCGGTCGAAAACCCTTCTCATCTCCTCCGCGAAGGATGAGAAGGTCGTGAGAGTAGGGTGTCCAGACTCCCAGAGAGAGGTTCCCCATAGGCGAGCTTTTCCCCCAAGGAGTGTGAGTACATAGGCGACCCTCGCTCGTTCCGTAGGAAATGAGGAGGGTTGGAGTTCGAACACAAGCGAGCATTGACTCAAAAGCGCGACATGAGTTGGGGTCGCCCAGGTAGCGTTCCGGAGGGGTAATCGTGGTTCGGACCCCTCTGATAGCCAGCTTGCGTCTGCACCTGGATAGCTGCGTTCTGTGCAGAACGGGCCGTTTCTGCAGACTCCTGAGTGATACGGACCATGGGCTAAAGCTGCTCCGCCAGAGCTTGGACGGTCTGCTGCAACGTCCGCAACTCCGCTTCGTGATGCCCAAGGCGAATTTCGTGGTAACGGGCAACGTCGCTGGGATCGGATCGGTCCGCTGGTTCCATCCTGGCCAGATTGTTCTGTCACGGCAGGGACCAGAAAACCAGGCGCGGACCCAGAAATGCAGAAACTTCTTTTATTAGGTGGACAGGCAAAGGTCAGGCAGGAGTAATCAGGGCAATGCAGAGATCCAAAGGATGGTCGGGGACAGGCAGAGTTCGTTGCGGGCTTCAGGGTATCAGGGGCAGGCAAGGCGTGGTCAGTGGGCAGGCGAAGGTCGAAAACGAGAAGGCAGTCCAGGGAACACAGGGAGGAGCGGGAACGAGACTGGGGTAATGACGAACACTGGAGCACAAGCACGAACACGAACACGAAGCAACAAAACGCTGGGAAACAGAGATAACGCGGGAGAGTAATGTGAGCATAACGCAAAGCACAAGACAATCTGGCAACGAACATGGGAAAACACACAGCTTAAATACATTTAGACATAACGAGAAACAATCAGGAATAAACATGAATGCAGCTGACTGCAATCAGACACATGAGGATTTAAGTGGAAACGATAATACAATAACGAGACAATCAGGAAATGAACAGTTAACCACATCAGACATAACGAGAAACAGGTGAAACAGATAATACACTGACGAGACTGGAACAGGTAATCGAAAGTAAAAACACGGACCAGACACCAAGGAAACATGGAACAAACTACAAACGCTTAGTTAGGGGAAACACGAACACGAGACGTGACACTGACAGGTTGACGGAACTGAGGGATTGGGACTTAGCCACGTGAAGAGCCTCCGTGACCGCAAGGAGAGCAGTCTCTGTGGAGTGGCCTGCCTTGAACTCAGACTGGTTAGGATCAAGCAGGCCATTCTGGAGAAGATGAGTAGACAGTTGGTTATAGACAGCCCGCTCGAGTGTTTTGGAGAGGAATGGGAGGAGAGAGACAGGTCGTTAGTTTGAAATGACAGCAGGATTCAGAGATGTTTTTTTGAGAAGGGGGACAACATGAGCATGTTTGAGGGGGGAGGGGACAGAGCCAGAGGAAACAGAGGAGTTCATAACATTGGAACATATTAACATATTAACATATGCTGAAAGTAATTGAGCCCCGCTACAAACTTCCCTCTCATCCATATTTCAGTACCTTGTTCAGTACATTATGGCCAATTAGCCACTGTTCATAATAAATTAAATAAATGTATGTTTTGCATTTATTTTTTTCCACATTGTACCGAAAACATACCAAACCGTGACTTCAAAACCGAGGTCCGTACCGAACCTTGATTTTTGTGTACCGTTACACCCCTAATACAGTATATATACACATACACATATATACTGTGACACACTCAAGGGTTGGGAGAGTGTTCACCCGACTGAAAATGATAAATTCACTGTCCACAACAAAATAAAGGAAATTCAAATCTTTATTTTGTGCTTGGCATGAGCAGGAAAAAAATGTTAACCGTAACAAAACAGTCCAATCCACATTCCAATCGAATCGTCGATATCCGTAAACAGGGTTCGGCACACAAAGAACGGTCCAGGGTTGGGCTAGGCGGGTGTGGGGAAGTCAAGCAGGCGAGGGTCAAACACGGGGCGGGTTCTCAGTCAGTCACGGGTAATGGCACACAGCAGCTTCCTCCCTCCAAACAAGATCATACACAAAGCGTTAATATTCTTTCGTTCTTTCTCTACTCACTTCCTCCGTTGATTTCCCGGTTAAGGTACTCTGCCGTGGGTGTGTGTGATTTCCCTTTCATTGCGTCTCCAATCCATGCGTTGATTCCCTGTAGCTGTGCATTGTGAATGAGGAACAAGTGTTGTCAATTTCCCCGATTGTTGTGGAACTCCATATATGGGCATAGAGGTAAACACTGGGAAGCGTACATATCAGTTTTCCACCACCTCTCCTCTCATACACCTCTGCTGGCTGCCACACATCCCCAATATTTTTGTTCTCTGGGTAGTAGTTTTCTGCTGATGTAGGTAATTGGATGTTCCTCACCTCCTTGTAGCTGTGAGAGGACGGCACCCACCCCTGTTTCCGATGCATCAGTCTGGACAACTAGGGGCTTGGAGAAGTCAGGGGTCACCAACACTGGTCCTGAGCAAAGGGCGTCTTTGGAACGCCTTCTGTTTCTTCTGTCCACTTGATCCGGTCGGGCAGCCGGCTCCGGGTCAGGTCCGTCAAGGGCGCGGCGAGAGAGGAAAAATGGGGGACAAAACTACGGTAATAGCTGGCTAGCCCTACAAATGTGTGTACCTGTTTCTTGGTGTGGGGGCGGGGCCATCCTCTGATTGCCTCGACTTTACCTACCTGGGGCTTGACGCACCGTTGTCCTATGGTGTACCCCAGGTAGTCAGCATCCAGGAGACCGAGGCGACATTTTTTGGGATTGGCTGTGAGCCCCGCCCCCCGTAGAGCTCGCAGCACGGTGAGCTGTTGGAGATGGGTCCCCCATTCCTCCCCATGTATAACGATGTCATCCAGGTAGGAGGCGGCCTGAGGACCCGATCCATTCATCTCTGGAAAGTGGGCGGGGCTCCGTGTAGGCCGAAAGGTAGCATCTTATATTGGAATAGCCCATCGGGAGTGGCGAAGGCAGTCTTCTCCCGGGCTTCCTTGGTTAGGGGCACCTGCCAATAACCCTTCGTCAGGTCCAGGGTGGAGATGAATCGGGCCCTCCCCAGTCGCTCAATAAGTTCATCCACCCTGGGCATAGGGTAGGCGTCAAATCTGGAGATCTCATTAAGTTTCCTAAAATCATTACAGAATCGGATTGAGCCGTCGGGTTTGGGGACCAACACAATAGGGCTACACCACTCACTTCTTCTATTATCCCGTTCTTCAACATGGCCTTTACCTCTTCTCGCACCGCTTCTCTTCTGGCCTCTGGTATTCTGTAGGGGCGTAACTTCACCTTCTTCCCTGGTTCCGTGACGATGTGGTGTTGAAGGAGGTCAGTGTGGCCAGCCTCTGTTGAGAACACATCTCTGTGGCGGTCCACCAGCTCCATCAAGTCCTGCCGTTGGCGGGTTGTCAGCTGTTCGCCCATGGGCACGCCCACCGTTTCCGTCTTGGCAGAGCCTGAGGGGGGAAGAAGAACCCAGCAATACCTCTCTAGCGACCCATTTTTTTAATAAGTTGATGTGACATACTTTTTCTGGTGGTCTTCGTCCTGGCTGGCGGATACGGTAGTTCACCTCCCCCACTTTTCCGATTACTTCGTAGGGCCCGTGCCATTTGGCCAGGAATTTGCACTCCGTGGTTGGCACCAGCACCAGCACGCGATCTCCTGGGGCAAATTCTCTGGGCTGAGCGCATCGGTTGTAGACCTGCTCTTGGGCAGCCTGGGCGGCCTGGGTGGCCGCCATGTGTTCTCGCACTATGGGCCAGAGGGTGGCCATGCGTCCCTGCACCTCTTCTACATGTTCCACCAGGGTTCGATGGGGAGATGGCTGCTGCTCCCAGGCCTCCTTAGCGAGGTCTAGTAGTCCCCGGGGCCGTCTCCCGTAGAGTAGCTCAAAGGGTGAAAAGCCCGTGGAGGCCTGGGGCACCTCACGGATGGAGAACATCAGATATGGTAGTAGCTGGTCCCAGTTCCTCCCGTCAGCTTCCATCACCTTCTTCAACATCTGTTTCAATGTTTGATTAAACCGTTCTACCAGGCCATCAGTCTGGGGGTGGTAAACAGAAGTGCGTAACTGATTAATATTCATTAATTTACATAAGTCCTTCATGATGCGGGACATGAAGGGGGTGCCTTGATCCGTGAGGATTTCTTCTGGCAGCCCTACCTGGGAGAACATCATCATCAGTTCCCTTGCGATCCCTTTGGTTGCCATGGTTCGTAATGGAATAGCCTCCGGGTACCTGGTGGCGTAGTCGAGGACAACCAGGATGTATTGGTGTCCCCTAGCGCTTTTCGGTAGCGGGCCGACCAGGTCCATAGCAATCCTGCTAAAGGGTACAGAAATGATAGGTAAAGGGATTAGGGGGTTGCGGAGGTGGGGTCTTGGCGCCACCTGCTGGCATTCCAGGCAACTGCGGCAGAAGTTTTCTACCGCCTTCTTGACTCCTGGCCAGTAGAATCTGGCCCTGATTCGGTCCAGTGTCTTCTCTACTCCCAGGTGAGCACCGAGCTGGTGGGAGTGGGCTAGCTGAAGGACAGAGGGGATAAACGGGCGGGGCACCAACAACAATTCTTGTACCACACCAGCTTTTTGGACAACCTGATATAAAAGTGAATTTTTTATGGCGAAATGTGGATAAATTAGCTGTCGTACCCCGTTGATGAGCTGGTCATCCACCACAGACACCTGCTGTAGGGCGCTGGTGAGGTTGGCGTCTTTGAGTTGGGCTGTTCCAAACCTCCCAGCTAGGGGGCCAGTCATCGGGTTCACCTCTGCTTCGGGGTTTAGGGGGAACATTTCCCCCAGGTCAGCTCCCTCTTCGCTGTGTGGGGTCCCCTCATCTTCCCTCGCCGTCACATATCCAGCTTCCTCTTCAGCCACGGCCGCCGCCGCACTGGACTTTCCCTCGGAGAGCGGGTCGGTGGAAGCTTGTGGATCAACTTCCTGGAACCCACAGAGGCGGGTTGGCGGTTAGTGCTGCCTGGGAAGTGGCGGCGATGTGGTTACTCGGGGTGTTCGTCGGCGCCCAGTAGCCAGACGAAACCATAGCGGACGGAAAATGGGAAGGTCGCGGCCGATGAGGACCAGTCCGGTACTACCCCTGCTGGCCCTGTGTACCTCCTCTTGGTCGTCTTTAGGTCCAGCATGGTGGTGGGGTATTGTCGCGTCTCCCCGTGAATACATGTGACCCCTATTGTGCCCTCTAGGTAGGGGAGGTAGGCGAACTCTGGCCTCACCAAGGTCACCATGCTGCCGGTGTCGAGGAGAGCCGTGGTGTCTTTCCCATTGGCGGTGACCACTCCCTGGGCTGCCTGATAGCCCTCCATGAGGTCCACCAGCTGGGGGTTACTCTGGCAGGCCAGCTTCTTTGCTTCATAGAGCAGGGCTCGCATATTCCTGTCCATTATAATTCTTTCGATGGGGCCCAGGGATTTCGGCTCTGACACCAGCCAGGCATTCGTCAACCGGAGGAGGTCGTGCATCTGTGCTCTGGGAGAAGTGGCTGGATCAAACACCCATTCATGATATCGCTGTGCCCTGGTTATCAGCGTATATCCATAGCGCTTCAATATTTCGCCCCTTAATTCTTCATAACTGACCTTCTGATGGGTGGTCATGTCCTGGTATGTCTTTTGGGCGATGCCTGACAGGAAGGGCGCAATCAAACCCACCCACTGCTCTTCGGGCCACTCTTCTCTTTTGGCTGTCCTTTCAAAGGTTCGGAGGAAGGTTTCGATGTCATCGGTGGGGGTCTGTTTCACCAAAAACTTTGCAGGGTTGGCCTGGCGCACCCTTTCGGCGAGAGCGTGTTCCTCCTGTGTATCGAATCTCTCCTTTAATTCAGCCCGCAGCAGTTCCGTGTTCTGGATTTGAATTTCCATGGTCTGGGCGTGCTGCCTTCTTTGTTCTTCTGCACTTTGGATCTGCACTCGCATGGCTTCTTCATGTCTTGCCTGCTGCTGTTGACTGCTGCTGATAAGTTGTGCAATCAGAACTTCAAAATCTGTAGTTTCCATTGTTTTGGTTATGTGCGATTTATCGTTTTCAGTCCGATTACATTGCCCGTGTTCTCCACCATATGTGACACACTCAAGGGTTGGGAGAGTGAAACCGATAAATCCACGCCACGTGACAATCCCTGTACGGAACAGAGCAGTCTGGAAACAGGGGTGGAGTTTTCGGTCTACAGACCGGATTCTTTATTATTTATTTTTCGACGTTCTCTGATCCCGACACGGGCAGAGAACCAGACCGGGAGTTTTCAAAACAAATAAACAAAATTAAATACAACAACTATTAAACCATAACCGGAAACTTTCCAGTTCCCGTTTTACTTTGACTTTACTTCACTTCGCTTTGCTTTCTTTCTTTCTTTCTTTCTTTCTTTCCCCTCGGTCTCCCACGCCTTTTCTTTCTTGTTCCAGCCACCTACTGAAGAAAGCAGAGCAGTTTTCAAGCACACCGATGTGATTAGAAACACCAGACACCAGACATTAGCGGCCGTGCGTGCGTGCGTTAGCTGCTCTGCCAGTAGGCGTGGCCGCTAATCGCCTTGATCCGCTGCTGAGACCGACGCCTTCCACACCCCTCCATCGCCAGCATGTGGCCAGCATTCGGTTCGACAGACTCGCCCCCCTCCCTGGAGAGGAAGTCTGCGCACCCATTCGCGGACCCTGGCCGATGGATCACTCGGAAGCAAAATGGTTGTAATGCAAGATACCACCGCGTGATCCTTGCGTTGGTGTCCTTCATTTTGTGTAGCCACTGGAGGGATGCATGGTCGGTGTAGAGGGTAAAGGTCTTGCCCAGGAGGTAGTACCTGAGGGTGAGAGAGGCCCACTTGATCGCCAAACACTCTTTCTCTATTGCGCTGTAGCGGGCCTCTCTCGGAGAAAGCTTCCGACTGATGTAGCATATCGGTCGCTCCTCCCCCCCACGCTCCTGGGACAAGACTGCCCCCAGTCCCCTATCCGAGGCATCGGTCTGCAAAACAAAAGGCAGGGAGAAATCAGGGCCGATTAGCAGAGGGCCGCCACATAGAATTGCTTTTATCCTCACGAACGCCGCCTGGCACTGCTCCGTCCACTGGACCGGATCGGAGGCTCCCTTTCGGGTGAGATCAGTTAGGGGACTGGCTAGTGCCGAAAAGCCAGGAATAAACCGGCGATAATAATTTTCCAGTCCCAAAAAGGATCTCACCTGTTTTTTAGACTTGGGCTGTGGGCAGGCCGAAATTGCCGCGGTTTTATCAATCAAGGGTCTGACCTGCCCCCCGCCCAAGAGGAACCCCAGATACCGTACCTCTCTCCGCCTAATAGCGCACTTGCCTGGGTTAGCAGTGAGGCCCGCTCCCCTCAGCGTCTGTAGGACGGCCCGCAAATGCTGCATATGCCGCTCCCAATCATTGCTATAGATGACAATGTCATCCAAATATGCTGCGGCATATGCAGCATGCGGTCGAAGTAGCCTATCCATTAGGCGCTGAAAGGTGGCCGGAGCCCCATGCAGACCGAAAGGCAAGGTCAGGAATTGGTGTAAGCCGAACGGAGTAGAGAATGCCGACTTTTCCCTGGACGCTGGAGACAAGGGAATCTTCCAGTAGCCCTTGGTTAAATCCAGTGTCGAATAAAAGCGAACAGTGCCCAACCGATCCAGCAGCTCGTCAACCCGGGGCATTGGATAGGCATCGAATTTTGATACTGCGTTAACTTTCCTGTAGTCCACACAGAATCGAACCGACCCATCAGGCTTAGGTACAAGCACAATGGGGCTGCACCAGTCACTACTAGATTCCTCGATTACTCCCATGTCCAGCATTTTTTCTAATTCTTCCTGAACCACTTTTTTTTTGTGTTCAGGCAAGCGATATGGCCGACTCCTAATCACGGTGCCTGGCGGGGTCTGAATGTGGTGTTCAATCAAGTCAGTTCGCCCGGGTAAGGGAGAAAACACGTCAGAAAAACAGTGCTGTAAATTACTCACCTCTGCCCGCTGGTCCGGCGTAAGATGGCTACCAACGGGGACCGGAAGTCTCATATTTTCAATTGGAATTTCTGGTCCCAGCTCATCTCGGGGATTTTCTGCCATGGCGAGCGAAACAGGGTCTACCACCTCCCACCGTTTTAATACATTTAGGTGGTATATCTGACGTGACCCACCTCTATCTGAGCGAATGACTTCATAATCAACATCCCCCACTCGTCGTGTAACCTCAAAGGACCCTTGCCACTTTGCGAGTGGTTTAGATGCTGACGTTGGGAGTAACACTAGGACTTGATCTCCCGGTTGAAACTTTCGCAATTGTGTCCCCCTGTTATATTGCTGTCTCTGTCGTTCCTGGGCCTTGAGCAAATGTTCTCGTGAAATTTGACCGAGTGAGTGCAGCTTTGCTCATAGGTCCATGACGTATTGAATTTCATTTTTGCTGGGGCTCGGATTTTCCTCCCAAGTTTCTTTTAACAAATCCAGAATACCCCTGGGACGTCGCCCATATAATAATTGAGAACGGGAAAACCCGGTGGAGGCTTGGGGAACCTCTCTGACGGCAAACATCAGTGGATCAATTAGTTTGTCCCAATTCTTCAAATCGGTTTTAAAGAACTTCCGCATCATGGATTTCAATGTCTGATTGAACCGCTCTACCAGCCCGTCAGTTTGTGGATGGTATACGCTAGTTCGAATTGACTTGAGGTCCAATAATGCGTACAGTTCCTTCAGTGTTCGTGACATAAATGAAGTGCCTTGATCAGTGAGAATCTCTTTTGGAATTCCCACCCGGGATAAAAAGTGGAACAACTCCTCCGCAATAGTCTTTGCAGATATATTGCGGAGGGGTACAGCCTCGGGGTATCGCGTTGCATAATCTACGATAACTAATACAAAGCGGTACCCTTTGGCACTCCAATCAAATGGCCCGACAAGGTCCATTCCAATTCTTTCGAACGGGACCTCTATTAACAGCAAGGGTTGCAATGGAGCTTTTGGGATTGCCGCTGGGTTTACTTTTTGGCATTCGGGGCACGCCGTACACCACCGACGGACGTTATCTCGAATGCCCGGCCAATAAAATCGAGCCAGTATCCGGAGTAGTGTTTTATCCTGTCCTAAATGACCCGCCATGGGATTGCTATGAGCCGCCTGGAAAACCATTTCTCGACGTCTTTTGGGCAGCAATAACTGTGTAACTACTTCTCCTGTATCGACGTCCCGACACATGCGATACAGTTTATCTTGTAAAATACAAAAATAGGGATATGTCACCACCCGCTCTGGGTCAAGCAGCTGGCCATCAATTTTAATCACTTGTCCAGCTAGCGTTTCGTCCTGCGACTGTTCGAGGGAGAAATCAGTCACTCTGGCGAATCGGGGAAGTCCGCCGGCCCCGCCCGCGTTTCCCCGAAGCAGCCTTTCGGTCACCTCGGGTTGTTGCGGAGAGAGAGCCGACGGCCCCTCCCCTGGGTCGTCGTCATCTGTGACGTCATCCCCCCCAGTTGCTACAAGATGATAGCAAACACACCCCCATTGGGCCCCTTCCCCAATCTCCTTTCTAACTATATCCTTAAAACCCGGCCAATCGTGTCCCAAAATCAGCGGAAGGGGGGTGCGAGGATTAACCCCTGCCACCATGCTATGCTTTTTTCCCCCAATATAAAATTCAATCCGGGCGGTTGGATAGTAGTGTACATCACTGTGCACGCACCTAATCGCCACCTCTGTGAGCCTGTCCAATGCCTCGGGTTGAACCAGACGCTGATGCACAAGGGTGTGAGAACAACCCGTGTCCAACAGCGCCTGGATTGTTTTCCCTTTGATACTTACGGGTACCAAAAACGACTCTGCTGGTTCGGGGGAGTAGCACTGGACAGCGGGGCGTCCGGCGATGCTTACATCCATCCGGGGGCAATCCTCAGGCATGTGGCCAGGACGCCCACACTGCCAACAGTCCTGCCCCGCCGTCCGTGGCGACCCTAGGTGACCTGGAACAGAAAGGTTAGGACGATTACCATTGCGATCTCGGGGGGGGTTATGCCAACAGGGACCGGACGGGGTTCGGGGAGGGGGCGTAGACCTGGGTTGGGGTTGGGGCTGGGTATTGGATTGGGACTGGACTGGGGAAAACGGGGAACCGGGATATTGGGGCGGTATCTGTAGAATTGGCTTTTCAGCCCTTCAGCTCTCTGGGGAAGTTTCCCTGTCTCCCCACTGACCGCCAGGTGATTCTCTGCCAGCTGGACGGCTGCATCCAGAGTGGCGGGTTGGTGGCATCGGAGCCAGTCCGCGGTCCCTTTCGGGAGCCCCGACGTGAACTGCTCCAATGCCACCTCTTGTACAATTTCGTCCGCTGTTCGGACTTCTGGCTGTAGCCACCACCGGCAGGAGTCGAGGAGCTGTTGGGCGTAGGCGAAGGGATGCCCGACATCGGCGAAGCGCAGATCGCGGAGTCTTTTCCTGTGTCCCTCCGGCTTTAGCCCCACTCTCTCCAGGATGGTGGCCCGGAGGGTCGGGTAGTCAGCCACGGCAACGGCCGGCACACTACCAGCTGCTATCTGGCTCTCCCCGGACAGCAGCGGGAGGAGCCGTAATGCCCATTGCTCCGCCGGCCAACTGCATGCCGTGGCTGTTCTCTCGAAGAGCTCTACGAACGCCTCCGGGTCGTCGTCCGGTCCCATCTTTCCCATCCTGATCTCGGACCGGACCGGAATGGAAGAGGCGGCCGCCTGCCTGCTGTTTAGCAGCTCTATAATGGCAGCTCTGTCCGCTGCCTGGGTAGCGGTGATGGCCCGCAGCGCCTCCTGTTGGTCTTCCTGGGACCGTACCAGCGCGCGCTGCTGAGCCTCCTGCATCGCAGCCAGGTGGGCGATCACCTGGGAGAGTGGGCTCTCCATGTTCTCCAGTGGTGCTGCTCTGTTCTCCTGGGTTTCAGCACCACTTTGTCACACGCCACGTGACAATCCCTGTACGGAACAGAGCAGTCTGGAAACAGGGGTGGAGTTTTCGGTCTACGGACCGGATTCTTTATTATTTATTTTTCGACGTTCTCTGATCCCGACACGGGCAGAGAACCAGACCGGGAGTTTTCAAAACAAATAAACAAAATAAACAAAATTAAATACAACAACTATTAAACCATAACCGGAAACTTTCCAGTTCCCGTTTTACTTTTACTTTACTTCACTTCGCTTTGCTTTCTTTCTTTCTTTCTTTCTTTCCCCTCAGTCTCCCACGCCTTTTCTTTCTTGTTCCAGCCACCTACTGAAGAAAGCAGAGCAGTTTTCAAGCACACCGATGTGATTAGAAACACCAGACCGGTGCGTGCGTTGGCTGCTCTGCCAGTAGGCGTGGCCGCTAATCGCCTTGATCCGCTGCTGAGACCGACGCCTTCCACAGTATGCATTCACTTCTGTAAGTTGCTTTGGATAAAAGCGTCCGCCAAATGGCATATATTAATTAATGACAAAAAATATGTACATTTTCAGACTTCAATTGAGGCCAGTTTAATATTCTCCATGCAAACCGATTTCAACATAATTAGGAACAATAATAGTAGGCTAATAATAATAACAATCGCAGTAAAAGCCTACAGTACCGTGTAAGATATGGAATCAAAACTAGAGAAACAAAAGACAAACCTCTAGGCATAATATTAATGTTCATATCAATTAGCCTATTAATTCAAATAATATAATAATATATGCCATTTAGCAGACGCTTTTATCCAAAGCGACTTACAGTAGTAAATGCATACATTTTTCAGTATATGTAGCACCAGTGGGGATTGAACCCACAACCTAAGCGTTGCCAACGCTGTGCTCTACCACCTTATCCTGGAAGACTCATCTCCTTTATTTTCTCAGTTGTTTTAGTTAGGTAAGATCTGTAATTTGATGTACTAGGTGTAGTCTTGGGTGTCTGCTGGTCTGCCCTGGCCAGCCATCACCTGTTCCCACCTCCCTTTTTGCCCCCCATTGTTTCGATGCAGTCCTATGTTTGTCTTTTAGTTTTTTTTGTGTGTGTTGGAAAATAAGTACGTTTGCTGACTTTTGTCATGGAGCGGCACTTGGTGTGGTTCATATGTTCGGACAGTGGTTTAGCCTCTGGTTATTGTAACGCAGAAGGTTTTTGGCACATAACAGCAACTGTTGAGCAAAACTTATAACATTAAACCAGTTGGCCTATATAGCTTAGTAAAAATGTTATTGGCTGTTAGCGTACTTGCCGACTTTTTCACTGTGAGCATTTCCTTGCGAGCACTCCCATTAAACATAATAAAGACAAGAAATTAGGTTAGCGTTACTGTAATCATGGCCGTATCTACCATTGAGGACACTGAGGTCATGACCTCTATTTTTTAGAGGGCATGGCCGCAGATCCGAGTCTGAGTTGTATTTTTTTACATACTGATTTGGTGTAATACTGAATAAAAGCGGTTAACTATTGTGCATAAAATTACTTCACTTTGGTATAGCAAAGATTTTGCATACATTGACAGTGGTGGTAGGCACAAAGCTAGTATTCATAAAATCATGACAGTCTACTACTCTTGTAGTGAATTAGCTACAAGGGTAGACTGATTACATAAAATATTTCTTTGGAAGTTTTCACACCTAGTTCATTTGGGGCGTTTATTTCTAACCTTGGAGTGATTCCCCCCTAAGTTCGGTTCGTTTTGGCATATATGAACACAGGAATCGCATTCAGGTGCGGACCAAAATAATCGCTTCCAAGCAAACTCATTGCTATGCATGATGGATTTGGCATGCTTTGAATTATGGGCAACACATTTTGTTTATTGCTATCAAAGAGGCAGCAAAATTAGTCGTGGGCTAACTTGGAGCAGCAATGAGGTACAATGCCTTATTGAAATTTGGGCAGACAATCATATATGTGGGCAGCTTGAGAAAACACACAAAAACTACAAAATGTTTAGCAAAAGACACATTTCCCTGGTTTGATGAGATTGACAACATTTTTACATTTACATTTTAGGCATTTAGCAGACGCTCTTCGGCCCATCTTGGCTCATCATGTCCTAATCTAAAGAACATCTAGTACTACATCTAGCCTGGCCTTGAATAGCCCGAGCGTTTCTACCTCTACTACCTGACCTGGCAAGCTGTTCCAGGCATTGACAACTCTCTGTGTAAAGAAAAACTTCCTAATATCTGTGCGGAATTTGCCTTTAACTAATTTCCACCTGTGGCCTCTTGCTGACCCCACTTATCTTAAAAAATATTTGGTATTGTACTTTGTTAATCCCTTTTAGGAATTTAAAACCTCAATCAAATCCCCCTAAGTCTGCGTTTGCTAAGTTTAAATAGATTGAGTGCCTTAAGTCTATCATCATAACTTTTACCTTTCATACCAGGTATCAGTTTAGTTGCCCTTCTTTGGACTTTTTCAAGAGCTTCAATATCTTTCTTGTAGTGCGGTGCCCAGAACTGCACACAATATTCTAAGTGCGGTCTGACAAAGGCGTTATATAACATTAATATAACCTCCTTTGATTTGTACTCAATACTTTTTGCTATGTATCCCAGCATCCTGTTGCCTTTTTTCACTGCTGTAGCACACTGCTTTGATGCAGATAGGCTTTGATCCACTACAACTCCTAAATCCTTTTCAAATTGAACACCTACTAACTTTTCTCCTCCCATAAAATACTCCTGTCTAATGTTTTTATTTCCCACATGCATAACTTTACATTTAGCAATATTGAACGTCATCTGCCATGTATCTGCCCATTTTTGGATTTTGTTTAAATCATCTTGGATTACTTTAGTCGATTCCAAACTGTTT